>NW_010729089.1:281134-331901 GCF_000365185.1 Nelumbo nucifera | reverse complement strand
AGTAGTTGATTTCAATCGTTGGAATTTTGTTTTGCAAAATTTATATGATATATACCTAAGTAAGGTTTAAAAATATTTGCAAATGGTTTTAATTCCCGGGATCCATGTGAGTAGAGAGTGCAGCACTGTTCCTTGCAGCCGATGGAGAGGTCCTCTCTTGTCGGGCAGTGCTTGATCATTATGGGCTGAGAAGTTAAGTGTAAGGCCATTTGGGATAATACCTGATGAGCTAATCTTGCACCTACCCACAGTCACTGGATTTTTATAAGATGCCTTGGCCCAGGGACCACTTAGTGTAAGTGTTGGGCCCATAGGGTCTATGTGATGGGTTTTAGGGGGTGCACTGTCCATAACAGTGTATTTGGCTAGGCCATGTAACAAAGGTTGGGCTGAACCCATGTGGCTGATGTGTAGATCAATGTTTTGGTCACTTGTCACACGCTCGGAATTGCCCACATCCTTTTGGGGATATGCGTTAGAGACCGCAATTTACGTGCTGAATTGGGTTCCAACCAAATCGGTTCCGAAAACTCCATACGAACTGTGGACCGGAAAGAAACCAAGTGTCAGACACTTGAAGATTTAGGGTTGTCCTACGCACGTTAAAAGAACGAGTGCGGACAAGTTGGAATCCAAAACCAGCCGTTGCCTATTTGTAGGCTACCCAAAGGATTTAGTGGGTTATCTTTTCTATGACCCAAGTGAGCAGAAAGTGTTCTGCAGTCAAAATGCCATGTTCTTAAAAACGGATTATATCTTGGACACTCATCGTCAGGAAATAGTTCTTGATGAGGAGAGCTCAGGATCAGTGGGAGATGTCCYGCAAGTTCCAGGTAGTGACCAACCTAGAAGATCCACCCGAGTATCCAGACCACCAGTCCGTTATGGTTATGACTAGGATAGTTACCTGGTGGAAGCCTTGACTAGTGAGGAGGATCCCGTGACTCGATAAAGGCCAATGGAGTCTGGACTCTAATAGATCTGCCCTCTAGGGTAAAAGCAATTGGTTGCAAATGGATCTATAAGAGGAAGAATGGCCCCGATTGCAAGATTGAGACCTACAAAGCTCACTTGGTGGCGAAAGGGTATACTCGGAAAAAAGGCATCGACTATGAGGAAACCTTTTCGCCTGTGGCCATTCTTAAATCCAATAGGATCCTGCTAGCTGTAGTAGCATACCATGACTACGAGATTTGGCAAATGGATGTCAAAACCGTGTTCCTGAATGGAGATCTTAGTGAAAATATCTACATGCAGCAGCCGCAAGGCTTCGTTCTTGCTGGTCAGGAACACATGGTATGTAAACTTAATAGATCCATATATGGACTTAAGCAGGCTTTTAGGAGTTGGAACATCCGTTTTGACTCTGCCGTCAAATCGTTTGACTTTGAGCCGAATCCGGATGAACCCTGTGTTTACAGGAAGTTCAGTGGGGATAAGGTCACCTTTTTGGTGTTATATGTGGACGATATCCTACTCATTGGGAATGATGTAGGAATGTTGACTTCGATCAAGGTGTGGCTTTCGCAGTAGTTCTCCATGAAAGAACTTGGAGAAGCTTCCTATATACTGGGTCTTTGACTCTATAGAGATAGGTCGAAGCGGATAATTGGATTATCCTAGGCAGCTTACATTGACAAAATTGTCAAAAGGAATGTACATCTTGGAGAACTCCAAGAAAGGAAACGTTCCTTTCAGGCATGGAGTCACTCTCTCAAAGAAGATGTCTCCCAAGACTTCTGAGGAGATTGAGGGCATGAAAGACGTTCCCTATGCCTCAGTTGTAGGGAGCATCATGTATGACATGCTGTGCACTCGCCTTGACATTGGTCAGGCAGTGAGTATCGTAAACAGGTTCCAGGCCAACCCAGGGCAGGAGTATTGGACTGGTGTGAAGAACATACTCAAATACCTTCGAAGGACAAAAGAGTTTTGTCTGGTATTCGATGGTAGTTCACTACAAGTTCTAGGGTATACCGATGCCGATTTCCAGTCGGATCCAGATGATAGAAAGTCTACATCTGGGTATGTTTTCACGATAGAATCGTGTGCTATTTGCTGGAAAAGCAACAAATAGGGGTCCACGGCAGATTCCACAACCGAAGCCGAGTACATTGCCGCAAGTGAAGCTGTCAAGGAAGCTGTGTGGATGAAGAAGTCCGTTCACGAATTAGGAGTGGTTTCATCCAGTACATCACCCATCCCGTTGTTGTGAGACAACAGAGGAGCAATCGCCCAAGCTAAGGAGCCTCGGGCCCACTCGAAGTCAAAGCACATCGAAAGGAAGTACCATGTACTGCGGGAGATCATTGGTAGAGGGGACGTCCTGATTCAGAAGGTAGCATCAGTGGATAATGTGGCAGACCCATTAACTAAGCCACTCACACATAAGGTGTTTGAGAAACACGTGGAAAGTATGGGACTCCGGCTTGTACCAGATTGGACCTAAATGCAAATGGGAGCTGTTGGACAGTTTTTGTATGCCCTTACTTCAATCATTTATGATGTACTTTTGTTATTTAATGAAATACATGTTTGATTCAAATTGTGTGGTATAATTCTGTGTAAGACTCTAAAACTGGACACTTAATGAGACTTGTGTTGGTTTTAAATGTTCACAGCTGTTGGATAAGTCTGGGAGATTTATCCTGCCAAGGCTGGCACTGGTGTTCTGTCAACTGTTGGGGTGGCTTGTCTCAGCCGCCAGGGTGAGACCCAAGGCACACGCAGTGTAGGATTACTTGAACCCTTGAACCGGACCAGATTTCTAGTATTGCCCTGGACCTCGGAGATTGATGGGCAAAATTGGAAAATTACACCTGACCCCTAGACCTGATTATGGTACTATACTAGGTGTCGGATTGGGTTGTCTTTGATATGCCAATCAGTGAGATCCTTAGCGGAAGTCAAAACCTGGGTATGTTGGGACAATCTGAGAATTCATCTGAGTGGGTGATCATAGTGTCGGGATCAGCCCCTTTGTCGGACAAAGGTAATGATCGGGGATGCACTCTCTCTTATGTAAGTGTTGGGCCCATAGGGTCTATGTGATGGGCTCAAGGGGTTCACTGAGCTCTCCAGTGAATTCGGTTGGGTCTTGTAACAGGGCTAGGCCGAACCCATGTGGCTGGTGTGTAGATCAATGCTTGGGTTCCATGCCATACAAAGAAGCCCAACTGGGCAACAGTTTAAAAGACTATTGAGCACTTGATTCTTATTGGGCCTAAAGCCCATTTTGATTTGGGTTGATTTGATTAGTCACTTAAGGGAGCGGATCTGAGATTAGGTTAAGCCCGAAAGCTGATCTAATCTGCAGATAAGATTAAGAAGAGCCCTAATCCAAATACAGATTTGGATAAGGGCAACTCCTGATATGATTAGGAGGCTTTCTTAGTCACTAAGAAAGATGAGGAAAAACCCTGATTTCGAATTACAAGAATTTGAACCCTAGGGATTTTGGAGTACACTCTGCTGTTTTGAGATAGGATCTCAGAAACCCTAGAGAAGAAAAAGCAGTTCGCCATCTTCTTCTCTAGCCTTCTCCTTCAGCAGCCGCCACCATCTACTGCAGTTCGATTTCTCTGTGAGAGAAAGATCAAGAAAGAGTTCTTGATATCAGTCTTTGCTGAAAGACTAATTCAGTTCGGTGCTCATTGTTTCCAGAGGATTCTCGTGAAGGATTCAGTGTGTAGGAAGCACTCTGCTAGTTCTGTTCCATAGTTGTTGTGTCATCTTCAGCAGGAGCAGATCTTGGTGTCTTCTTTGGGCATGAACACCAACTTTGGGAGATATTATTTCTCTGGATCARRTATAATCWCTCSCTTCTCTYTTGGTTCAGATCTGGTTCGGTTCTGGTTCAAGTAGGATCCTTGAATCTTGACTCTAAAATCAGGGAATGCGGTTCCCAATTGGAAGGTAGGTAGGATATTTTTGAAATTCGCCCATACATTCCGCAATAGTTTTTCCGTCCATACGATGGATTCTACCATCCCTTTCAGGCCCGACCTAGTAAAATGGGGACACGTGGACACGACCTAACCAAGAGCTAACAACTCAACTAACAAGTTCAGTTCGCAACAGTTGAGCTCGCGTATTCAGTCACCTCGGCACAAAGGCCCACCTCAGCACAAGTCTCACCTTGGCATCGAGGCACCTCGATATTCAAACCACGTAACTTACTCTTGCGTAACCAACTCTAGAGGTCTCTCCAACGAATCCCAAATCCCTCGAGATCACGATGAGTTAACAGACCCTGACTTTCCTGGGATCACGATGAGGACTTATCCTGACTCCGCCGGAATCGGAAGTGGAATGAGATAAGGCTTACCTGTATACTGCTCCTTCGGAAGCAGAGCGAACTCTATCTCCACATCCCGAATATCCCAGAGCTCTTTCGTGCGCCCCACAACTACTCTACTATATAAAGGCTCCAACCCCGATGGCTTAAGGTTCGCGTGATTTTTCTGCTCTCTAGCTCTCTACACTCTCAAAGCTATTAAGCTCGCATCAGATTACTAACTTAAGCATCAGAGCAACCTCACTGTGCTAGCCACCCCGGGTTCTCTGATCTTGTTTTGCAGATCCACCTAGCTCACCGTCCAACTGTAAGCCAGATCGCCCTCCAGCAGGGAGCAATCAGATCACGCTACATCAGGTTGTTACTTAGGAGTTTGGATGAACACTAAATTGGAACACTTAGCTATAACTAAGATGCCAAATGCTTGAAACTATTACAGCAATTTGTCACCAAATTATAATACATGTCGAATGCTTGAAACTATTATATTTTGAAAATTGAAGCTCCGCTTGAATATTTTGGGGATTTTGGCTTTGAACATTAAATTATGGATACTGAGAGACTAAATACTACCCATTAAACAATTCTACAAATTAAAGGCAACATTACCTTCACTGTTAGCTTTGGGATGAATACAAATTGGTGGTCGACCTGGAAAAAGGGGAAAAAATAGAGTAAGAAATAGAAGAAGAAGAAGAAGAAGAAGAAGAAGAAGAAGAAGAAGAAGAAGAAGAAGGAGGAGGAGGAGGAGGAGGAATCCAAGTTAGCTACACTTTAGCCTCTGTGTGCAGCTTGAGAAGAAGATTAGGAAGAAAAAGAAGAAGATAGATTGATCTTACCCTCACTACCAGGGAGATCGATCTTAGCCAATTGATTTTACCAGAGAGAGAGAGAGAGAGTGACGAAAGGTTCAGTCGAGACGAGGGTAGTCGAGGACTCGAGTTTCAAACACTTCGAACCAGGGTTGTTCATAACAAGACCCAAACTGACCAACCCGGTCCAATCCAACCCGAGTTGGCCAGTTTTTCTTCGGCACCGGTCGATTTCAGGTTACAAAAAAAATAAACTGATGGTTCGGTTTGGTTTTGGTTTTCACACAACTTAGATATATATTATATATATAATATATTTCAAATATTATATATATATATATCTGATATATTTCAGTTTTAATATATATTTCAGATATATATTTGTGGATATATATATATGTATATATTTTACCTTTATTTCAGAAATATACATATTATATATAAAATTTCTGATATATAAAATTTCAGTTTTAATCCATCAAATCATTTTTAATTTCCAGGCGTCCAGCCTTTGCTTTCTTAGACTTGAATCCTTTACCATTCACATTGAGAGAATCATTCACAAAACTGATCCAAATCAATTCAAACTGACCAGGTCGGTTTTACTTAGTACTGGGTCGGTTTCGGTTTCATTTCTAGGTAAATCGACCAGGTCGGGTTGGTTGGAAAAGCGCCAGTAAACCTACCCAACCCAACCCGTGAATAGCCCTACTTTGAACAAAAAAAAGAATGGGTTGGTAAAATGGGGCATGAATGTTTTTTGTGCCGCAAAATATATTATATTTTTTGCCCGAGACCCAAGTTTCATTCTTTTCAAAATGAGTCCTGTGGCAAGAAATGGTTATCCAAACACCCGCATCTCATTATTCTTGCCCATTCTTTTTCAGAATCAGTAAGAATTAAAAGAATGAGGCCAATAGCAGCAAACCAAACATGGCCTAAATTTCCAGCAAAAAAAACTAAATTTCTGATCGAAACCGTCTTCTCAAAAATTGGTAATCACAACGTCCATACAACAATTACAGTCATGTATTTGTGAAGAAGCTGCAAGGATAAAATTTGTGAGGATGATTGGCGTCAGATTTAATTCAGATGGTTGTCTTTCAAAAAAAATAATGGTGAATTCCATACATATATTTACAATATTTCAGCTCCATAACCCTCCATTTACTACTGGATATTTCCCCATACATAATGTGTTGGGTCTCAAGTTTCAGACAAAGAGCATTTTTCTTTGTAGTTAGCCCATCTGTTTGGCATTAATATTGTTGCTCCAGAAAATAGTGAGACATTAGTGCCACATCGGAAATTTAAAATAGTGATACATTAGCGCCACCTGATTGTTTGGCATTGTTTTCCTTAGAAATTGAGAATGTGTGGTTTGGTGCAATGTCAAATTTAACGTTTTCTCAGGTTGTAGATTGTTGCTACCAATAAGGACATGATGTGGCAGTGACATAAACTTCGTATAATGGGTACTAATGCTGAAAACAGACATGGATCAGTGGTACCAAACAGAAAGTATTACTATTGCTCTAGGAAACATCCTACCTGGCAGCAACTTTTTCAAACAGAGAAAAAAAAACACTGTTTTCTCTGCAGCATCGAAAGCCCAGATTTCCTACCCACTCTCTATCGTGGTGAATTGCAATCACACATCTCTCAATTCATAATAGAGATGTGTGGCTCCAATTAGGTGGATAGAGAGTGGATAGGAAAAGTGAGTAGGAAATCCCAAGTGCAGCATCGAATGCCAAAAATATACGTAAGCTACAAGCATGGATTTGCATTTGCTAAGATTCAGAGAGAGGTTGTGAAAAATAGAAGGGCCAGAGGCCGAAGACATATATAGGAATTCACGCTTGTCAATTGCTATTGCCAACACAAAACAAGAACAACGGATCGATATTCTTTTCTTTTCATGACAAGTAAAATAACATTGCACGTAAAATGTAAAAACCTTTGGCTCTCACGTACCATCACATTTCTGGCTAGTTTGATGGCATCCACCAGCTTAAGGTAGAGGAGGATGTGATGGCTTCTGATGTGCATGCCGGAGATTGCACAGATGACAACGTCGACCAACTTGATGGCATCGACAAGACTCTGGTGATCATTGAAAGACCCCTCAACTAGGGGTGGTTAGAGCCGAGCCCAACCGAATACTAGTAAGCTTGAGCTCGGTTTTGAGAAAAAGTATTTTATAAAAATAAAAAATTATAAACTAGGCCTTGCTCACTTGCTCCTTGTCATTGGGGTTGGTGCCTTTATATTGGCCTTGCTCACGTACTGCCCCCGAGATGTCCGGGAGGTTGTGTTTAACTGGTCTGAGATCCTCGGAGGTAATCGCCATGCACGTTGACCACCTTCTGGATCATTCGGCACGTGGACTAACTTCCAAGGATCGTGGGAGTGTTAGAATATGCATGCCTAATTTGTCAGTGAGCACGTCTCGCAAGTCGCCAGGTCGGCGCCTATGCTAGGCCGCCAGGTGGGACCCCATCAACTTGGCTAAGGCAAGTTGTTGCCAAAGTGGTTCTGGGTGTCACCTAGTTGTTCTGAGGTGCCATGTGTCACAATATCATTGGAGGGCCAAATCCGCCCTCATCATTTCCCCCCCCCCACTCCCGAGTCGAAAGTAACTCGGCAAAGGGAGTAGATTTCTCCTTTTGGCCCGGAATGAATAATTCGATGAGCTCGTAAGCGTCGATTCAATTCCTTAGGCTCTGGGAGTGACTCGCAGTCCGCTCCATGATTTTGCCCATGCTAGAGAGGCGACTGGGTCTTATATGGTGAGGAGGTCTTGGCTAGTTCGGTATTTTGGCCCTTAGGCTCTAGGAGCGACTCATAGTCCACTCTCCTTGATCTTGCCCATGCCGAAGAGGCGACTGGGTCTTATGTGCTATTTTAGCCCTTAGGCTCTGGGAGCGACTCGTAGTCTAGTCTCCTTGATCTTTGATTTTGCCCATGCTGAAGAGGCGACTGGGTCTTATGTGGTATTTTAGCCCTTAGGCTCTAGGAGTGACTCGTAGTCCACTCTCCTTGATCTTTGATTTTGCCCATGCCGAAGAGGCGACTGGGACTTATCGTAGTGCTGAGGTCTTTTATTAGTTCGCGCCTGAACCAGGCCGCCAGGTCGGCACCTGGGCCAGGCCACCAGGTCTCCARGTCGGCTCCTTAAAGCTATGGCTATGCTGCATCAGCCTCATTAGTGATGTCAGTTACCAACTCCTACAAGAAGCTACTAGGAGCTCGACCTACGGGGGCAGCACTACTTACTTTAGGTCACCAACTCGCACGGGAGCCTTGGAAGGCTCGACCGGCAGGGGCGTCCATGTAGTCTGTTGGCCACATACTCCTACGGAAGCCACGAAGAGCTCATCTTTGTAGAGGGTACCTCGCGAAGAGGACTGATGAGGCTTTATCCGAGTTGAAATAAATTTGGTAGAGCTGCTTAGTCTGTTAGCCATCAACTTCCTACATAGTCTTTGAATTCATAAAAAATGGAAACTATAAAGCGAGAGCTTTAGTTTCTAAAAAGTGAGGACTTAGCTTTCTGGAAGAAGAGGACTTAGCTTTTAGAGGATGAGAAAGCTTTTTGTAGCATTTCCCATAGACGACGCCAATTGATGAATCGATTTTTGGTGGTGTGAATGTTTTGTGCTAAGTACCTCGTCATTTGGTTTGCTTCAAAGTGGCCGATGACTCAGGCTGAAGTGGAGAACTTTGGCTGCCCAGCTAAGTCGAGCTAGGCAGGCTAGGTGCCAAGCTGACTATAGTGCCGAGCTGCCTATGAGGTGGCGAGCTGCCTGTGAGGTGTCGGGCTGACCAGGTGCCGAGCTGCCTATGAGGTGCCGAGCTGCCTGTGAGGTGTTGGGCTGACCAGGTGCCGAGCTACCTGTGAGGTGTTGGGTTGTCCAGGTGCCGAGCTGCCTGTGAGGTGCCGGGCTGACCAAGTGGCAATCTGCCTATGAGGTGCCGGGCTGACCAGGTGGCGAGTTGCCTGTAAGGTGCCGAGATGCCTAGGTGTGCCGAGTAGCCTGGCGGCGAGCTGGATTGATGAGCTTCGTTGCTCTTTAGAGATTTTCAAGGAACCAAATGTTAGAGGACCCGGGGTGGCTAACCCGACGAGGTCGCTCCGATGCTTAAGTCAGTACTCTCATAGTAGACTGCGAGCTAAAAATCACAAAGTATGAGAACTAGAATTTGCTTACTTGCCTACTTGCTCACTTGCTCCTTGACAATCCTCTGGATTGTTCGGCACATGGGCCAACTTCCAAGGATCGTGGGAGTGTTAGGATATGCATGCCTAATTTGTCGATGAGCACGTCTCGCAGGTCGCCAGGTCGCCAAGTGGGACACCATCAACTTGGCTAAGACAAGTTGTTGCCAAAGTGGTTACGGGTATCACCTAGTTGTTCTGAGGTGCCATGTGTCACAATTTCATTGGAGGGCCAAATCCACCCTCATCAATGACACTGGGCCAAGCTCGCCTTCACCAACCTCCTCCCTAGATACCCAGTACCCGCAACTATAAGAACTTTTCTCTTGGCCATCTTTGCTTCTTCCTACTCTTTGTCTTTATGTGAGGAACTTATAAGTAATCTTTCTTCAACTTTAACCAACTCATCACAAGACAAGAAGGTAATCTCCCAACTCCTCATCCTTGTTTTTTTTTATTTCTAAATTAATTAAGCAGTAGTGCGATGTGCCTGAAGAGACCTCCCAACCACATTACTTAAGCAATATTTATAATGATAAGAATTAAATCATATGGTGATCTTGTTCTTCTTTTTATCAATCATGAAGGGTCTGAAATCTGAATAAAAAATGAGATGTGCCCGAATCACTCATCCCCTTATTTTTTTTTCTCTAGGGCAATCAACAATCACAATTCCTTTATTTGATGCATTATGTTCTTGTTTCTTCAATTGTGAAATATATCTACAATTGCATGTTTTAATATTATTTTTATCTGTCTACCCTGGCCCTAAAACAAAATAATAATGTAAAAATTAATAGTCTATAACTTTTGGGTCTTAGGCTAAGTTTGGGATTGGTTAAAAATAAGTGCTTATTCGAATAAGCACTTATTGGATAAGGACCGCACCAATAAGCACTTATTTATGTTTAGGAAATAAACTTGATAAGTCCAAATTTTGGTATTATTTTTAAGTGTTTATGTCCTTTCTAGCCTATCTTGGCCCATCATGTCATTTTAAAAATATCTATACTATCCCTGTTTAAAAAAAAATGTTTTTTCATCAAACCTTATAAATACTTATTAGAATAAGCACTTACTTTTCAAATAAGCACATTAAGGGCTTTGCTAAACTTACAACCATTTCTATGATTCTAGAACACATGGTGCAGAGAGAGGCCCATAAAAGAGTTGTTCCCAAATTTATTTCTCTTGGATGCAAATAAAGAAGCAATGGTAATTGACATATACTCATGGCTGGGGATCATATATCATGGAACTCCTTTTCAGAAGGAATTTCAATGATTGAGAGTTATCCCAAATTGCAGATCTGCTGCACCTCCCCCAAAATCAGAGAACGAACCCYCAATCCCCGGACTCTAGAAGTTGGAAATAAACAAAAGTCAGGCCTGTTACAAGATGATGAAGAGTGACAATAGACATGATTTTCCATTCAAAGTAATATGGGGACTATTGCACCCTCTAAGATAAAGTTTTTTTGCATGCGTAGCTGCAGAGTAGAAGTGTCTAAGGAAGTGTTGGTGAGGAAAGGCATGAACCTAGCTGACACATCATGCCTCTTATGCAACATGAATTTGAATTGGCTAGTAGATAGCAACCTATATTTTGAATTGCGGATACTCCAGAATTTGGGAACACTTAATAAAAGCTTTCCCATATTTCTAGTGCATGAGCATCTCTGTCAAAGATCTAATTGCTGGATGGCATATCTTGGGCATGAACAAGATGGGTAGACTTGTGTGGTCATCTATTCCCATTAGTAGTCTTGGACAAAGAAAAAAAAAACTTATGTTGTACTAAAAAAAGATTAATTGTTTGCTTCTTTTTAAACAATTGGATGTACAGAAGCTCTTTGTAGAAGGGACCTTACACATCTTTTGTATGTTTTTGTTTTTCAAATAATACAAAAATACTTTTACCTTCTCTCAAAAAAAAAAGGGAGAAAGATCCAAGAACTTGAAAGCAATATTTTGGCTTAAGGAGGCATAAAATGAGAAATGACAACTTAGACACTTTGGTTGATAAAAGAATGAAGTAAAGCCATGGATGTATCATATTTCCTTATCCAAAAGGCAAGAAAGTAAAGTCATGCACTAGAGCAAGAAGTGGAGTTGTAATAAGAAGCATTGTGATGGGGTTTATGAGGTCCTAGGAATGATCTGTAAAATGCTTATGACTTTATAGGCTTTTGTCTGTCGGCTTGTGGTTGTATGTGCTATCCTGCAATCAACCTTCATTTCAAACACCTTGAAATGCTAGGGATTGCCTTTTCCTTCTATCATATTAGTGCTTGGAAGGGATTTCGGGACACAACTTCTTGTGTTCCGGGTTAGGCCGCCCCACATGGAATTCATAAACGCTGTTGTGTTTAGTGAAAATCCAGAATTCATAAAAGTTGTGTTTGATCTCAATCCTTACATTTGTCATTTTCTTAACATTAGGCTTGGAAAGTAGGCAAGAGTTTATATTCCATATATACTTAATTAAATTTTCATATATGATTTTATATCTCAAAAAATGTGATTTCTAACTTATTTTCTATTATTTTCTTATAGGTTGAACATGGTAAAGGAGGATACTTCACAAATGTAGATGGAGATATTTAATCAAATTTTACATGCCATTTTTTTTTATTTTGGATTGAGTTTCATGTATTCAAGAACATTGAAATTTGTAGCAAATGCATTGATGTTAAAGCACTTTGAGATATAATTCATGTATTCAAGAACCTTTAACGGAACTTTTAATTCAAGTTCCATCTTATATTATGAATTAGTTGTGCTTGTATTCAATACAAGAAAGTAGGGCTTCAAAAAATAATGAATGTTTTTCGCTACAGTCAATAAACACCGTTGCAAAAGGTGTTTTAGCTACAGTCACAAAAACCGTTGCTAAAGGTGTTTTATGTACAAGTTATAGATTGTTGTTCTGCTGCTACCGACAACATCGCTATAGGTTTTTTCTAGATACGACCAGTTAATATCSGTAGATATAGGTATTTTTTTTTTCTAGCTACGGTCAATTAATATCCGTAATTATAGATTGATGCCTGTTGCTACAGGCAACTTGGGTCTGTAGCTATAAATCCATAGTTTAAGCTATGGATATCTCATCACCGTAGCTATAAATGCAAATTTTGTAGTTATGAACATCACACAACCATAGCTAAAAAGTCATATTTGTAGTTACAGATAACTTAAAAATCGTACCTACAAATGCATATGTAATTATTTAGGTTAGTCTTTAGCTACAGGCACAAACCGTAGCTATAGGTTAGTTATAGCTACGGATACATCCAGCCGTAGCCATTACCTATAGCCACCGCAACTGTAACTACCGTTTCTTGACCGTAGCCAGTCCGTAGCTATAGATCTATAGCTACTGTTTTTTGCATTTGTAGCTACGGTTTTGTCCATAGCTATAAGTGTATTTTCTTATAGTGATAGTTTCATTGGAATTCAAATTAGCACAATGCAATAGCTGTTTTAGTAGGCTGTGGAGCCAATGGTATGTAATGCCCCCACACCAGTGATAAAATACATTGGGCTTACAATGAGAAATTAAAATGGTTATGGGTCCCATGTATTTTATTATTGGTATAGAGAGTTATCAGTGATTTCACAACCAGGTGAACAACTATTATGTTCAACTAATCATTACTTGCTTAAAATCATGATCAGAAGGTACAAATTTTAAAATCATGCAAACAAATATGTTCTTATATTGCACTAGCGTGGACCTGTGTGATGCACATGAAAACCCACATGTATTATTAAGAATACCAATAATCATTAATTTATTGACTATTTTTGAATACTTTGAACAATTCTTGATATTTTTAAAATTTTTCATGTATTACTAAAAATAATAATTGAAAATTTATCAAACTTATTTTTAAATTGTTACTAAATATTTTTTTATTAAATAGTTTATTTACAAAGTTACACTAATCTATCTTTCATTTTCTAATATAAGTTAATCAATAATTTCTCTTCCAAAATTATACTATTATTTTTCTAGTATAAATTAATAAAAAATTTCCTATTTCAATTTTTTTACAAAATTCTGGTAATTTATCTTAATGAATTACTACAATTTGAGAAACTTTTCCAAAAGTACACTCAATTATCGTTAATTACCAAAATGTAATTTCATGAAACATTTAGAAATTTTTTTACATTTGTGTATTTTTGAAAAATTATTGAAATTTATTTCTAAATTGTTATTAAATAATTTATTTTTATTAAATAGTGTAAATTATATTTAAATTTCACGAATTTCAATAATTTAAAATTAAAATTACATAAAAATTCAATAATTTTCCAAWATCATGAAATTTAATAATTTTTCCTAAATCTTAAAAAATATCCCAATAATTTTCAACAATTATTTACTACATTTTAAAGAATACTAAAGTACAACAATACAATTTTATTTTCTGAAATGGGAATTATGAAAATTTAGAATATCTATTACATGTGTGTAATTATGAAAATTATTTTTTAATTGTTATGAAGTATTTATTTTTATTAAATAATCATTTACCACATTTTAAAGAAAATTTCCAAAATTTTTAAAAGCACATTAATATATCTTTATTTTGCAAAATGTAATTTTATGAAAATGTTGTCGCATGAAAATTTTGCAAAATTTATTACATTAGTGTAATTATTAATTTTCAATACAATTGGAATTAAAATCAATAATTATGTATAAAGAATCAATTATTTCCAAGATTTAATTATTTATTTAATTCATCTTAAGTGACATTAATTTTAATTAATTGTTCTCGTTTATTGGTTTAAAATTTTCAAGAATTATTTATTGGATAGTTTTCTGGAAAGTTTCTAAAAATAGTTCCCTCATAATTAGATAATTATTGTAATTACAATTTTCAAAAATATTTTCCTCAAAATGTAATAAAAAAATTAGTTATTATTTTCCAAAAATAATTTTCAGTAATTTACAATGAAAATTACACAAATCTTCAATAATTTTCCAAAAAAGAAAAAAACAATTTCTTTGGAGTATTGATCATCACCTAATGGAGCGAAAACATTAAAAGCACCGGCTGTATCTTCTGAGACAGAGGACGATGATTATTCACCTTTTGCTCGCACAAAAACAGAGACCCTCCAAATTTTCTTTCAATCCTTTTCCTCTCCTCCTGCTAAGTCAGTTGCGTTTGTTTGAATGGAAAGAGTCCAAGAATTTTGATATTTATTACTGCATTTCCTTACTTCTCATGAGTTTGAGGTTGCCGGGGGTGGGGCGAAGCCTGATACGTGAACATGTCTAATTACGTGGAATTTAAAAAACAGAAAATTCAAAAATTTGTAAAAACAGGAATGTGGAATTGGGAGAAAAAATTAAAAAGGGAAGCACTGCGTGGGTTGAACCGTTTTATATATATAGAGAGAGAGAGAGAATAGATAGAATAGATGCTGATCAATGTATTAATTTTATATCCATATTATTCCGACAATTTCTTTCGAATTGTTTTGCAGGTTAACTGGGCCAAGATAAATTGGACTCTTGTTTAAGGCCCGAACATAGCGTATTAAATAGCCAGAAATCAGGATATCATTAAAGGTGGGCCACTTATTCCATTGAGTTGTAATGGGCTAAGCCCAAACACTAAAAAGACTTATAACTCAAACAACTGAAAATAAAAATATGATGTCTCATGGTACAAGATAAAAAAAAAAAAAAATCAAATTAACCAGCTTTGAACACTTGATATAAGTATCCTATAGTAGTAGAATACATTATGAACATCTAAGGAAAACTCTGAGAGTCTGAGGTCAAGTTCATATACAATTCAATTCTCAAACTTCAAACAGATACAAAGTTACAATGCTTAAGTGCACATACTAGGGATGCATCTTGGGCCACTTAGGCTTGGTTGACTAGGGATGCAATTAGGGATGGCCCATATTAGGATTTTACACTGCTTTGTGTTTGGGATTTGGGCCGGACCCATTCAAATTTTGACAAAGCCCCAATCCGAGTTCGTCCAGTACACCAACCCAGTCCCAGCCCTAAAACCTGGACCATGCATTGTCTTAAACTTAAATTCAAGGATTGAATTTGCCAATCTAAGCCCAACCCACGATACCCAACAAAATTTGGGCTTGGCTAAGGTGGGATTGGATGAAATTGGTACATACTAGGCTAAGGCGGGACAGCCCAAGTTAGTTGAAAATTTGGTACATACTTGGATGGGTGAGAATAGCGACTGATCTTATCATGCCACTCTCATGGCCTAGATCTTTGTGTTGATTGGTTCCTAAGGACTGGTTTAGTTGAAGCCGTGCTACATCATTTGGATGACTGAGATAAATCAACTAAGATTAGGAGGCCCATTTGATGGTCTATACATTTTGGTTATTTGGTACTTTATTTTATTTGGCTTAGATTTTTTAGAGAATCTGGTGCTTTATTTGGATGGCCAAGATTAATCCGTTGCTCTTAGGAGAACCCTTCGATTAGGGATGCAAATAGATCAGATTTAATCTTCATTTATGTTAGATTTGAATATTTGTTTAGCCATAATTGRGTAAAATCAATTTTCAAAATGTGTGCTTTTATTAATCGGATTTAATTCCATATTGCTTGATCCTATCTGCTGTAATCCTTGCAATATGGTATACTTATTTGTATTTTTGCATGAGTATAGGGTTGGATTAATCATATAAATATTGTGAATTGCACCAGGTTTGATTGTTATTCAGGTTATCAAGCTCAACCTAAACTTAAAGGCAATGCCCAGATTTTCAAGCTAAATCTCAACCTAAAGCCCGAAAATCCAAAGCCCAATTCATAAAAAATCTCGTATTGGATTGGATCAGGCTTTGCAAGCACATATTGGACATTAGCGGGTAAGGCTTTAAAAACTGGACTAGTTCCTTAGTCAAATGGTCTGACCATCTGGTTTGAACAGATAGTCCGTTTTAACTTAAAAAATAAAAAAAATAAAAGATGGCCAAAAACATTGTTCCGGTTGACGGTTTGATGGTTTAACCATCAGGGTCAGTAGGCCGCTGACCAAAAAAGCAGTTTTAGGGTGAAACATAACTGGTTACCTKACCAATTTCCGGTTTTTTTGGTCCCACTGCCTGGTTCGATCCATTTTGAGAACCATGTGATAACGTGTGCAAGTAAAAGCAATGTTATGAGACTCAAACTCTGCTGCTGGTTTGTGTCTAAAGATGAATAGTGAAAAAAGAGAATCATGCATTTTTCATAATTTTATTGGACCAAGAGCGGCCTAAAAATTTGTGGGCCTAATGCGGGCCTGGGCTCGGGCCGCGCCTGTTCATCCCCACTGAGACTCAAGTCGCTGCCGGGCCTGCCTTCCAAGCCGGCACGGGATTCAACAAATATTTCGCACAAAACAATCGATACATACTCTCTCTCTCTCTCTCGTCACTCCGTTCGCTCCAAAATTGACATCGCCACCTCTGCCGATCGCAGATAATCGTCAAACATCAGAAGAAAGAACAATTCTCTTCTTTAATGGCGGAATTCCTTGACCTGGAGGCCCAGGACGGCATACGCATGCCATGGAACGTCTTCCCTGGCACGAAACAAGAAGCAGCCAACTGCGTCGTCCCAGTCTCTGCGATCTACACGCCGTTGAAGCCCTTCCCCAACATSCCAGTCCTTCCCTACTCTCCTCTCCGTTGCCGTACCTGCAGATCGGTTCTAAACCCTTTCTCCATTGTCGATTATATGGCTAAGATCTGGATATGTCCTTTCTGTTTCCAACGCAACCATTTTCCTCCTCATTACGCTTCGATTTCCGAAGATAATCTCCCCGCCGAGCTCTTTCCTCAGTACACGACAATTGAGTACGAAGCACCCACAGAGAGAACTGTTGTTCCACCTGTCTTCTTGTTCGTTGTCGATAGTTGCATCATTGAGGAGGAGCTAGGGTTCTTGAAGTCTGCTTTGTCTCAGGCGATTGATCTTTTGCCGGATAATTCGCTTGTTGGGTTCATCACCTTTGGGACCTACGTTCATGTGCATGAACTAGGGTTCGGGTTGATCCCGAAGACGTATGTTTTTAAAGGCTCCAAGGAGATATCGAAAGATCAGATTCTTGAGCAGATGAATTTCTTTGCAAAGAAGCCTAAGCCAATCACCGGCGTAATTGCCGGTTCCAGGGACGGTCTCACTGCCGAAAGCATAGCTCGCTTCTTATTGCCTGCATCTGAGTGTGAATTTGCTTTTAATTCGGTAATTTTATTTCTCCTTCTTAAACATGGAAAGCTTTAAACTTTTTGGGAAAATTCTATTACAGAAAAAAAAAACATTGATCGTAGTTCAAGTTTTTTATCATCCAGTAGACTCAAAGTTTATAATCGTTCTACATCTCAGCTAGATAAAGACAAAAAAGAATCTTAGTAAACACAAATACATAGATATTACTTATATTACTTACTGAGTGTATGGTTATTTTGTTCTTAGTTAATTGAACATTGATAACTATGGTCTGTGACATTTTGTTTGATTTGGATGGATTGGTTCTTGGTTCAGGTTTTGGAAGAACTTCAGAAAGATCCTTGGCCTGTGCCAGCAGATCAACGGGCAACAAGGTGTACAAGCACAGCATTGAGTGTGGCTGCCAGTTTGTTAGGAGCTTGTGTTCCTGGTTCCGGAGCTAGAATCATGGCATTTATTGGGGGGCCATCAACAGAAGGGTCTGGTGCTGTAAGTTGTATTGGACTTCTCATAATTGTTGTATTTCATCTTCTTCTTAGGTTATATCAGGGAAGCTAAGCCCGTTATAAAATTGCATTTTCTTTATCACTTCCTGCTAGCTTGGTATCTCCACAGTGCATCATGAAATCTGGAGCTTGGCTTTTATTTATATTTACAGGAACTTAGATCGTTGAGGAAATAATAAGAGACCAATTCCTTACAAAATCCTTCCTACTGATTGCTCTAGTTCTTAGAAGATAAATATCCACTCCGGGTTTTTGCAGAGCTCAAACTCTGCTTTTCCCTTTTTAATTCAATTACTTCTTGTTTATCAAAATAAGGAAAATAACCCATTCAACTAAGAACTACCAACTATTACAATTGTCTCTTTACTAATAAACCTKAAAGATTCTTCATTTTTCTATTTCTCTCCTTCCAAATTTCTCAATAGGTATTAACTAGTAAGTGCTACAAAAAGGAAAATAGTTGAAGGAATTCCTATGCTTGCTTTAGGAGAGCCTTTTAATTATGGCAAAAAAAATCTCTACTTAACTCTTCTGTAAGTATTTAAAG
Organism: Nelumbo nucifera; assembly: GCF_000365185.1. The sequence continues at coordinate 313,291 of NW_010729089.1, read as the reverse complement.
TTAACCAACTCCATTTAAAAGAGAGAAGAGAAGACATTACAGCAAATTTATCCATGGGATGACTGAGTGCATACCTTGCTTTTGTGGGACCTTGGTCACCCCTTTGAGATGCTTATAAGCAGTTAAGCACTATCAACTAACTTGTGTTCTTTGGTGTTATATTTTGTGAAAAGATGGTAAGAAAATAGAGAGAAAAGAGATAGCTTCCTCTGCCCTATGTAAGAGGACTCGTAGGCCTTCTTGGTCCCCTCCTCCCTCTGGGTTCATAAAACTGAATTTTGATGGTAGTTGCTTAAGGAATCCAGGGCCTTCTGGGATTGGGGGAGTGTTCCGGAATGAGGATGGGGTTATCACTGCCATGTTCTCAGGCCCAATTGGAGAAGGGGACTCTCTTAGGGCTGAGATTCTTGCAGCCTTGGAAGGTATCCAAAGAGCAAGAGATTTTAACATCAGATGTTTGGTCCTTGAAGCCTTGAAGGTGACTCGGAGGTGGTGATTAGGTGGCTAAAGGAAGAAGACAGCGGTTTGTGGAGTTATAACAATGAGAAGAAAAAATTCAAAGGGCTGAGTAGGGATATTGTGTTGCATTACAGCTGGGTGAAGAGGACTGCTAACTCATTTGCTGATGGATTAGCCAAGCAAGGGGTGATTAGGGAATCTCTATTTTGGGCTAACTTCTGACTTTCTTCCATTGTATTCTGTTGGTGGGGAGTTAAGACATTTTACCCCCCCCCCCCCTTTTGTACTTAAAGTTTCACATAGTTTCATATCATTAATAAAGTTTATTGTTCTTGATCCAAAGAAAAAAAAAGAAAATAGAGAGAAAAGAAAGAGAATAGAAGAAGAATGAAGGCAAAAGAAAGAGAGAATAGTTTAGGCAGTTGAATTGAGTGACCCCCCAGGTGACTAAGGAGCCATTTGGTAATGGATGAAGTTGCTGAGATGAAAGACTAATTGCTTTGTTTTTTAGTTAAATTAATTAAATAATAAAAAAATTCAAGGTTATAGTGATCTACCCAACTTCAGTTTCAGCCATTCAGGAGCTCACAATGTCCTTAAAAACTTATTCACCAAAAGACAAAGCAATAAGCTTTTTAGTTCAGCATCTTCATTTGTTATTAAGCAGTCACTAAGAGTGCTTTATATATTAAAATAGTAAAAGGTCCATAATGTCCCTATATAGGTGTTTCTTAAGTTGTGCACAGATATTCATCACGTCCAGCTTACCCAGTAAACCCACAGTTTTGGTTTTGACAACACCTTTGGTATGCACATTGACTAATTGAAACTCAAATTGTATGAAAGGTAAACATACTTCTGTAGACAAAATTTCTTTGGTAAAATGTCTATCAACTTTAATATGTTTAGTGTGTCATGGTGAATAAGATTGTAACCGTTGTTGATGGCTGCTTGGTTATTAGAATATAGTTCCAAGGGTTACCTAAATTTGACTCCTCATGGCTGCTTTGTAAGCAATGTAGAAGTTATTCTTGCTTCCTTTTCTATCTTCTCTTCTATATTTGCTCGTTAATACTTGTAGCTGAAGCAAGGTTCAAAATATCGATTCAGGCTGATACGGTTGGGGTGTATTGGCCTGTATCAAGCTGCATTTTTATTTTTTTTTCCAAACTGGTTCGGGGGGGGGGTGTCGGTTTAAGGCCCATCTACCCCCTGAACCAGGTCAGATCCTGAAACACCTACTGTAGGGGCGTATCGAGAGGTCACTGATATGATATGTATCAGTCGGTACAGTCCGATACGTATCGATATTTTTAACCTTGGGCTGAAGCATATTATTGCGTTTTGAAATTTTCTGCTTCAGCTTCACCACCTAAAAGGAATAGCCACTTTTGTTAAAATCTTATGATTTACAATATAATTTATGATTTGTATCATGAATCCCAAGGGTTTCGATTCGAATCTTACATCTGAATCCTTTTCTGCAAAAAGGATTCATTGTGATTCAAATCAATTCAATTAAGAATTAGTTTTCTACTTCGTCATTTTGTTTTGACTATATTTAGTTTTGTCAAGGGTGACTTGTTTTAAAGACTTTACTAGAAATTGAGTTGTTTGCATTATTTAAGTCCATGTATTGAGTTTATTTTCTATCGTATGTTTAATAAAGAGCCATGTAGGTGGATTATTTGACTTTCAAGTTAAACTTGATTGTATCACCTTAATTCTGTTGGTTTAGGTACATATATGGTAGATATGACTTAAAAATAGGATAAAACACTTTTTTATATATATTTAGCCTTTTATCATATGTATATTTAATTTTTTTGACAAATTTGTAAAAAATAGAAATTATCTTACAATTCACGATTCAATTTTCTCTACGATTTACAGTTGATTACAATTTTCAGAACATTGAGAATAACCCGAACTCCTTGTCAATTTGAACTTCTATTGATCATCAAGTTTGCATCCACCTAGTTCCATTCCCAACCTCCCAATAGGCACATCAGTACAAACTCTCCAATTATATCTTGGCCAACCAGTTGTTCTGATCGTTTCTTCCATTCCATCCCCACCTTCCAAGCTATCTGCTCTCCCCTTGAGCTTCCTTATAAGATCAGCCTCTTTTCCTTTAGAATCAAGTCCCAGCCTCACCAGTCACCAACCTATCTTTTGGGTCTTAGAAGAGCATTTTAGGGAATGTGATAGCATTCACTATATTTTAGGGGCTACAAGAGAAAAGAACAGGAGGATCTTTGGTGATGTTTTTTATAGCTTCCCAGGATTTCTGTGCTTGCTGGCTATTGGCCAACTTCTTATGGTTCAGTTTTAGCATTGATGGATCTTTTTTTTTTTTTTTGATAGATAGTGAAAAGCTTTATTGATTATAAACAACAGGGATGTTGATAAAAAAAAAAAATTATAAACAACAGAGATGCACAGATTTTACATGTAAATTAAAGAGAGCATATAAATTGCCATCTCTCCACATATGTTCCTTTTACAACTGGGCCTAAAACAACTGTTTCTTATTTTCCCCTTGTTTGGCCATTACATCAGACAAACTATTGGCCGACCTTGGTACCCATTGTATCTTCATTTGGATGTTTCTAACCAGCCACATTGTCTTCAATTCATTCTTGTAAGTCCATTGCATCTTCTCTCCATTCAACAACCAATCAATTGTCACCTTGGAATCACCTTTTACGGTTAATTTTCTTAGTTTCATTTCATTTGCCCTTTTCACCCCTTGGATTACTGCTAACAGCTGTGCTCTTAGAGAGCATCATGCCCAATAGGACCTGAGAACAATAAAACAATTCTATCACATGACCCTCTTCATCTCTAAAGACCCATCCCACTCCTAATGGCCATAGATTCCCAAGGCTACTACCATCAAAATTGAACTTAATAAAATCATTTTCTAGTGGGATCCAATACCATTGAGTCTTATTTTTAGATGAGGTTATAGCCACTTCCCCATTTCCTAATGATATCCTCAAATGAAAAAGGTGAGAAAACATCCATCGATTTAACTCAGTGTGCCAACCAAATTGTGATGCATTCAATTATTTCCTCCTTGCTTCTCTCCTGATCTTTGAATATCCTTGCATATCTCTCTTCCCAAACTATTCAAAGAAGAACTGCCCTACTGCATCTCAACATGGTTCTTCCTCTTTTATTTGGCTGATTGTAAGTAGATGACCAGATGGTAAGAATGAAGTAGCCATGCACAGCAAGAGATTTCACCTGCACCCAAACAAGAGAAACCATTCCCAAATACCTTTTTTTTTGGGTAAATCTCTTAAACTACCCATACTGTTTAGCGAATTGACACGCGGTACCCTTACTGTTTAGCTATTGTCTTGTGGTACCCTTAAGTTTTGACAATTGTCGTTGCCGTTAAGTGCTAACGGAAGGAAACAAAATGTCAAATTTGCCCTCCATTATTCSTCAAATTTCATCCCCTCTTCTTATTCTCTTTCTCCTTCCTCTGCTTATCCTTCATCCATCTTCATCTCTGTTCATCGTCTTTTCGACGGTGAACAGAGAACTTTGATTGGCGTTGGCTGCTTGTCTGCAAATACCACGAAGGAAGAGACACTCGTGTCCTCCACCATTGAGAAGGCAAAGGGACGAATCCTATTTTGATGATGGTAGCGATTCAAAGGATGATGACGATTCAGACAACGATGATCCGTGCTACTCAGGTAGAAAACCCTCTGGATCTCAAGTTCCTCTCAACGAGTTGCAACCAGAGTTCATCCTCTCAGAATCAGTTCTGAGGCTTCCATTGAACCAGTTCTCCTGAAACACTGCAGTCTCTGGGCAAGAATCTTCTTACTGTACCTCTGTCAATTCCATAAATGGATATTCTCTTCTCCCAAATCCGACGGCCTCTACCATTAAACATTTCAGGCTGAACAATCACAATGTTTCTTAAAAATCAAGATTCTAAGGTCTCTATCTCCCTCACGCCCCTGTTTCATCACTACCGTTGACAAGTGAAGATGCCCAAGACGATGGAGGAAGAAGCATCGTGAACAGTATGGAAGGAGAAGAACAAACATACACAGCTCCCCCACTCCTGAGTCCCATCTAATTGCAGACATTGAGGAAGAAGTATGGAAGGCGGAAGAAGAAGAACAAACATACACAGCTCACCATACAACGATGCCAGCCGGCCTGACAGAAGAATTCAAAGAACTGAAGCCGATCATCAACGACTTCCACACGTATCGTATCGGCGTTAGCAAATGCTCATCTCTACTCACTCAACGTATACAAGCTCCACTGGACAGTCTGCTCCGTCGTCCGTCGATTCGATAAACCGCAGACGCACAAGAATTTCATCAAGAGCTGCTCGCTTAAAGAAGGGTCCCAGTTTCCCACCACCGTCGGATTCTTGAGAGTTTCTTAAAAATCGAGGTTCTAAGGTCTCCATCTCCCTCTCACCCCTGTTTCATCACTAGACGAAGTGGCGAACTGCGACTCTCTCTCACCATAGTGGATGTGGACAAAAGAGCTCATGTTACCTTAAGCTTGCGGGCTGCTGGAGACGGAAACCGCAGGTTCTGTTCTACTGGATTCAGAATCGGAAACCGTGGTACTGGATTCGGAATTGAAAATCAGTTGCTGTGGCCGCCATCGCTTGCAACAATGATACCAAAATTATTGTCACCCGCTACAACTTCTGCAATGGGTTGCTGCTCCACACCACCCTTTAATTCTTCTTCATAGAGTGGAGCTTCTGGGTTTGAAAGGTTTGGGTTTTGATGAACCAGCATCTCTTTCCCTTTTCTCTGTTTTATTTTGGAAATTTGAAGAAGTCACCGGCGAAAGTGGTCAGATACAGACAACGACAGTGGTGGCGATGGCGGCGGAGAAACAAGGAGTGGAATGGTGGCAGAGTGGTTCACTGTAGCTGCCGCCGGGGAGAGGGATGGTGAAGAAGGGAGAGGGACAAAGGGCAAAATTGGGTTTTGAAAAAAATTTATACATCACGTGGTGTCACGTGTGTATGAATTTCAACGGAACATTAACGGATATTAACGGCAGGGGTAGAGCTAGTCAATTGTCAGAAAACTTAAGGGTGCTGCAAGACAATAGCTAAACAGTAAGGGTACCACGTGTCAATTCGCTATACAGTAGGGGTAGTTTAAGAGATTTACCCTTTTTTTTTGAAGAAGAAAGATAACTTTGTATTAACCACAAAAAGGAGGAAGGGTGATTCTAAGCTGGCTGAGAAAAGAACAGCATCCATGGTGGTTCAGAAATGAGATAAAAAAATATTAGAAATTGTCAAAAGATATGCAGCTATTAATCCATTGGGTTCCAAGGTCAGTCAACAATCTAGCCAATCAGTTAGCAAAACAAGGTGTAAACAGAGACCATGTTTTTTGGGTGCAGCTGTAAGTCTGTAACCTTGAGGAGAAGAGTCCCTGGGATTTTTCTTTTTTCTGTTGTAAGGGGTAGCCAAGGCTAATTGATGTTGTAACACCTTTCTATTATTAATAAAACTGCTCTTTTTTGCTGATCATAAAAAGGAGGAAGGGTGTACATGAGAGGATGTACAAGCCTCAAAGATGAAAAGGAGGCAAGATTAGTTAGGCAATATATTTTTACTATACAAAAAATCCCTTCCCAAATCCAACTTTCCTAAACCATCAGCCAAAGAGTTTAGGTTTCTTGGGATCCATCTGAAGTTGTAGGATAAAAAAGATAACTCAAAGATCTCATGTAAGAAGCTGGACAGTCTCCAAGGGCCCAAACCATTCCTAAATACTAGTAACCAAGGGGCCAGAGGTAAGTAAGTGATAGCAGGTCTAAGGAGATAGGTACCAATTAGACCTTCTCTTTTGAAGAATATCGTTAGTATTAATTTTCTCATGAAAGACTTCCCAAGAAACGCCCCAATTTTAGGAGGAATAGGTTTGTTCCAAATCTCTTTCATAGGAAAAATGCTGTTGTGGAGGAAGAGAGGACAATACTTGATAAAAAGAGGCACATGACAAACTACCAGAAGGGTTGGGAGAGAAATATGATTGTCATGCTTAAGGGGGTCCAAAAATACCCCCTCCAAGGTTTGCATAAGGTTAATTATAGAGGGAAGATCCAAATCATGAATGCCTCTTTTGAACCCAAACCCCAGCCAAAACCATTTAAGGAGGAAGATGGAATAACAGATTTAGAAATTAACTTTGATTTAACAAAAGCAAGTGATAACAAAGAAGTTGCAAAATACGTGTATCACCATACTCAGACAAAAAATTAGCACAAAAGGTTCAAGCATGTAAACAGCGTTCTCTATTGAGTAGCGTCACCCAACTTGTCCACCATCATGCGCATGTCTTTGGACATTCCTCCTTAAAGGGAGATTTACACATATCTAGCTTGATGGGTTAACCAAAATGAGAGAAGTGTTCATGAGTTCAACTAAAGGAACCATCAATAGGCTCTGGCTACTCAAAAGAAGTTTGGTTGGACGATATGTCAATTCTGAACCAGATTTGGAAGAGGTGTAGATTTGGGTTTTGGCTGAATGGAAACCAAGCAATCCATTCCAGGTGAGGAGACTCAATGCTGGTTATTTTCTTTTTTTTTTAGCTGTGAAGATGAAGCTCGTGATATTCTCAATCGCGAACAAGGTCAGTTACATTATCCTGAATTAAGGTTGGAAAGATGGAACTGTCTCGTTGGGGCTCTGAGAAACTTGGGGCCCTCAAGTTATGTCTGGATAAATGTTTTTGGCATCCCTCTGCACGCCTAGAGCATTCAAACGTTCAAGAAGATTGGAGATGTTTGGTAGTTTTTGTTTTGTTGATTCAAGAACCAATGCTTGGAGGAATCTTTGTTCTACATGTATCCTTATCAAGGTTGATGAAGTCCATTTTGTTCCTACTTCTCCATTGCTTCATTATGGTGAAGAACTGTATGACTTGAGAGTGCTAGTGGAGGGGTATTACCTTGGTAGATTGATAGTTAACATGGTTGTGTAGAAGGAGTGGAGTGCTCCTTCTACATCAACCGGTTCGAAGATGAGGAAGTTGATTGGGCTCTAAATAGAGAAAGAGCCATAGATTGAAGGTGAGGGCATTTCTAGAATAAATGTTGCCAAAATTGATAGTGGGGTTTGATGGGATGGGGATGATTGAGTTTTGCAACATTGGAAAGGTGAAGAGGGCCAACTTGGGGGAGAATTTGATAGAGGTATTGGGTAATGGGGACCACTCGGAGTCAGCTGAAGAAGTAAATAAAGGTGGCATGGAGTTTGCAAGACATGTGGTGGACCTAAAACAAAAGGGGTTGGGGACTGTTGAAGGAGATGGAAAGGTTTCAATGCTATCTTATGATGAGTAAACTATTGGTCTATTTGGGGCCCACTTTTGAAAACCCATTATTTYAAAAGAAAGGAAGTCGATCAGTGCTTTAGGTCTTAAGTGTAACGGGTGGAGTTTGTCTTTGTTTGAAGGTCCAAAAAGGTGGATGAGATTGTGCAAATCCTCTCCAGTCAAAGCTCAAAGGGGAAAGGAAAATCGATGGGAATGGGTGACTTTCAGGTTCGAAAAAAATGAAAAGGAGGCCCATTGATTTAAAAGGCGTGCCTAGGTGCATAGGCGAGGTGCGTTTTAGGGTATGCGCCTCGCCTAGGTCCTAGGTGTAGTCCTTTCAAAAGGCGCACGCCTGATGTGCCTTGCGCCTCATCCCGGGCGTCTGCCTTTTGAAAATTTGACGCTTTTTTGCCTTTTTTGAACATAGAAGTTGGGTCAGGGGCTCCGCCCCCGGACCCCCCATGCCACACCCCTCKAGGCAAGCCTAAACAAGTCGAAGCTCCAGGAATCCCCAATTTGGTAATGTTGTTCATTCATTCATCCTAATAAAATGTCTTCTTAAAAAACGAGTAAAACTATAAAATCATTATTTTTTGTGTGAAAACTAAAAATTTAAGAGCTAACGTGGACTTGTTTAGGCTTGCCTCAAGGGCTGTGGCACAAAGGCAACTCGTAGAATCAGGAATGTAATATGTTTTACATTACATTAGCTACGTGAAGTAATGCAATTGAGTGGAAAAAGAGATTAGAGGTTTTAAAAGCTTGAAAATGTTTTATATGTTTGATTTTATTTTTAAATTCTCATTTGAATATGCTTTACATAATTACATCATATGTTTATGTATTTTAATTTTAGATAATAGTTTTTTAAAACATTATTTTAGAATTTAAGTTTATATTTTTTATTAATATTATGTTTAGTATTTTTTTTTCTGAATCTTTTGGCATTTTTTGGAATTTTGACATTTTTCTGAATCTTTTTTGCGCCTTGCGCTTTTAAAACACTAAGGAAGCCACAATGAGGTTTTTGGAGGGGAGCATAGGAAGCGATATTGCCCGGAACCCTAGCACGGGTGGGATTGCACCTGTTTGTTGCGAATAACTTGTGGCATAAGCTGAAGATGCAACTCTAGCAAAGGATGCTGGCACTCCATCTTCGATTTCTCAATCGAATATAGTTCTCCCTAGCGGCTCCATTGAGGTCAGTAAAAAAGAGAAAGTCGGGTTGGAGGAAAATGAGAAGGAGGTCTGGAACAATGTTTTAAAATGCGGAGGCGTGACGCGAGGCGTTCCACTACCTAGAGGCGTGAGGCATGGTTCAAAACACAAGAGGCGTAAGCCTMCTGAACACAAGGAGGCGTAAGCCTCCTTAAGAGGAGGGGGGTTAGGAGGAGGATGGAGAGGAAGGGGGGATCTCATTTTTTCTTTATTTTTAATAAAATCTTTTATGTTAAGAAGAATAAAGATGCATAACATTAGTTCAAAGGGGGGGGTCTTGTCAAAAAGGGGGTCGGGGGGGCTGCGCCTCCCAGTCGAAGGGGCAGGGGGCAAACCACTTTTTTTCCCCTTATCTTTTCTTCCCTTCCCTTTCCTTTCCTCTTCTTTCCTTTTCTCTTCTTTTCTTCTCTTTCTTTTCCTTTCCTTTTTTTTTTCTTTTTTTTTTCTGTTGTTTTATATCAGATGTGCATGAGGCGCATGAGGCGTATGCCTCATGGAAAAAGCGCAAGAGGTGAATGCCTCAGAGGTGTCAGCGCCTTTGGCATACACCTCAGGGCGTTTTGGGAGCACCTTGCCGTGCCTCCAAGCGTACGCCTCCCACACCTTTTAAAACACTAGTCTGGAAAGGGTTTGCCATGGGTGACTAAGGAAGCATGTCAGGAAGTGACAACAGAGGATATATCGGTCCGAACGCGGTTTTCTACACACCTACCCAAGCTAAGAATATTGATACGGTCCAATGGCAACGTGTGGAAGTGCTGGCTGGTAGTTTTTGTGTGGATTCAGGTAGGAGGGAGGAGGCTGAGAAAGTTCTAGGCATGGCAGAAGTAGAGAACATCTTTGAGGAGGTGGTGGTAGGAAAGTTAGGTGTGGACCTTGGAAGAGGGAAGGCGATAGAGTTAGACTGCTACTCCTATTGAAGAGGTTCCCAAGAAACCACGTGGGGCTAGGAATTCTCACATTGTTCACATAACCAAGGTATTTTCTTGATTAAAAGATGGTTTGGTTGCATAGTTTTCAAGGCGCCAAAGCGAGGCTAGGTGATAGGGGGAGTGCCTTGTTGCCTAATCGCCTAGGCGGGTGCCTACCCCTATTTTTGTTATAGGAAAAGAAGCAATGTTTTTCCTTAAACTTCTAAGTTTTTTCCCTTATTTGTCTTGATTAAACCCTAACAAATAAGAAAATAATAAAAAGAAATAAGTTTATAAACACAAAAAAATGAATATTTTTGTTTAATAATGTCTATTTTATAATTGTAATCTCAAAAAAGTAACAACATAAAAGTATTTTGTAAGACGGTATACAAAACTGCTAGGCGACTGGGCGAGGCGAGCCTCCAAGGGCGCCTTGTCGCCTAGGCACCTGCCTAGGCGTCGCCTTGACAACTATGTTTGGTTGGGGTAGGACCTACAAAAAATTTTAAGAAGGTTTATAAAAGAAGAAGGGGGAAGGTATTAGAACCATCATATGAAAAGTTTGGGGAGGTGGATTCTGGGGCTCTTATCAGTTTAGACTAATATGGAAAAGAAAAGAAAATGAATCAATAGTCAGTTCTAATGTGAGATGTTCTAATAGCAGTCTAGAGGAGCTGAAGGAGGGGCCTAGAAGAGTCCCTATCAAGAAAATTGTTGAGAGAGAAGTTGAGATTGGTAAAAGTCTTCGCTTAATTTTTTGGGGAGGCGAGGAATTTGCTAAGAAGGCTTTTGAGGAGTTCGAGAAAAAGAGGATGGGACGGAGGGTGAAGAAATTGGAAGTCAAGGAAAGGGTGAGATGTGGGATGAAGAAATTGACGGGGAGGAGGAAAGCCTTGGGGAGGAGATGTAGGGAGATCAGGCATCTAGGTTCTGATTAGGGTCTTTGAGTTTGGAGCTGAATGAAGGTGGTTAATTTGGAGTCATTATTTTGTTTTGATTGTTTTATGTTTTAGGCGGTACTGGCTATAAGTCAGTTAGTGTTTGTTCTCTTCTCGGGTGATATCTTGTCACCTTTCTCATGTAATCTCCTTTTCTTTAGTTTTTCTTTTATCCTTCGAAAAAAAAACAAACAAAGAATTCAGTTGACCTTTTAAAGGAGATTTTGCCACCCCAAAATCTAACCTTATTACAAGAATAAAGATTCATACTTGATGCAACTAAGAAAGTTAGGGAGTAAGCCATGAATCACCTTCCATGGTGAAGTCCTCAGTGGTCTAACACAAATAGGCCAATATCCTATCCATTGTTCATCATCCTATGTAAGCTTACCACCTCTTCATGCCATAACTTCTCATTGTTAAGAGGCAACCTCCATGCCCAACCCTCTTTGATCCTTCTTCTCACACACTTCTTCCCTTTTCACCAATCTCCACAGCTAGATAGTTGTATTTGGACTCCTAATTGCTCATGATCTTCCTCTTGTCTTTTCTATGTTTAGGGCTTTAAATCCCCTATCCCTACAGTTGTGAAATACACCTGCAATATTTCAAAAAATATAGAAAAAAGAAGAAAAAGGAAGGAGATAAGAGAAGGAAGAGGTTTCAGCAGTAGGCTGTTGAAGAAGAAGAGAAGGGAAGAGAGAAAAGAAGAGTTCGATCTCCTCTCTCTAGCCCCCTTGATTACCTTATATTAACTTAATTCTAAAATTAAGTACAATTACATGGATGCCCTTAATGGGGTGGCCAGCACTAAAAATATAATTAAAGAAAACAAACAAAGGCCCATAACCTCCAAATATAGCTTTAAGCACTACTTAAAAGAAATAAAGAACACTAAGGCCCATTCAGCCCATTCTCACTTATTACCAGTTTTTCCCCCTTTTAAAAGGGTATGATTTGAATTCAGGTAACTCCATAAAATTCTGGGAACAAACTTGGGTGGGGAATGCCCCTCTAAAGGACTAGTTTCCTTCTTTGTATGTCCTATATGTTTTTAAAAATGAACCAGTTTCCTCTTTCATTACCCCTTCCTCTTTTTCTTGGTTTGGATGGAATTTGGGTCTGAGAAGGGCTGTGAGATATTCAAACCTTGACAGTATTTCAAGTTTCCTCCAACTTCTTGATAATGTTTTCTTAGACCTTGCTAAGGAAGACTCTAGAATTTGGAACCCCACCCCTATTGGTTCTTTCTCCAATGCCTCCTTCTTTRAAGTGTTAAGCCAGTCCACCAATCCTGTAGCCCCCCCCCCTTCCCTGTTAATGAGGTTTGGTGCAGGCCAATTGCTCCTAGGGTTGGTAATTTTTACTAGAAGCCTTTCTGGAAAGAATCAACATTGGTGATTTGCTCCAAAAGAAGAGACCCAATACTTGTTTGTCCCCTCAATGGTGTGTTCTTTGTAAAGCTGATGGGGAGACTAGTTTTCATCTACTGGTGTCTTGCCAATTTGCAAAGTCTATTTGGGAGTGGGCTTTCTCTCTTTTTGGGTGTAGTTGGAATCCTCCATCAAATTTGCAAAGTCTTTTTGCTCTTTCATTTTTCAAGTGGCGTATAAAAAGAGGAAGGACTATGTGGAGAGGACTGAGGGCAGCAGTATGCTAGTCTTTATGGGAAGAAAGAAACTCCAGGATCTTCTTTGAAGTAGAGAGAGGTGCTGAAGATCTGAGTGCTCTRGTCCATATAAGGGTTGTACARTGGATGACATGCTGCGGAAGTGGGGTGAGATTGCTAGTTGTACCCAGACTAAAGCAGTAATGAGTGTGTCTTGGACTCCCCCACCTACGGGTTTCATAAAACTAAACTTTGATGGAAGTAGCAAAGGGAACCCTAGACAATCAGGGATTGGGGGTGTTTTCAGGGATGAGAATGGGGTTGTTTCTACTATGTTCTTAGGCCCAATTGGAGTGGGTGACTCTCTCAAAGCTGAGATCCATGCAGTTATGGAAGGAGTCCAGAAAGCTAGGGAGATGAATATTAGAAAACTCATAATTGAAGGGGACTCGGAGGTGGTGGTAGGATGGCTGAATAAAGACGACAGTGGTTTATGGAGTTATAGCAATGTGAGGAAATTCAGATGGCTGGTTCGAGAAATGGAAGTTAAAATCAGTTAGGTAAAAAGATCAACTAATTCTTTTGCTGATGGGTTAGCTAAACAAGGGGTGGACAAGGATTCAATGTTCTGGGCACAAATGTAATTTAAATTTCTTTTTTCTTTTTTCTCTTTCTCTCTTGTTTCCTTTCTTGGGGCTCAAGCGGAAGTTGGAAGATAAGAAAGTTTGTCTTCCTCTTTGTAATTCTTATTATGATAATTAATGAATTAATAAAAAAAAAACTCACAGGACTCACAATGTAGACTCGACAGACTTTTAACTCTGGAAACAACCGACTCAATGAAGAAAAAGACAAATAACCCAAACGACTATGACATAACATAATATGACTAGTGGACTCAGAAACAAAAGTAGTTCTATTAGGTTGTACTTGGCTCTGCTCAGGCACATCTTGCAGATAGATTCCATTCGTCTCATGGCCACTCCCAATCACGTCTGAGATTTCATGTCCTAAAAAACACAATAGAAAGGGAAAAAAGTCACACTTCAATTTAGTGATTTAGTCAAATTACTAACTAAAAGCAAATTGGTATTAAGTTTAGGTACATAAAGAATAGATGATAAGGTCAGGGCATGGGAAGTCTTAATGTCTCCCTTTCCCGTGATAGGGGCAAGAGAACCATTAGCATGGGATATCTTATCCTGGCTAGAAAGGAGTTAGTAAGAGGTGCATAACTGTGAAATGCTGGTCATATGGTCTGAAGCACCGGAATCAATTATTCGAGGGGTTTTATGAGTACCTGAGATAGAAGTATGATTTGCAGTTGCACGAATACCTGAGTGGGCATAGGCTAAGGAAGGAAYGCTCTCTGAAGGAGCTACGGTAATGGACTCCAAATGACTAATTATTCGGCCATACTTCTCATACTCAGCCCTGGCAGTTGCAAGTTGTTCCCCTACTAACGTTTCTCCACCCTATCCTTGTTCACCTTGTGAGAAGGTGGCTACATTTGCATTTCCCCCCTTTCCAGTTTCAAACCTTTTTCCACCATTTTCTGTTTTAGTCTAGCAAGAATGAGTTCTGGATGCAACTTCCAACAGGTGTCTTTGGTGTGTTTAGGCTTCTTGCAGTATTCACAGATAACATATTTCTTCCTAGTGTTAACCTTTGGCTTTATCTCGGCATTGGCATAGTGATCAACCTGTGGCTTGACAGACTGAACTTGTCTTCTGCTTTCCTCACTGCTCACCATAGCATATGCCTGAGATAGCCACCTAATCCTATGCTAAAACATCCTACCTCACAATATCATACTTCAAGTTGAGTCTAGTGAGGAATTCAAAGACCTAATTCCTCTCTACCAACTTCCTATATATTTTCTACATCCTTTGTGCAACCCCAAACAATAGTTTTCATCAAGTCGATCTCTTGCCAAAGAGATTTCAGCATAGAGAAATAGATGACTAAGGGCTTCTCCCCTATCTTAGATTATTCACATCATGCTTCAATTTGTAGGCCTGAACAACATTAAGCTTTTGGGAATAGGTCTCCGTAACGCCATCCCACACTTCTTGCTGTTTCCATCCATAGGTAATGTTGACTAATGTGTGGTTGTATAAAATTCACTAACCAATCCACTACTGTGTAGTTTTCTTGCATCCACCTTTCATAGGTAGGATCATCCTCCTTCGGTTTCTTCTTACTCCCAGTAATGTAACCCCATTTTACTCTATTATACACATGTATTTTAATAGATTGAGACCGGGCTTGGTCCCGTCTAACTTCACAGTAGTCACAGCCCCAAAAAGATTCTCCACTGACCCCCCATGTCCAAATCTGGAATCTGTGGAATATTTAGTCTCTCCTCCAGTTTGCTCCTTACAAATGAAAACGAAAATCAAATTAGGGTTTTAATAGGCTAGATTTACTGTTCTAAGCAAAGAATAGCCCTTCAACCACCCAAAAATAGGGTTTCACAGAACCCAACAAAATGGGGAGAAAGAGAGAAACTTTAGCCACTCCTCCTAGAGGTTCCAAAACTTAGTCCAACCAAAACCACCCTTAATAGAAATCACAAGGCTTACCTCTGATTCCTAAGCGCCTGGTTCAAACTGTCTCTACGACTTGTAACAAGATTTCTTCAGTTATCTAGGGTTTTCAAGAAAAAACTCCAAGAACCTTCCTTGGGCTTCAACGAAGGATAAAAACCTCCACAAAAACTTTCCAAAAACCCTCCTAACTAGGCTACATAAGTTGCTGATTGATCAACCGATCAGTTCTCCATACACACTGTGTATGGGCAAGAAAAAGAAAAGAGGTTGAAAGTGGGAACCTGCTCTGATACCAAGTTGTGAAATACACTTGCAATAATTCAGAAAAGATAGAAAAAAGAAGAAAGAGGAAGGAGATAAGAGAAGGAAGAGGTTTCAGCAGTAGGCTGTTGAAGAAGAAGAGAAGGGAAGAGAGAAAAGAAGAGTTCGATCTCCTCTCTCTAGCCCCCTTGATTACCTTATATTAACTTAATTCTAAAATTAAGTACAATTACATGGATGCCCTTAATGGGGCGGCCAGCACTAAAAAGATAATTAAAGAAAACAAACAAGGGCCTATAACTAAGGCCCATAACCTCCAAGCATAACTTTAAACACTACTTAAAATAAATAAGGAACACTAAGGCCCATTCAGCCCATTCTCACTACACCTACTTTGCAGTCTTTCCATGTGAAACAGGTAGGAGTAGTATTCTCCCTCCAATAATCGGTGCTTTTTGTTGGGAAATTTAATACACTTGATATGCTTCAAAAAAGGAGGCCTAACTGTTGGTTGTCTCCTAATTGGTGTATTGTGTGTAGAGCAAATGGTTAGGCTTGCTATCATCTACCTATGCATTGTCTATTCATTGGTTGTATTTGGGAATGGTTTCTTTCTATATTTGGGTGCAATTGGAATCTCCCTTTTTTGATAAGCAAATAAATCCTTTTATTAAATTAGAAATATTAGTACATACAAGCAGCCCTTGGAGAGGTGTGAATTGCGATCTCTCCACTAAAGAAGAAAACAAAAACCAATAATTACAATTGTGCCCTGTACAAAAGTTCCCTAGCTGCCCCTTGCTTGGCTAGACAATCTGCCATAGTATTTGCTGATCTCCTCACCCGTTGTATTCTTAGATACATGTTTCTTGTCGGCATCTTAAACTTCTTAGTTTCATTCTTGAAGCACCAAATTACTGACTCTGGGCTCTGCAACCAGCTTATTACTACCTTGGAATCACCTTCAACCATTAGCTGTCCACCCCTAATTGAGCTGCAAACTGTACACCTTGCAGGTCTGCAAGTAATTCTGCTCTAATAGTCTCCCACTCCTAGAGGACCTGAGAAGAAAAGTATCACATTTCCAACTCCATTCCTCAAAACCCCACCCAAGCCAGAGGGGCCTTGGTTTCCTTGACTGCTTCCATCAGAATTCAGCTTCTTTTTTTGATAAGACCATCAAAATTCAGCTTCAAGAAACCTGCAGGAGGTGATGACCAGCTTGTTCTTACTCTAGTCTTGGAGGATGAACAACTTGCCACTGCTGCCCAATTCCTCCAGATATCATTAAAGGAGAATTGGTGGAACAAGTTCAAAGATTTCAGCCAATGGATAACCCTATACACGACACAGTCCTTAATCTCTTGATGGTTCCTTTCCTTCTGGAAAATTCTAGCATTCCTTTCTTCCCAAATTGTCCAAACCAATGCAGCTCTTGCACACCTCCACATAGTTTTACCTCTTTTCTGCTGCCATACAAATGTAGTAGGATCAAAAAGCAATCTTAATTCTGCTAGCAAATTCCACCTGCTCACAAACAAAGATAGGAGCCAATCCCATAACTCTGCCATAAAAGAACAACAAATCAGTAAATGGTAACAGTCCTCACTCTGAGATCTGCAAAGGATGTACCAATTAGGAGAAATACGAAGGAAAGGTCTTCTCTTTTGTAAATTGTCCAAGGTGTTTACTTTCCCATGGTAAACTTCCCAATAAAAAGCCATAACCTTAGGGGGAATACAGTTGGAATCTTTCTTCAGCATGAATAATCTCTTTTGTTCATCAGCTTTCATGTGGCCTAAGAAATGGGGAAGAATTATGTGGAGATGCACTAGAGTGGCACTCATTTGGACCATATGGGAAGAAAGGAATATAAGAGTCTTTAAGGAACAGGAGAGAACTAATGAGGCAATTATTAAATGTATAACCGTTAGGGTGGCTCACTGAATCAAATATCTGGCTACTTTTTCAAGCTTCTCAATAWACAACATAATAAGAAAATGAGGGGAAGTAGCATGAACATTTAGAAAAAATAATGCAACTCACAGAAGATGGGTGGTGCCAACAAGGGGATTCATAAAACTTAATTTTGACCGCAGTAGCATGCGGAATCCAGGACCTTCAAGAGTTGGGGGTGTTTTTAGGAACAGAGGGGGTCACATCATTGCATTGTTTTTGGGTTCAATTGGAATAGGGGACTCATTAAGAGCAGAACTAATGGCAATGCTACAGGGTATGCAGTGGGCAAAAGAAATGCGATTAAAAAATTAATCATAGAAGGTGACTCAAGGTTGTGATTAGTTGGCCAGTCAATAATGAGACAATAATATTATGGATTTACCGAAATGGAATCAAGAAATTTAGATGGCTGAAAAGAAATATGCAAGTACCAATTCAATGGGTACAAGGATCATTGAATGGCATGGCTAGTTCTTTAGCAAAACAAGGAGTGGGTTGGGGAATGTTTTTCTGTGCATAGTTGTAAGAAATGTAGAGGGAGTGATGGTTTTTACTTTTCCCTCTGAATGTTGATTGTAAAATCTGTACATAACTAATATTTATAGTTAATAAAATTGATGCTTATATATAAAAAAGTGGTCTCTCTTCCCTCCCTTGGTTTCCATAGGAAAAATCTCATAACCTTTTCTATTTTCTTTTTCACTGCCTATGGGATTTTAAAAACTTACAGGTAAGGGTGATTCTATCTCCTAAAGAGACAGTTTCTCTTCCACACAGGCCACAGCCAGTCTCTTTGAAAACCTCTCTAATAGAGGTTTTTTTCGATAAGTAAAAAGAAATTTATTAGAGCATTATTATTTTTTAAATCTCGCTAATAGAGAGTTCCATAAACTATTTTCTTTTGGCTTAGCTCCAAGAAGGAGAACAAGGTAATTCATTGGCCAGGCTAGGGATTGATTGAACAACCCAGAAATTACACATAGAATGTAATTTGACCCTCTTCCAAATTTATCCCAACTAAGCAACTTGTATCCGAGTTTATCCTCAAATTGGAAATTTTCTCAAAAAGCTCCACTACCAACCTTATTTTACCCACTGGTCTACTCCTCCCTCACAAAATAGTATGATGCCATTAGCAAATTGAAGGCGTGTAACCACTAACCATTGCTCAAAAGTCAGAATTGTTGTCTTTGAGAGGAACTGGGATTACATCTTCAAGGATTGGTATCTTGCATCATTTTTTGTGATGGATGTTTAAGCATCTTCTCTTTTGTACTTGTAGACTTGTAGTTTTGCATTTTTCTCATGTAAATAAATAAGTTCCATTGCTTATCGATATATCCAAAAAAAAAAAGAAAAAGCTTCTCTAAGTTTTGTGTTTTTCATACTTGTCTTGTAAGTTATCATTAGAAATGTCAATCAGCTAAATATGCGGTACTATTACTTCTTCTCTTAATACAGTTATTACTATACAAAATACTATTAATCTTCTTTTCTTAATACATTTGTTACTATACAAAATACCATTAATCTAATTTCTGCTGATAGGGCATTCATATACATTGTAGTGTTTAATACTTAAATTAGTTTTTCTTTGTCTGACCCAATTGCAGATTGTATCTAAGAGTCTATCTGAACCAATTCGTTCCCACAAGGACCTAGATAAAGATTCGGCTCCCTATTACCACAAGGCTGTAAAGTTCTACGATGGATTATCAAAGCAGCTTATAAATCAAGGTCACGTTCTGGATTTGTTTGCTTGTGCTCTTGACCAGGTATTTATTTCTCTGGATCTTTTATTAGTATGTTCGACAATGGTGAGATGGTGATGATATGTGTGTGTCTATGTTATGTTACCCGGATATCACTAGATACAGTATTGGATATGAAATTTACACTAAAAATTGATGTATCCGACACAATATGGTGCCCTTGTACAGGTTGTGTGTGCAATAAATTTACATGCACTACTATATTTTACCATTGTTTGCATATTTTTTGTCAGAATAGATTTACATGGTTAAAATCTCTTGTACAAATCTGTCTTTATCTAAAGCAAGTGGGGAACCTACATGATTTAGAATTTTTTTTTGCTGATAGCTCAATGCTCATAAGCTCCTTTATTGCTTCTGAATCTCAATTCACTTTTATGGTTTGCAAGATGTATTGTTTTCTTTCCTCTCTTCCTGTTCTTTTGGTGACATGCAAGCTCTGGAACATGTTAGACTCTTCAAACATCAAGATGGTCTCTATAGATGCAACTAGGGTTTTTTTAGCAGAGATTTTATTCGATGACAGAACTATATTCCCAATTTAAACTTTTAAGAATGTATGATAACTCCAGAATTATAGATGATATTGCTTGTATTTAGACCAACATAAAAAATTAAGAATGATGTGTAATAGAAAAACTGGAACTACTTTTGGATATTTTGGTCCATGTTGGACATTATCCTTGGTGATGTTTGAATTATTATCTCTTGTTATTTGTTGAAGCTTGTTGTTTCTCTTCTTCTGTAAAGTGATACCATGGTAGTTTTTTCTTTCCTATTGTTTGTGTTTGCTTGGTTTGTGCATTGGCTAATTGAGGTTGCATCTGGCTATACTTATTCCTGAAGCTCCACCCTGCTTTGTCTTGCTTTGTTGTTGCCATTTTAGGTTAATATTATCAATCAACCCCCCTCCCCACCAAATGGAACTTCTTAGACATTTTCTTGGCAAGGGCCTCAGTTGCTTCTCCTTGGAAATCCATTCACAATCTGCTTTTAGTTTTTTCCCCTTGGATCAGGTATGGTCTAAACTCTGGTAACCGAATAAAATTCTAGGAACAACTTTGGGTCAGGGATTCTCCTCCGAAGGACCAGTTCCTTCCTTGTATGCTCTATTAGACTTGAAAAATGAACACRTATCTTCTTTCTTGGTCCCTTCAGCCTCCACTTCTGGCTTTGGGTGGAACCTAGGCCTGTGTAGGGCAATTAGGGATACAGACATGGATAGCTTGGTAACTTTGCTCGCCTCCCTTGAGATTGTCTTCCTAAACCCTGCTAAGGAAGGCACCAGATTTTGGACCCCTTCTAGCTCTGGTACCTTTTCTTGTGCTTCGTTCTTTGAAACCTTAACTCAGCCTCCTATCCCCTTTGGGTTGTCCTTTCCGGTTAAGGAAATTTGGAGCAGGCTTATTCCTCCTCGGGTTGTTTTTTTTTTTTTTTTGTTGGGAAATTTTCCTAGAAAGAATCAACACTTTAGACTTACTTCAGAAAAATAGACCCAACTATTGTCTACTTCCTAATAGATGTGCTCTTTGTAAAGCTGATGGGGAATCTGGCTACCACCTCATGGTCTCTTGTAAGGTTGCTAAAACTATATGAGAGTGGGTTTTCTCCTGCTTCGGGTGTTCTTGGTATCATCCGGAGACTGTCCAAGGTTTGTTTTCTCCTTTTTTCAGTTGGCCTAAGAAGCGAGGGAAGAGTATGTGGAGGTGTATTAGGGCAGTAGTATGCTGGTCATTGTGGGAAGAAAGAAACTCACATACTTTTTCCGACAAGGAAAGAACATTGGAAGAATTGTTAGATCGAATCCTTTTAAGGGCTGTCCACTGGCTAAAATCTTTGGAGTTATTTTTAGATTTTCCTGTGGATGACTTGCTAAGAAACTGGAAAGAGATTGCTTCCATTGCTAGATGCAAGAGGACTCTTTGTCCRTTTTGGTSYCCTCCCCCCTCGGGCTTTATAAAGCTGAATTTTGATGGCAGTAGTGTAAGGAATCCAGGGCCCTCTGGGATTGGAGGAGTTGTCAGGAACGAGGAAGGGATTGTTATTGCTTTATTCTCTGGCCCTATTGGAGAAGGTGGCTCTCTTAGGGCTGAGATCCTTGCAGCGCTCGAAGGAATTCGAAGAGCAAAGGAATTAAATATCAGCCGTTTGATCCTGGAAGGTGATTCGAAGGTGGTGGTTAGTTGGTTGAAGACAGAGGACAGTGGTTTGTGGAACTTTAACAATGAAAAAAAAACAGTTCTTATGGCTGGGTAGGGACATTGAGATTCAGTACAGCTGGGTGAAGAGGAGTGCCATCTCATTTGCAGATGGGTTGGCCAAGCAAAGAGTGAATAGTGAGTCTGTATTTTGGGCTAGTTTTTAATCTTCTCTTTGCACTCCCTTTGTTTTCTGTTTTTGGGGAGCTAAGATATTTTATCTCCCCTCTTGTATTCATATTCCCTCTTTTCTTTTAATTTAATGAAGCTGGTGTTATTGATCAAAAAAAAAATTCAAATAATGTTTTAATGTTAGTTTCATATCTAGATTGTACAGTTGTCTGTACATTCTTGGATTTCCTTACAAAGTGGCCACATTGTACACAAGGAATGTTTTTTTATTGGTGACACAACTTTTTTGATGTTAATAATGAGAGATATGCACACAACTGCTATGCAGCAAACCCATAGTCTTGCCAAAGCCACCAGACCATACACCCTTAACTATTTACTACAACATCGGATTATAGTAGTTCCCTGGCCCCTAGATGAGATTTCAGAATACCCTCCAGAACATTTGAATTTTTTTTACCCCATATTTTGCCAGCATATCAACAAAGTCATTTTCTGATCTCTATGTCCACTGAAACAGTGATGCTCAGCCCTCTCATCATTGCTTTGATCTCCCTTAATGYGCTTCTGTAATGCCATGTTCCCAAAGTGTTGTTCTTCAACTATCCCACCACCACCTTTTAGTCCCCTTCTATTATTTGATTTGTGATGTTAACTTGTTAAGTAGTTTTCCCAGTCTTATTCCATGTAAGACTGCCAGCAGTCCTGCTCTTTTGGATGTGGAGTTGCCAATACCTATAGGGCTCAAGAACAATGGCTTTGATACATCCTTTCCAGTCCCTATTATTCAGGTCCAAGATGATGTCAAACCCTTTTTTTTCCAACTCACAAGTAGGGCTACAAACAGATCTGATGGAATTTGGGTAGGGGTATCTCTGAATCTGATCTGGTAAGATCTAAGAGATCCAAATTTGATCTGATATTCTTTGATGGATGTGTAAAAGATGGATTCAAATTTGAATCCAATTCAATTTGAAGCTTAGTGGATCTATGTATAACTAGCACGAATCTACAAAATTAAATACAACACAAGAAAATGTATATTGTAAATAAATAAAAATATGTTTTCCAAATCCCACTTAATCCTAAAGGACTTAAAATTAAAATTCTAGAAAGGGTATTTTATGTATAGTCAAATTGGACTGGATCAGATCAAGGAATATCCGGATTTGATCCAATTAATAAATGAGTCCTATTTTCAAACTTGATTTGATCTGATTATTGTTAAACAGATATCCAAATCCAAATTAAATGTATCGGGTTCGAATTCAAATTGGATCAAATCCATTCCATTTGCAACCCTACTCATAAGTAGGGGTGGTTATTTTCAGCTTGGCCCAGCCGACCAGGGCTGGCATTAGGTCCTATATTTCAGGCCCAGCCTGAGCATGTTTATATATGTTTTTATACATAATTTAAGCACATGTATATATGTTTTTTTTATAAGTAATAGAAGTTTTATTAAGACCGAAAGAGAATAAGAAAGATACACAGTAGAGGCTTCCCACAAAGAGGCACTAGATGCAGCATTGCAGCTTCAAAAAACTAAAAAACAAATTACAACTGAGTTCAAAATAACTGGTTCTTGTGCACCACTGCTTAGCTAAACAATCTGCCACCCCATTTGCCGATCTTCTTTTCCATTGAAACCTCACTATCTTTTTTTTTTATCGATAACAGAATTAAATTCATTTATTAAAAAATATTGAATGGTGCACAGCAGAAAAAGGAGAGATAAGCTCTCTTATCTCTCCCAAAAGAGAAAAAAGATTACAAACATGTCCAAAATAATTGATTTCTTCCCACCCCTTGTTATGCCAAAGAATCAGCAAAGGAATTAATATCTCTTTTCACCCATTGTAAGCTAATCTCCATTCCTTGTAGCAGCCTTCTAATTCTTCTTCTCTCGTGAATATATTCCCACCAACCCTCATCCCCTTCCTTTTGCAGCCATCTAATGACCAACTTTGAGTCTCCCTCAATTGCAAGCTTGCGTATATTCAGATCCTTTGCTTTCTGAATTCCTTCCATGACAGCTAGAATTTCATCTCTTAAAGCATCACCCATGACCCACCCCTACTGGACCAGAGAATGAAGCAATATTTTTTCCTTCCTCGTTTCTGAATACTCCTTCAATACTAGAAGGTCCTGGGTTACCTTCACTGCTGTCATCAAAATTCAGCTTTATGAAGCATCTTAAAGGTGGGGACAGACCTGTCCATAAGTTGCCTTGGGAGGAGCAGAATCAGCAATTTTCTTCCACTTCCTCATCAACTCACTTGCCAGAATGTCCTCAAACAGCTTCAATGTCTTCACCCAATGGACCACTTTGATGGATATGGCTTCTTTTATTGCCTCCCTACTCTATTCTATTGCCACAAATATTCTTTGATTTCTTTCTTCCCAGATAGTCCAACAAACAGTGGCCCTTTTACAATGCCATAGAATTCTACCCCTCTTCTTTGGCCATCTAACAAGAGTAGAGGAAACTAGGCTTTGAACAGTTGGCGGGGAGTAACATTTGYACCCAAACAAAGAGAGAAACCATATTCCCAAATTGAAGAAGCAGAAGAGCAAGATAGTAGTAAGTGATAGCAGGACCCACCATCAGCCTTGCAAAGAGGGCACCAGGATGGAGAAAGACACCAGCTAGTCTTTTTCTTTGCAACAAGTCACTTGTGTTAATTCTTTCCAGATACACTTCCCAACAAAAACCACCAATCCTAGGTGGAATAGGTGTGGTCTAGACTTCTTTGACAGAAAGGGCACACTCCCAAACTATCACTTGGTTGTATCGAGTTCATAAAGAAGGAAGCACAGGTAAAAGAGCCAGAGGGAGAAGGGGTCCAGATCTGGTTATCACTTTTTGAATGGTCCATCACTACTTTTTCAAGATTTTGAAGCAATGCTGAAACACTACAAATTTCATTCTCTCAAAGTCCTCTTCTAAAGCCCAAATCCCAACCAAAGCCAACACTGGATTTAGAGGGAACCAAGAAGGATGAAATGGGCTTCCCCTTCCGAGTAGATAGAGCAAAGGGAAGGGAGTTGTTCCATTAAAGGTGAGATACCCAACCCAATATGTTCCCAGAATTTGGCCAAGTTACCAAAGCATGGATTATACCTGATGAATGGCAAGCCCATGAATACTTAAACTACCTYTGTCCATACTTTATCTGTTTCTAGAGGAAATATTCACAGCAATTTCCTAGAAGAGCAGTRTTTCTTTCCCGAATGTTCCCAAGACCTAAACCTCCATATTTCTTACTTCTGCACACCACTTCCCATTTAACTCTATGGTCCTTCTCCATATGCCGCAAGCCCAACTCTCTAGAAAGCTCCTGAATGTTCTGAAGACCTAAACCTCACTATCATGCTTGTGGTTAGCCACTTGACTCTTTGTAGAGCCCCCTAAATGCCCAAGCCACTTTCTTCGGTTCCTTGGCCACTCAATTACCAGTTTAGAATCACCTTCAATTAGCAATCTATCAAAACCCAACTCTCAAGAAAGCTCCGCTCCCTATAAGACTGCATGGACTTTCGCATAAACAACATCCCCCACACCAATAGGACCAGAGAATAAAGAAATAATCTGACCTGCATTTTTTAACACTCTCCTAATACTAGAGGGTCCCGGATTGCCTACGCTACAACCATCAATATTCAACTTGATAAAACCACCTTTAAGGGGCCTCCAAATGTAGAGAATGAGGGCTTGTTTGGCATGTCTTTTTGGGAAGATCTTTTGGTAGCTCTGACAGTTAAAAGATGCATTGAGCATTTGCATGAAGATCTGAGCAGCCCGAAGCACGTTTGGCAGATGCATGTCTTTCCGTGCGTCTTTCTGTACGAGATTAAAAYGCAAAAGACGCAAGAAGCTTCATTTGGAGCTTCCCGAAATAAGACCAAAATGGGCTTTTTGCTTCTTTTGGCGGCTAGATCTTCCGCGYGCCAAACAGAAATAGACCGAAAATCGGTCTTTCCGGCTTGTAAACAGCTGAAAGACCGCGTGAAAAGACGCACCAAATGGGCCCTGATTTATGTTTCTCACATCTTCTTTCCTTTTTTGGCTCTTGAGACCACTCTTTTATGTTGTAACTTATGTACACTATCTTTTGTTTTATTCTTTCTTGTAAGACAAGGACATAACTATCCTTTCCATAACATTGTATTCTTTCTTATATAAGTTAAACATTTCTGGGCATGTGATTCAAGAGAGAACACACCCTTTCATTCTCAACTTTTCCTTCTCTGATTTGATCTAAGTTGAGATGGTATCAAAGCCATTTTGACCAAGCGGTTTAGTGTTCGATCCTCGTTACCCCCATTATTAGTAAATAAGTTTCAGCACAAGGTATGGGTGGGCCTATGCTTGTTCACGCTTCAACAAAAAAKCTTAAGCTGTTAGGTGAGGTCCCTGAATAGGTTGATATTCTCTAACATGCCCCCTCACACAAAACCCCATTGGGCTTGAAGCGTGAACAAACACAGGTCCACCCATACCTTGTGCTGAAACTTATTTAATTATAATGGGGATAACGAGGATCGAACACTAAACCACTTGGTCAAAATGGCTCTGATACCATCTCAAAGAACCATTCAACCTAAAAGCTTTAAGCTGTTAGGTGAGGTCTCTGAATAGGTTGATATTCTCTAACACACCGCCTCACACGAAAGCCCGTTGGGCTTGAAGCGTGAACAAGCACAGGCCCACCCATACCTTGTGCTGAAACTTATTTAATTATGATGAGGGTTACAAGGATCGAACACTAAACCGCTTGGTCAAAATGGCTCCGGTACCATCTCAACTTAGATCAAATCAGARAAGGAAAAACTGAGAATAAAAGGGTGTGTTCTCTCTTGAATCACACGCCCAGAAATGTTTAACTTATATAAGAAAGAATACAATGTTAAGGAAAGGGCAGTTATGTCCTTGTTTTACAAGAAAGAATAAAACAAAAGATACTGTACATAAATTACAATATAAAAGAATGGTCCCATTAGCCAAAAAAGGAAAGAAGATGTAAGAACACAGGCTTCTCCATGACAACAAAGCTTTTTGCAACCAGTCATCAAATGAAAATTGTGAAAACAAGTCCGAGGCTTTAACCCAATTTATAGCCCTCTTAAGTATACATTCCCAAACCGCATCCTCATCTCTCTCCTTGTCATTGAAGATTCTAGCATTTCTTCCTCYCAAACTGTCCACACTAGAGCCGCCCTGGCACAACTCCACATGACCTTACCTCTTCTCTTAGGCCATCTGAAGGTTGTAAGGTCAAATAGACTACCAATCTGTAGAGACCCACATCACCTTATATTTTTATTGTGCATATAAATATTATAACATGACACCTATGATTCATATTATACAATAATATAATGTAAATTTTATACACTAATATATATATATATATATATATATTAATTTTTTTATCAGTTTTATACACTATATATTTAATATTTGACAAATAAAAGCTATAGACCTGGAACTCGAGCTAGGCCAGGCCAGGTTGGGGCCTAGTCTATAGCTCTTATCACAGGTGAAAAGCCCAATCTGGCCCATTATCACCCTACTCATAAGCATTGGCTCAAGTCTTCACTAAAATCTGTCTCCTCTTCAATGTTATCAAAGCAGTGAAGTGATGACTAGTTGATTTGTTCTCCCTAATTGAGAGTT
This sequence comes from Nelumbo nucifera, assembly GCF_000365185.1. The sequence goes on along the minus strand of NW_010729089.1, from coordinate 286,265 downwards.
CTATCATTTGCAGCATTCTATTGGCCTTTGTTAGGAGTTAGATGTCAAAAAGGTTTTCTTGAATGAGGATTTTTTTTTGGATAAATTTGAATGAGGATCTATTAAAAGAGGTATATATCCTACCTCTGCCTAGATTTCATGTTCTTAGAGGTGAAGGAAAAGTGCATTGATTAAAGAAATCAATGTATAGTTTAAGCTATCTTAAAAAAATTAGTTTTATAGGTTTGGAGGTCTAGCCTTGTATACAATCACATGCTGATCTTTGATGTAAGTGGTTGAAAGAGGGGGATAGGAATACTAAAGATTTTCATGCTTTGGCAAGTGGTGGGAGAAGAAATTATATCTCAAGTTTGGAGATTGAAGGGGTAACAGTCACCAATCAAAGAGAAATTGCAGGAGCATTTGCAAATCATTTTAGGTCTATATTTAGAAGGCCCCTAAATAACAAGGTGTGGCTTGAAGGTTTGGAATGGACAAGATAGGGAGTGGTTGGAAAAGAAATTTGATTTGGAAGAGGTAAAAGAGGCGGTTTTTTCAATGGATAGATCAAAGGCACCGTGCCCAGATGGTTTTACGATGGCTTTTTATCAAGATTGTTTGGAGATACTAAAAGATGATCTAAGGTTAGTATTCGATGAGTTCCATACCAGAGGAGTGATTAACCCGATGCTAAACTCCACATTCATTGCATTGATACCCAAGAAAAGTGATGCAAGTCATCCGAAGGATTACAATCCGATTAGTCTAGTTAATAGCCTTTATAAGATTATCACTAAGGTGTTGTCCTTTAGAATTAGGAAGGTGCTCCCAGCAATCATAGCCAATGATCAAGGAGCTTTTGTGAAGGGGAGGCAGATAACAGATCAGATACTTGTAGCAAATGAGAGTCTAGAGGACTTTAAGAGATCCAAGAGAAGAGGGGTGGTCTGTAAATTAGATCTGAAAAAGGCTTATGACTTGGTTGATTGGTCTTTCCTACTAGAGGTGATGATTAACATTGGGTTTGGAGACATTTGGTGCAAATGGGTGATGGGCTGCATTAGGGATTGTCATTACTCCATTTTGATGAATGGGACAGTGGTGGACTATTTCCCAGCTTTGAGAGGGATTAGACAAGGAGACCCCCTATCCCCTTTTCGTTTGCATTGGTTGTAGAAGTGTTGGGGAGACTAATTTCCAAAGCAGATTCTAGGGATTTAATAAGAGGATGGAGAGTTGAAGAGAAAACATACCACTCACACACTTACAATTTGCAGATGACACAATTCTGTTTTGTGGAGGGGATATCAATTGGATTAGAAACCGGAAGCTCACTATACAACTTTTTGAGCAAATGTCAAACCTTAGAGTGAATTTTGAGAAAAGTTGTATAGTTGGAGTCATTATGGGGGAAGGGGAGGTATGTGAGTGTACAAACATTTTGGAGTGTGTAGTATCTAATCGGCCCTTAAACTACCTTGGTTTACCATTGAGAGATAATCCTCAGAAAGGTGATTTTTGGGCTCTTGTTGTGGAGAGGTTTGGAAAGAGACTTGCCAACTGGAAGAAAAACTATGTCTCTTGGAGGGAGAATCACTCTAATTAGGTCTACACTTGCTAACCTTCCTGTATATTTTTTGACAGTCTTTAAGATTCYAGTTAAGGTGGCTAACAGGCTGGAAAAACTAATGAGAGATTTTCTATGGGAGCTGGGGGAGGAGAAGAAGGACCATAGGGTTAGGTGGGAGGTGGTGTGTAGGAGTAAGAAGGAGGGAGGTCTGGGAATTGGGAACATAAGGATTAAGAATCTAGCTTTACTAGGGAAATGGTTGTGGATATTTTCATTGGAGAAAGAAAGACTTTGGGTTAAGATAGTGGGAAGTATTCATGGACTGGCAGACAATGGATGGGACTTTGGGATCCTAGCAAGGACTACAAGAGCATCTCCCTGGAAAACTATTCAAGCTATATTGCCCTTGTTCTCTCCATGGATCAGGTATGATTTGCACTCAGGTAACCTCATTAATTTCTGGGAACATGTTTGGGTTGGGGATTCCTCTTTGAAAATTTCTAGCCTCTTTGCTATCTCTACCCTTAAAAGTGAACCGGTTTCCTCCTTGTACCTTCTAATTCACCTTCTGGTTTCGGCTGGAACCTGAGTTTGAGAAGAGATGCCAGGGACACAAAGTTAAATTGTATTTTAGCTTTATTATCCATTCTTGAAGGGGTTTTCCTTGAGCCATCAAAGTCAGATAATAGAATCTGGACACTCACTCCCTCGGGTTCCTACACTTGTGCCTCTTTCTTTAAGGCCCTTTTACCCCCATCTCTTGTTGGACTGCCATTCCCTGTTGAAGAGGTGTGGTCTCAACCTATACCTCCAAAGGTTGGGAGTTTCTATTGGGAAGCCTTTCTGGAAAGAGTTAATACAGGGGACCTACTTCAAAGAAAAAGACCAAATAGTTATTTGCCTCCTCACTGGTGTGTCCTTTGTAAATCTAATGGTGAGTCTGGATACCATTTACTAATTTTTTGTCAATTTGTTAAAGTTATTTGGGAATGGTTTACTTCTTTGTTTGGGTGCAGGTGGACTCCCCCTTTGAATGTGCAAAGCTTATTCACTTCCATACCTAACTGGCCAACCAAAAGAGCCAAGGTCATGTGGAGATGTGTTAGGGCTGCAGTGTATTGGACTGTTTGGGAGGAGAGAAAGTAACGGATTTTCTCAAATAAGGAGAGAAGCTTGGAAGTAATCTTAGAGACTATCCACATTAGGGTGATACATTGGTTGAAAACTTTGGAATTGTTATAGATTTCTCAGTTGATGAGATGATAAGAAATTGGAAGGAGATTGCAGATTCAGTTTCAATTAAGAAGACCTCAAGTTCTTGTTGGACACCTTCACCTCATGGGTTTACCAAACTGAATTTTGATGGCAGCAACATGGGTAATCCAGGGCCCTCCGGAATAGGGGGGGTGATAAGAGATGAAAAAGGGAATTTGTTAGCTATGTATTCTGGTGCAATTGGGGTGGGAGATTCCTTGAGGGCTGAGATTCTAGGAGCTCTTGAAGGGATACAAAGGGTCAAGGACATGCGTATTAAAAAATTGATTATAAAAGGCGATTCTGAAATTGTGGTGAATTGGCTAAAAGAGGACAAACTCTAAGCTCTGGAACTACAGCAAATGAAAAGAGGAAGTTCAAGTGGCTCACTAAGGACCTTGAAGTTCATTGTACATGGATAAAGAGAAGTGCAAATTCATTAGCAAATGGTCTAGCTAGGCAAGGGGTGAACAGAAACTCTTATCTTTTGGGCTGTTTTGTAATTTTTTCTGGTGGCTGTGGAAAGGAAGAAGACGAAAGGTGAGAAGGTAGTTGTCCAGAATTCCAAAGATCTTGGCCGAAAGGTCCAGGAGAAGGTGGATGTGATTGGAACAAAAGGGGAGTGTAGAGGTTATAGGTACTACCGCGCCTRGTATGGCGGTTGCCTGTTCCTCTGTACATCGGAGAATATTGGTGGGTGATGGAGTGGACAAATGGAGAAAACGAATGGTGTTAATGGCTGATAGGAGTGTGAAGGATTGGCAGAAGGTTCTGACGGTAGTAGCTAAGGAAGTAGACCTGAAGGACAAAGCTGGTTTATTTCCCATTGCAGAAAGGAAGGCGGTTCTTGATGTAGGCGACCAAGAGCTGAGCCTCAACATAGTGGTTGTTAGAGGTGTAAAGTGGGTGCAAGTCGTGCCCTCCTCCCCAGTGGAAATTTTGGGGGTTGGCCCGGCACAGCCCACGACCCAGGCCCAAGCGGGCTCATGTCGGGCTGGGCCACAGGGCGGGCCATGGGCCTAGGCCGAATCAGGCTGCACTGTTTTTTTATTTTTTATTTTTTTTTGAAAATTTTGATTTCTTTTCTAAGTAAAATTGTAAAACTAAAATATTTTAACTTTCCTATGAACTTTGGGAATTAGGAACTATTTAAAAAATTAAGAAATGAGAAATCTAAGTTATTTAATACATAAATGAAAAATAAAATACTTAACCAAATTGGAATAAGATTGATGGAATAACAAATTGGAAGAAAAGTAGGAATTTTATTTCATTTAAATTTGAATGGTACAAATTAGTGAATTACAAATACAATGATTGGATCATTGCATACTTGGATGAATGAAATATCAAAATGGAATAAATTAATAAAATATAAAAAATACAATATGGTTACAAATTGAAAATACAAAATTACATTGTTAAAAAATTAAATAAAATTTAAAAATTTTACATTAATTTGAAAAAATGAAAAATTCTAAAAGTAGTCAAATTCATGAATCATCATTCATGACCTTCATCATCTGCTTCGGGTGAAATGTCTAGTGTTGTATCATGCCCTCCCTTGTCTTGTAATCTATCTTCTGCATCTAGCCAATCCTTGAAGCAGATGCACATCTCTATGCTCTCATCGTTCACGCAGCTTCTTTTGTCACTCAGCACCCTGGTACCTGCACTAAAACAAGACTCCGATGGAACTGTAGACACCGGAGGGGTTAGTAGATCACGTGCCATGGTGGCGAGAATCGGATAATTTTTCGAGTGTTCACTTCACCAGCCTAAAATATCAAAATTATTTGATACTCCACCTAAATTAGAAAAATTTGCTTGCAAATATAAATTAASTTCAATAAATGAACTTGTTGTAGAACTAGCAGATTTCTGCCTTGAATAAAAAAGCTTTTCTCTTCTACTATTGGGCTCAAAGTCGGAAGGAGAAGAAGAAGAAGATGAACATATTTCCTACAACTTCATATTCATACAAATTGTACATTTCAAATAATAAATTATTAATTTCTTTTTTTTATTTCCTATTATCAATATTCATATTTTCATAATATGTTTCAAGTAAAATATCTAAACCATTTTTCCCAATCCWAGGGTCTAATTTTGTAGCTAAACATAAAGGGGAGAAATGTTCTCCCAATATTTTTTAAATTTATTTTCCATAATTTCAACAATACATTGAAATTGTGGGTTATTTCTATATTTGGCAAAACAATCACTAATTACCATTAATTGATACGGTAAATTACAACTAGTTGGATAATAAATTCCAGATAATTCATTTGTTGCATCATAAAAATGTTTTAAAAAATCTCTTATACA
>NW_010729089.1:240320-271181 GCF_000365185.1 Nelumbo nucifera | reverse complement strand
CAAATCAGTGGAAGTTTTCCTCAAGGCAAAGAGGAAAGTGAAGCATGTAAAAGAAGATAAACCACCGGCTGACTCTCTAGGGTTTGATGATTGGGAACAAGATGATGCTCAAATCATGACCTGGCTATGGAATAGTATGGAACCCAAAATTAGTGCCAACTTCATGCTCCTAGATACGGCTAAGGATATATGGGAACATGCTAAGAAGCTGTATTCCGGACAAGATAATACTACAAGGGTATATCAACTTTATCAGGAATACTTTGATTTGCAACAAGGAAACAAAACCCTAGAAGAGTACTATGCCTGCATGAAGAATATAAGGAATGAACTCAATGTCTATCATCCCCTCACTCCAGATGTTAAAGTTCAGCAACAATAGAGGGAACAACTAGATGTTACAAGATTCTTAGTGGGGTTGAAATCGGAGTATGAACCAGTTAGAGCCCAAATATTAGGGAGCTCTACCCTTCCTACTCTTGAGGAAGTATTTGCACGGCTTCGTAGGATTTTTTTGGGACAGACAGAGAATCCCACACAGTTTGATAGATCAGCACTTGTGACAACTAGAGGAAGTGGACATGGTACAAGAGGGGGAGGACATGCCTCCCRAGGAGGCCGTGGCAAAGGAAAGAGTAACTCTGCAAGGAAGTGTACTCATTGTGGCAGAGAAGGACACGGTGAATTTCTGTTATGATCTACATGGCCCTCCCTCTAAATGGGCTAATCATGCTGTAGCTGGTGAGGTTGATATCAGTGACAGTAAACAAGCAGACCTAACTCCTTCCACATCTACTCTGCTTTTGGGAGGGAGATGGTGAGTGTACCGCGTGATGAGTATGAACGGTTCCTTCAAACCACTTCACAGCATACCACTGCTACTCTTGCCCACTCAGGTATTGCTTGCATGTCATCTAAAACCTCTCCCTAGATTATTGACTCTGGATTCTCTGATCACATGACCGGGACTCCAGGTGTGTTCTCTTCTCTTTTTGAAATTTCCACATCACAAACTGTTACACTTGCCAATGGCTCTTTATCTCCCATCTGTGGTGTTGGTAATGTTGACATGGCTTCTCTTTCTTTATCATTTGTTCTATATGTACCTAAGTTTCCATTCAATCTTATGTCTGTTAGTAAATTAACCAAGACTCTTAACTATTTTGTTACTTTCCTTCATTCCTCTTGTGTTTTTTCAGGATCTCAAGACAGGGAAGAAGATTGGTGGGGGGCATGAAGCTGGTGGATTGTATTATCTTGATGGTGGTGGATCCTCAATTGCTCTTCAAACTTCACTTACTCCTCTACAATGGCATTGCCGACTGGGACATCCTTCTCTCAAGGCACTCAAGATATTAGTTTCGTCTTTGAGTCGTTTGTCAGTTTTACAGTGTGAGTCATGTCAGTTTGGGAAACATCGYCGTGTTTCCTTCAGTCCTAGAGTTGAAAGTTGTATGTTGAGTCCTTTTTCTTTGGTTCATTYAGATGTTTGGGGCCCGATCAAAATAGAGTCTTATAATGGTTACAAGTATTTTGTCACTTTTATTGATGATTGTTCAAGGATGACATGGATTTACTTAATGAAAGAAAGAAGTGAATTATTTTCCATTTTTCAAAAATTCCATACTAAAATACGTACACAATTTGGTGTTCCAATCAAAGTCCTTCGTTCAGATAATGGTCGTGAATACTTTCTTACTTCATTTCAACAGTATTTAGAACAACATGGCATTATTCATCAAACTTCATGTGCATCCACTCCTCAACAAAATGGGGTGGCTGAACRRAAGAACCGTCAGCTCCTTGAAACTGCTCGGTCTATTCTTCATCATATGAATGTTCCTAAACGGTTTTGGAGTGATGCTGTACTCATTGCATGTTTCCTCATTAATCGGATGCCCTCCTTCATTCTTCATGGTCGGTCCTCCTTCTCTATCTTGTTCCCCACTTTATCTCCATTTCCATTAACTCCTTGTGTCTTTGGCTGTGTGTGCTTTGTCCACAATTTGAGTTCTGGAATAGACAAGCTAGATGCACGCTCCATTAAATGTGTATTTCTTGGCTATTCTCGGACTTAAAAAGGGTACAAGTGTTATAATCCCATTACTCGAAAGTGCTATGTCTGTCCTGATGTCACCTTTTTTGAGTCTGTCCCCTTCTTCTCAGGACCTGAAGCACCTTCGTCTTCACCCTTACTTCCTCTTCCTCTTCCTGTCAATGATCCAGTTCCGAATGTTGCTGTTGGAGTAGACTCATCATCTCATCCAGTGCAGATCACCACTGAACGACCACCGATCCGGCAAGTGTATACACGTCGAACGACACCAGCCCCTCCTCCAGCTTCTACCTTATCTGCGGATCCTGTCATGGCTTCTGTTGTTGAACCCTCAGAACTTAACCTACCCATTGCCTTACGGAAAGGTAAACGCATTTCTACTCTCCATCTCATTTCCAATTTTGTTTCATTATCTCGCCTCTCCACCTCACATTGTCAGTTTGTTTCACTTTTGTCATCTATTTCCATACCTAACAATGTCCAAGAAGCTCTTAGTTCACCTTGGTGGCGGCAGGCAATGGAGGAGGAACTCTCTGCTCTTCAACATACTCAAACGTGGGAGCTCACTACTCTCCCACCTAGTAAGCATGTTGTGGGCTGTAAATGGGTGTATACTGTTAAATACTTGTCAGATGGTAGTGTGGAGCGTCTAAAGGCCAGGCTCGTTGCTAAAGGTTACTCACAGTTGTATGGAGTGGACTACATGGAGACATTCTCTCCGGTGGCTAAGATTGGCTTTGTTCATGTGCTAATCTCCCTGGCAGTTATGTATGATTGGCCTCTGTTTCAGCTTGACATCAAAAATGCCTTCCTTCATGGTGACTTTGTGGAGGAGGTATATATGGAGCAACCACCTGGGTTTGTTGCTCAGGGGGAGGATGGTAAGGTGTGCAGATTGAAGAAGGCAATTTATGGGTTGAAATAATCGTCGCGTGCTTGGTTCGGGAAGTTTAGTGAAGTGGTGAAGAGTTTTGGAATGAAGCAATGCCAGGTTGATCACTCAGTGTTCAGCTATGACTCAGAAGCTGGAAAGATTTTATTAGTGGTCTANCCCCCCACCCCACTGGCCGGTTTTTTAAAACTAAACTTTGATGGGAGTAGTCGGGGGAATCCTGGACAATCGGGGATTGGAGGTGTGTTTAGCCATGTTTTCAGGCCCAATTGGACTGGGTGATTCTCTCAGGGCTGAGATTATTGCAGTTCTGGAAGGAGTCCAAAGAGCTAAGGAGATGAATATAAGAAAACTCATCATGAAGGGGACTCGGAGGTGGTGGTAGGGTGGCTTGAATAAAGAAAATAGCAGTTTATGGGTGTACAGTAATGAGAGGAGGAAATTTAGATGGCTGGTTCAAGAGATGGAAATCAAGATCAGCAGGGTGAAAAGATCATCTAACTCCTTTGCTGATGGGTTAGCTAAGCAAGGAGTCGAGAGGGAGTTAATGTTTTGGGCACAAGTGTAATTTTTCCATTTTCTGTTCTTGGGAGCTCAAGCTCCAGCTGGAAAATAAGAAAGTTTATCTTCATCCTTGTAATATTTTTGTGATTAATTAATGAAATGTGGTTATTGATAAAAAAAAAAATGTTAGCAATCTTCTTGTCTACGATTTGTCATTTTTAAGATCCAACAGGAGATGGCAAAAAAGATTGAGAAGATAAGGAGAGGTTTCTTGTTTGAATCAGAGGAGGGGAGGAAGGGTCACTTAATAAAGTGGAAAGTGGCATGTAGAAGCAAACATCAAGAAGCGTTAAGAATAGGGAATGTGGGGAAGAAGAATATGGCTCTACTACAGAAATGGTTGTGGAGATTGCCTTTAGAAAGGGATAAGTTATGACATAGAGTGGTAGTTAGCATTCATGGGTTGATGGACAATGGATGGGACACTACTAGCTTATTTGCTAGAGCCACATGGACTTCTCCTTGGAAGGCAACTCATAGTATACTCCAAGTCTTTCTAAATTGTATCTAGTATGATGTCTATTATGGTAATAATATTGGAAGGCAACTCATAGTATACTCGAAGTCTTTCTAAATTGTATCAAGTATGATGTCTATTATGGTAATTGTTAAAGTGAGCCGAATAAGGGTAGTTTAGTCATCTTATCTTTGTTAAGTTGTATGCTTATGTGGCAGTTTTATTAGAGACACTCTGCCCCACACTTAAGTAAGGGCAGTTTAGTCTTTGTAGAAATTATTAGAGWCTAATTACTATTAAGGGGTCAACTGATAGGATTTACCCATTAGATTTGACAGTCCCTTCTTTTCCTTCTTCTCTTCTTCTTCCTCCTCTTCTTCTTCCTCTTGCTGGTTCGGGTTACTGTAGCAGCAGTTGAAACAGTAATAATATCTATTTTTGGGAACATGTTTGGATGGGGGAGTCTTCTCTAAAGGATCTGTTTCCTACATTGTTCTCAATCTCCAATCTAAAATAGGAACTTTTTTCTAAGTTTCTTGTCCCCTCTTCTTCTGTCAATGGATTGGATTACGACTTGAGCTTTACAAGGGGAATTGGGGACTCAAAAGCTCTAGTGTTGTCAATCTCCTTCAAATGCTTGAGAAAGTGTTCCTGGGTCCTTCCTGGGTCCTTCTAAGCCCAATGGTCATATTTGGATTCCTAATACCTTGGGTTCATTCTCTTCTGCATCTTTATTTAGAGTTTTATTGGGAAGTGAAAGATGTTTGTTGCAGATCAATTCCCCTAGAATTAGTGCTTCTTTTTGGGAAGTGTTCCATGGGAAAGTTAATACTCTAGACTTGCTACAAAAAGGCCTAATAACTGTTTAGCCCCTAATTGATGTGTTCTCTGCAAAGCTAATGGCAAACAGGTGTTGGCAAACTTCAAATTGTGGTGGAGTCAATTGAGAATGCCAGAGACATGGTTGGTGAGCATGATTCTTGCTTTGGTAGAATCAGATGACTCCCTTGAAGTTTTTGGGAATGACAATGATCAGTCAATGGTAAGATCTTCAGAGAAGGTTAATGATTTGGAGGTGGGGATTGTAACATCAAGATTCAAGGTGAGTTGGCAGAGGAGGGCCTTAAAGAAGTTGGTGAAAAGGAAGACTTTGCACTATGGAGTTTGCTGGGGGCCATGATGGAGAAATTAAAGTAGAGAGAAGGAAAGCTAAAGTTGACTTTGTAGTATTGTTAAAGGTATGCACCTTGCTAGGCCCAGGTGCATACTTTCAAATTGTTAATGTACGTGCCTTTCCTTAGCTAAGGAAAGATAKTATTCTTTACCAAAGGGATTGTTAAATGTCAAGTGGATTGTATTTTAGGCAAGCTGGACATGATCAATATCTATGCTCAGCTTGAGGAGTTTTTTGAATTTATATTTATTTTGCTGTAGGGGTATTTCTATCATTCTATGTCCTTTATATTAACATTGAACAGAAAGCTGATGGCCCATTTCTTGTTGCCTGTACATCACATCACTTTTTCTTCTTTTTACATCAAGTAAAACTACTTGTTGCTTCATTATCAACTTTTTTGCAGAAATGATATGTCTAAAAGATTCTCATTTTACATGCCTTCCCCATGACAAGCTGATGATGCCTAGAATACCATCCTTAAAATGACACCAGAACTATCTTACTGTATGTTAAGACAAGCTAAGGAACAGTCCATGCATCATGACATCATCTACATGCTAATTGGTCTTGTTGCAGAGATGACATGAGTCTATAAGATCCTTATCTTACATGCCTGCTCCAGTTTAATTGACAAGCCCACCTGAAGATTCCTGGAATACCTTTCTAAAAGAAGAGATGACATCCTTAGTGATGCTAATGTAACACCAAACTATCTTATTTTGTATTAAAACAAGCTAAGAAACACAACACGGATCATGTGTGTGCTTCTTCATGGACATTTGAATTCATTGATTGCCTTGAAAATTTCATATTCTGCTCATCTATTCCCAAGCTATGCTTTTCAGTGGGAGATCAAAAAGGTTAGTGGATGGTGGATATTATTTAGCTTTCCTCAATTTTTACAATTGCTGTATCTTGATTGCTCAGTGCTTTTTGCAATTGTTTAACTCGTGTTCACATTTTAATCATGCAACTTTAAATTTCTGCATGATTCTTATGAGATTGGTTCTGTATACTCTATCTGAAATGGAAAATATTCTGCCATAGTTACTTGTTATCTTTTCCTTTGTTGTGGTCACAAATTCATTACTGCAACTGAGTAGYTCTTGTGCATATTGGTATTATATGTGCCAGGTCGGGTTGGCTGAACTTAAAGTTGCAGTTGAAAGATCTGGGGGGCTTGTTGTGCTTGCAGAAAGCTTTGGTCATAACGTTTTCAAGGACTCACTTAAACGTGTTTTTCAGTCAACTGAATCAAGTTCCTTTAACCTTGGTTTATCATTTAAGTAAGGCCTGCTCTAGCTTATTGTATTTTTCATGTGGACTTGATACTGACTGTTTTGTGGAGCCCAAACTCACCTCATTGCATCCCCCTCCCCCAGCAATAAAATAAAGGAAGTTCTATTTTCTATCCAACTTGTTTATTAAAACATGCATTCTGAAAGTTGTCATATGTTTGAACGGCTAATAATCTTTTGAAATTCTTTTGATGGTAAATAGAAATGAAAATGTATTAACACAAAAAGAAAATTACAAGAGAAGAACAAGTGATGACATACTACCAATGACCCAATCCTTGAAAATACAACTAAAAAGTAAAAAAGAACAAATAAATCTGTCACCATTTTCAATGTGGACCAGAAATTAGAACCACATGGACTCTTTGGACATAATGAATTCTGGATGCACTAGAAATATTTTGAGAATTTTAAAGCTGTTTATCCATCTTTGACTTATTGGTTGGGATTACAGTTGTAATTTCTTTTCTTTGATAAGGTATATAACATAATTATATATTAAGTTAGAAGGGTGTGAGAGCCCAAGTCTTCTGTTTCTCTCAAAGTCTTGACTTCTCTTATTTTCATCTTCTTGTTTATTCTCTCTCATAGAATAATCTCCAAATTTTCTAAGTTGGTATCAGAATATTTATTTCTCTCTCCTGTGCATGTTGATCAAACAAAACAGAGTTGATCCCTTGTGATGTCAGAAGGGCAGTAGCAGGCCTGTGATTTGATGAATAAAAAAAATTCCTGACCTTGGTAGAGTTTGCTTTGAAGGATTATTCATCAGGTTTTCTATGGAGATTGGATTGGTTATGGATTTTTATACTATTTATGGTGAAAATTCCAAAAGTTACAGATTTGAGAAAATTGGTTGGTGCAATTTCACCGGAAGTTATTTATGCAGGACCTCAAGTTTTTTAATCAGAAATCTTTTTTGTAATGCTGCAGAGGCTCCTATAATATTTTATGGAGTTTTAAGTATTTAGCATGATTTTATTTTGAGAAAAGTAAAGTATAAGCTTATATTAACTGAGAAAAAATATACAAGTATGGTCCTCTGTACAATAGTATTTTATACAAAAAAAATTCCTTTAAGGACCCCCGAAAAGAGTTACATTTAAGAAAGTGGACAAGAGGTCATCAGGGCTGAAACATGTGGTGCCTTCTTTGATTACTTTTGCTACTCCATTGCTTCACTAGGTTGATCTTAGGTATTCTAGACAGTGATTGTACTGTGATCTTGTAGTTTTTTCTTGCTTATCCCTGCTTGTGAGAAGTCCTTATGTTGAACCATGCCTATTGGAAACCAATCTAGTGAAAGTATGGGCATGGTAGAAGTTTTAGGAACTGGTTCCACCTTTCTGCTACCTTTGGCAACCCCACTTTATTGATCACCACTATCAGGTTGGATGGCTCTAATTTCCTGCAATGGTCCAAATCTGTAAAGATGCATATTGGAGGATGTGAAGAGTTGAGATATTTGACAGGAAAGATTTAAAAACCAGAAACAACAAATCCTGCCTTGTGAAAAGTGGCAACAAGAAAACTTTACAGTCATGTCTTGGTTAGTGAAGTCAATGCAACCTCGTGTAAGCTGCACTCTCCTGTATCTTGACATAGCAAATATATATATATATATATATATTGCAAGGATTTATCAACTTCACCAAGAGATTGCTAGTTTTTGTCAGGGGAAGAAAAGATTGTCTGCACATTCCTCCACTGTTCAATGCATGGAAGAGGAATTGAATAATTGTCAGGTTTATCATTGAAGGATTAAGAGGATAGAATTCAGAATTAAATTGGTTATTTGAACTTCTTGCCACCTTGCTGGTCTGAATTCAGAATAGAAAATAACGAGGATTCAAATTTTGGGCAGGGGGGATTGCCTAGTTTATTGTGGCACATGCATTGGTGCAAAGTGAAGTGAAGAATGGGAGAAGGATTGCAATGAAAATCGGGTGGCTGCATTCTGATGATACATCTTCTAGTGGTGGACCCAAGACAAGTATTAAGAAAATTGATTCCATTGGAGATGAAAAATACATATTGTGAATGTTGTAACAAGCCTAGGGGATTTCAGTTTTAGAATGGGGGCTTAAGAGATGGTGAGTTTGATGTGATTGCAGGTTTATTGCATATTATTGAGAAGTTTGTTTGGACACTTCTAAACCTGATAAAAATATTTGGTCTCCCCACACTAAAGATCTTATTTTGTTTGCCTCCTTTTGTCTCTTTGCTCTTCTCCCCACTTTCAGCTCTTCCTCCTTAAATGAAATTTGGAGTAGGTCTGTCCCCCCTCAAAATTAGTGTTTTTTTGTTGAGAAGTTTATTATGGGGAGATAAATACATTGGATAGTTTACAAAGAAGAATGACCTTTTTATTTGTGTATCCTCTGATGCATTCTATGCAAATCCACTGGTGAGAGTTGTTACCACTTACTAATCTCTTGTCCATTTGTTGTAGGTATTTATGAATGGTGTTTTTTCTTTAACAAAATTTACTGTTATTGATAAAAAAAAAATGGTGTTTTTTCTTTGTTTGGCTGCAGGTGGAACCGTGGAGTTTGCCAATAAAGATGAATAATTTGTTTAACTCAACTAGATTTGTGTGGCCTAGAAGAAGGGGCAGAGTTTTGTGGATATGCACAAGGACAGCAATGCTATGGATTATTTAGGAAGAAAGGAATGCAAGAATTTTTCTAGAAAAGGAAAGAAGTGAAGAAACGGTGAAGGAATGTCTAATGACTAGAGTAATACATTGGGCTAAAATGTTGGACATTTTATCATATTTTTCCTTTGATGTTATTTGGAGGAATTGGGCTTAGGTAGCAAAAAGCTCTTCAAAAAAGAAACTACCACCTTCCTTTTTGTTACCTCCTACTTAAGATTTTATCAAACTAAATTTTGATGGAATCAGCTAGGGAAATTTGGGTCCCTTTGGTATACAGGGGTATTTGGAGATAAAGACAGTCATGTTGTTGCTTTGTTTTTGGGTCCTGTGTGTGAGGGGAATTCTATTAGAGCTGAATTCCTTAGTTCAAGGGTTGCAGTTAGAAAATGACTTGAACATGGATAAGCTGATTGTTGAAGAGGATTCTAAGTTGGTGGTGCAATGGTTAAAGAAGCTGGAGTCTGTCATGTGGGCTTGTAGAGATGAAATTAAGAAGTTTAAGTGGAGCATTCAGAAACCATGAAGGAAGAATTGTGAAGGTATCAAATTGGGTGAAAAAATTTTAATTCTTCAAAGACTATTTAGTGGATGACATTATTAGAGGGTGGATAGTGGTCGCAGCTTCTATTAGCAAAGGCCCATAAGATTTGAGGTGTGGATTCCACCAGAATATAATATACTTAAACTGAATTTTGACAGTAGCTGTAGTGGCAACACCGGGCCTTCTGGATTAGGTAGGGCATTCGGAACCCATGAAGGCAGAATTGTGGCTTTGTACTTGGGACCATTTGGTCATGGAGATTCTTTTGAGGGCAAAAGTATTAGGATTGTGGCAAGGGTAGAGTATTGCAAAACAGCTAGGGTTCAGAGAATTTGAGGTGGAAGACAATTCTAAGTTAGTTGTAAACTGGATGAGAATGGATAGTTTGTGAGTTTGGAATCACAAAATAGCTATGTGACAGGTTAGGCATCTAGCAAAAGAAATAGGAGTCAGATTCAAATAGGGCTAGAAGAACAGCAAATGGCTTGGTTGATACCTTGTCTCCTAGTCACCTAGGTGGTTGCCTTGGCATCAAATAGAAAATCAATAGGTTTTGAAATAAAAACCTTGAATCCTAGGGTAATTCCCTAGGTTCCATAGCAATCAGCAACCTTATTTCAGTAGTAATTATCAATGATCTTCATAAAAAGTATAAACTTCATATTTCAAATAGAAAATCAATATAGTTTTTTAATTGGTAGACTGTAACTTAATTGATTTGAAAAAGAATTGGATGTATTTACATGAATATTGAAGTGCCAAGCACCCCCATCACCTCCAAGTGGTGACTTGTCCCCCGTTTTTCTATCCCCCAAAGTAAATCATGTTAGAACTAAGACTCATCGTATAAAATCAACGTATCCATGAGAAGAAAAGAAAGAAAGAAAAAATGAAATTCAGAAAATATAGAGGCTGAGCCCTTGTTTTTGTCCTAGGAAAAGGAAAAAAAGAACTGGTAGAAGAAGAATGTGTTGATTTGACAAATTTTTAAGTTCTCCCTTGCTTAAGTCTTCAAGGGTTCAAGACAGCATACACCAACATGTGTTGATTGAACCACAACAAATAAGAAAATAATAAAAAGAAACAGCATATAAATCTACAATATGAATAATTTAGTGCAATCTTGCCTACTTGTTATTATAATCTTGAAAATATATATATATAGTGCCATTATAGAAAATAGCTAGGTGCTTAAGCAAGGTGACCTTCTTTGGGCACCTTGTCACTTTTGACAACTATAGTACCATTCTTGTTATGGATATTGGTGGCATTTAGTATTTTGTTACATTTATAGATGACTATCTGCAAGCTGCTTTACATGGTTGTTTGTGTTGAAATCATAGGATGAACTTTTGGACATTGTAAAAAATCTGTGCTATGATTCAAACTCAGTTTGAAGAACAAACTAAGATATTTCGTTCTGCATTCTGATAATGGAGCAAGGCAATTTGAGAAGTGTTTTAGCATATACTTGTACCAATGGGAAATTAACCACCAAAAATCTTGTGTTTACACAGCGCAATAGAATGTTATAGCTAAAAAGAAGAATAGTCACCTTATGGAGGATACTTGAGGATTCTTGTTCTCTACAAAAGTTCCTTATTGGTATTGGGCTGAATGGTATCCATGGCTTACTTATTTGGTTAACTAAATGCCATCTAACTTTAAGTCTCCTTTTCATTGTTGTTCCCCAACTCCTTTCCCTATCGATTTTTGTGTGTTTAGGTGTTGTGTTTCATCCATATCCTTGATCCTTACTGATCTAAGCTCTAAATGCTATTAGGTGAGTTCCCTTAGTTATTTAATTACCTAGAAAGCGTATTGATCCAATTAATGAGAAGCGTTATGCCTCCATGGTAGCCCTATGTGAAAGGGAACTTACGAATCTTACTCTCCAATACAGTTGCACATTCTTCTAGAAACTCCATTGGAGTATTACCCATTCCCACCAACTTCTGGCTGGATTCACCTTCAATTCTGATAACAATTCAAATTTTAAAACTCTTTTAGTGTAGCTCTTAGATGAACCACTTGTATGAGGTGATCATCCAATTAAGCCTCTTGTATTTAATTGTTTGACTGATTGACATTGAAGTAGTTGTATATATGACCCCTTCTTGGAGGTTCCAACTCACATATGGTGGTGCCTTTCAGTGCATGGCTGACTGTATGATATATAGAATACCAACTTTGTAATGTAATTTTGTTGCAGCAAAATCAAGGAAATTGCTTTTTAAGGCCTTTGTATGTGTTTGTGTGTTGATTTATGTATTTTTTCCAACTAGCTTTGACATATAATTTCTAAAAAACATGTTTTCAGTGGAAGTGAAGAATCATTAACTGTTGGTCACTAATTTAATCTTGATTCCAGTGGTATATTTGAGGTTAACTGCTCCAAGGATATCAAAATTCAAGGCACTATTGGACCTTGTGCATCTCTTGAGAAGGTATAGCTTAAACCATCTTCTTGGTCCCTTTTGTGTTCTGCATTTTTTTCTAATTTTTGTACAAATTTTTTGGTGACTTCCACAGAAAGGCCCTCTATGCTCTGAAACAATTGTTGGTCAAGGAAATACCAATGCTTGGAAGATGTGTGGCCTTGATAAAACAACAACTTTATGCTTGCTATTTGAGATTGTGAAAAAGGACAGCACAGATGCTACTGGACAACCCACAAGCAATCAATTTTATCTCCAATTTTTGACTTAGTATGGATTCTGTGACTGCACTATTGAATTATGACCTTTAGAATTGTCTAGTATCAATGAAACTTGTCTGACATAGTACAGATATTGTGCTTCAGCTATCAGCATAACAATGGCCAAATGAGACTTCGTGCTACAACACTTTCCAGGAGATGGGTTGCTGGACCTGGCAGCATACAGGCAAGATTTTTCTTAGTGAAATCTATCATGTGATTTTTTGTTTATTCTATGTACAGGTAGAAAAACAAAATCATGCTTATTACACTCATATGGTCCTGGATCCTTCCTATTAGCCAAAGTACCTATTGGCATGACAAGGCATGTGTAGGAGGATGGTATATGCATGACATCCTTGGAACTTGGAATTATGCAATTTCCAGTATTTCATTGATATTTTTTTTTATACTGTGGGTAATCTCATAGCTTTAGGATTTCTTTTTTTTTTTTTGTAAAGAGACATCATGACAACCATTTTTCTTACTTTTTTCTTTATGTTTTTTTTTCTTCCTATGTATGTAATTCTCATAGAATGATCATCATTTTGTAAGATGTCGCATTGTTGCTGGTAGCTCATTGGGTAATCCAGGAAGGGCAGGAATAGGAGGTGCTTTTAGAAACCACAAATGAGTGGTGGTGGCCTTGTTTTCAGGACCAATTGGCTTTGGAGATTCAGTCCAGGCTGAAATTATGGCTCTCTTACATGAATTAAGGCTTACAGTACAAACAGGAGTAAGGGAATTGGAAGTCGAAGGAGATTCTCAGTTAGTCATCTCTTGGTCCAAGAATTTCAGATCAGCTCCTTGGAAATACAGACATGCTTTTAGGGAAATTGACACCCTAGCAAAGAGATTCAACTCTACTTTTGGCTGGATAAGAAGGACTGCAAACGTATTGGCAGATATTTTGGCAAAGCAAGGAGTTGATAGACCTAGTTTGTTTTGCGCAAAGTTGTAATCTAATGAACTTTGGCTGCTGGGAACCTGTTAGCTTTTTTGGGACTTCTTTGTGACTATGGCTTGAAAGTTTCTTGGGGATGACATCCCTGTCATCAAATTGTACTATCTACTGTGTTAATTGACTCTAATAAAATAAGTTATCTTCTGCTGATCAGAAAAAGATGTATTATTGCTAAGTTTTCCCTTATTGGAAGCCACTYACAAAAATACATGTAAATTTTTAAATGCAGCTTGCTTGTTTGAAAACCAGTTTGAGAAACAGATAGGTATGCAGTATCAGTGGTTCTCCTTCCCAAGAAGCAGTGAGGCTCAATTTTGATTGAGAATATTGCAAAATGAAAGAATATTTATAGATATGACACCAATTTAGGTGAAATGAAAGTAAAGAGAAATAGAGAGGGATGACATGCCAATAGCAAGGATAACTTGATGATTTCATTTAGATTGAGAATATTTATAGATATGTAGAATTACATAAAAATAGAAATAATGAAGATAGTAAGAGGATATCTCAAGGAGACCTCTCAAATAAACATTCTATTTAGGTGAAGATTGCCTTACGGTACAATGAAAGTGTGTTATCTTCCCTCTCCATGTACCTTCTCTCTGTATCCAATTCCAGCAGGAATGGAAGCTATTATTGAAAAGAAAATAAAGGATTTTCTTTGGAGAGGCTGGTAAGAGGAGAAGAAATACCATTTAGTGAACTGGAACAAAATTTGCAGGCCCCAATCCCAGAGGGGCTGGGTGTTAAGAGGGTGAAGAATATCAATGTTGCTATGCTAGGGAAATGGTTTTGGAGGTTTGGGGAGAATCAATGAGGGCTATGGAAAAGAGCGGTATAGGTTAAATATGGAGAAAGGAATTTGGGGTGGGACCCGGGAGCTCCAAATCAATACTACAGGTGCTCAGTTTGTAAAGGAATTGAAAGACATATAATATGTTTGCAAAAGGAGTGAAATTCAAAATAGGAAATGGGGAGCGGATCAAATTTTGGAAGTTGCAGAGGGAATCCTGGACAATCAGGGATTGGGGTTGTTTTCAGGGATGAGAATGGGGTTGTTTCTGCCATGTTCTCAGGCCCAATTGGAGTGGGTGACTCTCTTAGAGCCGAGATCCATGCAGTTATGGAAGGAATCCAGAAAGCCAGGGAGATGAATATCAGAAAACTTACAATTGAAGGGGACTCGGAGGTGGTGGTAGTATGGCTGAATTAGACAACAGTGGCTTATGGAATTACAGCAATATGAGGAGGAAATTTAGATGGCTGGCTCGAGAATTGGAAGTTAAAATCAGTTGGGTAAAAAGATCAGCTAATTCTTTTGCTGATGGGTTAGCTAAACAAGGGGTGGAGAGGGAGTCAATGTTTTGATCTCAGTTGTAATTTTTTTTTCTATTTCTCCTTGTCTTCCTCTTTGTAATTAACTAATTACTATTGAGATTATTTAATGAATTGTGTTATTGATCAAAAAAAAGGTTGTTTGGTGTGGAAAGAGGTCCCTGTCTGAGAGTTTCTCTGCCTTCTTGAAGTGGCAGTGGACAAAGAGTCAAAGTTACTGACTGTTTGCAGATGCAAGATGGTAATGTGGTTTGGGCCTCACAGTTAAGGAGGAATTTAAATAATTGGGAAGTGGATGAATTGCTGGAATTGCTATGGATTTTGTATAACACAGAGGTGGAGTTTGCTAGGTCCAACAGAAGAGTTTGGAAATGGAAGAAGACTGAAAGTTTCACATCAAGTCCTTTTATAAGGCAATGGGCAATGCAGAAGGACAATTGCTCCCAGTTCATATCACCTGGTGTAAAAATGTGCCATAAAAAATTTCTTTCTTTGTATGGATTTCTTACCTTAATAGAATACTCACAATGGACAACCTCTTAGGGAAAGGCGTTTTGCTAGATTCAGCTGGCTGTGCACTATGTGAAGGACAGTTGGAAACAGTGAATCACCTCTTGTTGCACTGTAGTTTCTCTTATGGGATTTGGAACAGAATTTCCTGTTTATTTGAAGTGCGAAGTTGCTGCCCAGGATCAATAGAAGAGTTTGTAGGAGGTTGGAGGGTGGAAAAAGAGGAAAACTGATCTGAAATATAACTCCGGTGGTGGTGTTTTTGGCAAGAGAGGAAGCATGGGTCTTCAAAAACAAGATTAGCTCTGCTGATTCTATTTATCAGAAAATTTTGGGAAAGATGTTCTCATGGTTGGCTGGTCATAGGCTATTTAAGGGTGTAGATTTTGAGTCTTTCTTTGTATATGACAATCTTTTTAAGGCAGGGTGGAGGGTCAAGGTCAGAGAGGACAGGTTTATTTGGTCCTCGAGTACATCATCGTGTTGTACACTTTTTGTTCATATTAATAAAATTATAGTTTACCTTCTCTCAAAAAAAAGTGAAAATCCGCTTCAATGTGTTTGGTCCGGGCATGATAGACTGGGTTGGAAGCAATGGGTGGAACCAGTGTTGTCACACCATAATTTGGGCATTAAGGAAGTGAACAAGCCAACTGAGTAAGAAGTGACTAAATCCACACTATCTCAGCAGTTGTATCAACTAGAGAGCGAAATTCAGATTCCATACTAGAACAAGCAATAGTGGCTTGTTTTGAGGCTGAAGTTTGCAAATCCACACCATTTGTCGTCTGGGTACCCAGCCTAATCAACATTAAAAAATGCTTGAAGCTGGAAACTGGACTGGTTAGAAAGTGAGGCCATGATCAACCGTATCTTTCAAATATCGAAGTACACGCTTCAAAGCTTTCCAATGTTAATTGATAGGACAATGGAGAGGACCCAAATCCTTTAAAGCAAAAGTAGAGTTAATCTGACAAATAGGAGAATGAACAGCTGCAGAAGAGTTTCTAGTAGGCAAAGTATCATCAGCATACAGCAGTAGCAGTAGTAAAACACTACTATGATTGTAAAGAAAAGGAAAGGAGTCGGCATTAGATGATTGAAAACCTAGCTGTATCAAATGTAAAGCAAGTTTATGATACCACATCCGAGGAAAGCATTGTGAATGTCTAGTTGTGCTGATAAAAAAAAATGACTAGTTGTCTGAGAGGCCATCCTTTTGAGGAGCAAGAGAGACAACACACATAATCATGGTGTGCTTAACAACTGGGCTGAAAGTCTTACTATAATCAATTCCTGATTGTTGAGCAAAACTTTTTGCACCTAAGTGAGCTTTATAACACTCCACATTGTACTCTGCCTTCCTCTTGATCTTAGTCACCCATTTATTTCCTATCACATTCGTACTCAGCTGGAGAGGAACAAGAGACCAAGTGCCATTTCTAAGGAGAGCATGAAACTCTTCAAGCATGTGGGTTCAGAGAAATCAACATCATGAAGAAGAGTAATGGAAAGTGGATGCTTGGTGGCACACAAAGCTCTTTGTCTAGATGGAAACAAGTCACCATTGGATGGATACGCCCCATATCAGAAGACTCAAAGGAGTCAAAAAGAGCAACAATAGTCTACATGATGAAACCAATGCTGCATATTTTTGACGGAAGCGAATCACCTCTAGTCAAGGTAGAGGTAGCAAACTTATCAATTGTAGGAGCAGCAAGACTGGTATTAAGGAATAAGTCAACAGTAGTATCCTTGGAAGAGGGGTTAGGTGTAGGCAGCACAGTATCAATGATTACATCAATTGCAGGAAGCACCCTCCATGTTGTGATTAGTAGAAACTGGCACAGAAGAGGTGGGCTACATGGTGGTGAGCTAACATGGCCAGATGAAGGTGGGCCAGGGAAAGGCAGGTGTGGCATGCCAACATGTGGAGAACCTGCAAAAGAATGAAATGAATCTTGGTGATGAAACGAAAACACCTCTTCATCAAAAACATGCCAGGAGATATACACTCGGTGTGAGGATAGATGGAGACACTTGTACCCTTACAAGAAGGCCTAAAACCCAAAAATTCACAAGGGTGAGAGCAATAATCAAATTTATGTTTATTATAAGGACACAACAAAGGATAGCAAAGACACCTAAGCGATTTGAGAGAACAATAGTTAGGAGTAGTTTTGAACAATTTTCATGAGGATAAATATTTTTTAAGACTGACGTAGGCATTCTATTAATAAGGTAGAGCTGTATGAACTGCATCATCCTAATAGGTGAATGGATTGAGGCCTCTGACAAAAGAGAAATGGCAGTCTCAATAATGTGCCAGTGTTTACATTCTACAAAACCCATTCTGGGTGTGAGTATGTGAGCATGATAGGCAATGTTGAATAAAGTGGTCAAGATAGCTTAACAGAGAACAAAATTCACCTCTCCAATCAGATTGAAATTGCTTAATTTTGGTAGAAAATTGATTTTTAACAAGTGTCTTGAAACGTAGCAAACAATCCAAAGAATCAGATTTACAAGAGGAAAAGGCCAATGTGTATTAATCATCAACAAAAATAATATAATATTTATAACCATTAACACAGGTAACAGGAGCAGGGTCCCACACATAAGAGAATATTAAATCCAATGGAGCTTTGGAGACAGTTAAAGGGGAAAGGAGACAAATGACTCTTGGAAGACTGGCATGCATTGGAAATAGTAGCATTATCATTATTAGTAAACACTGGTAAACTAAATCAACTAAGGACATTGCGACATACTTTGAGAGGTGGATGACCAAGACAAGAATGCCAGTGACCAAGAGATGCCTGTTCACCTACAAGAAATTGCAAATGTCCATTATGTTGGGAGACCCTACTGTCAAATGGAAGTTCGTACAACCTGTTCCTATTGGTCCCTTGAAGAAGAACTCTCCCTGAAGAATGATCTTTCACTAGAAAACAATTTTGGGTGAAATTCAAAGAAAGAATCATTTTTCTTTTGAAAACTGAGAAACTGACAAAAGATTCTTAGAAAGATTGGGAACATGCAGAACATTATTTAAAGGAAAAGAACACAAAGGTGTAGAAAGATAGGTGTTTCCAATGTGCTCAAACCTGAAGTGCTTCCTATCTTTACTTGATCTCAACCATCGTATTCAGTTGGGATTTGAATGTTGTGAAGGTTGGGAGTCATATGATTACTTGCACCAGAATCTGGATACCAGTTTTGATCAAACTGAGAGGAGTTGCTATTGGTGTAAAATGCAGAGGTACTGAAGCTGCAATTCTTGTTCTTATGTAGACCATGGAAAGAGATATCAAATCTCTTATCGCAGGTGAGGGCCTTATGATTGGTACACCCACAGTTGATGTCTGATGGCTGATTCAGACTGTTGTTGATTGCTGTGATACTTTCCATTATTTTGAGCAAATTTGCAGAGGGTGAAATAGAACCAACAAGAAGATGAATGCTTAGTGGATGTGGTGTGGATCCTCCAGTGTTTTCATGTTGTTACATGAGAGAGGATGGGTCCTTGGCTTTGAGCTCAACACCTTCAGCTGGATCCCTACATCAGCTAATTCCTTGATAGATCATAGATGAGGAGGCTACGGTTGGGCCGGAGACAGGAGAGGAGTGTTTTATATTTGGAGCCTTCCTTCTGCTTAATGGGATTGGGCTGGAGAGGGTCTTTATGTTGGGAGCCAACAACATGAGCTTTTTTTCCAAGTGGCATTCTGTTTTGTTTGCTTGTATTATTTTTCTGGTCACTTTTGGAAGTTATTTTGAATCTTTCTGAATTGTTTCAGGGGTTGACAATTCTGCTCTTGTACCCTCCTTTTCTAGTAATGGCCCTATCTTGTTGTTTCGAAAAAAGTATAACTAAAATTCAAAGCTCTAGAATAAATAATGGGAGACTGTAAGACAAGAAAATCGACAAATTAAAGTATTTTTATTAAAAATTTTATCAAAATATATATTATATGTTATATAGTATGGTATGCTTACTGTTTAAAAAGCGGAAAAAAATCTGTTCTATGGTGATAATTAAAAAACATTACATGGTATAATACACAAAAAGCAGAAATGAACCTTCAAAACAATGATATAAAAGATCTCTCTTGTTAGTTGAGCATTATGCATGTTAGGGTTATCCAATCATTTCTTTTACAGATCTAGAATTTTTCTCTCCTTTTTGGGAGTTTTATTCATCTGCCTTCTCTACTGACTTCTAATAAATTCTTTAGTCTTTTACTCTTAAAAAGAATAAGGAATTAGCCAGAATGGGTGTTGTCATCTAATATGGATGTTATCAATTAGAAGTTGGAAGGAAACTCTTGGAGGTTTTGGAATTTTATGGTTGTGGATCTTAGTCTGGTATTCTAGGGTACATTGAATGTCATAACAATGTTATACCCTGATATTTGGACAGGCAAGTTTGTACACCTTTGGGATCACAAATGGCTAGAGGGCCCTGTTTTATGTTTTTCTTTAATCTCTGTATAACCACATTAAAGGGAGTAGTGGCTGAAAGCTAGTTGCAAATAAGGTTATGTGGCTCTGTTTTAAAAGRTGTATGGCAGTGAGGCTCATTTTGTGGGGTGCACCTCACCTGGCCTATTACCATGTTGTGGTTAATTTAACAGTCATTCAGAATAGTGAAAATGCTTGTGGAGGTTCTTGTTACATATAACAAACTATGAGAGCTGAGATTGTAGTCTTTTTCCTTTTGTTAAGTTAAAATTTCCAGCATTGTTAAGATTTGAATTCAATATGCAACTGACAACCCTTTTACAGGAATTAATTGCTGGGTTTGACCAAGAAGCAGCTGCAGTGGTTATGGCACGCCTAGTTTCTTCGAAAATGGAAACTGAGGTATTATAAACCAACTGTTGAGTCCTATAAAGTAAATAGTTTGTTTTGGATATTAAAATTAGTGCCCTAGAAATCTAGCTTGCATAACTTTCACTTTTTCAGTAATGAAAGTCCGATTGTTTAATTGTCAAAAAAAAAAAAAAATAGTCTTATAGTTTTGGTGATTGAGTGCCTACAAGCTCCTTGTCATTGTTTTATAAGGGATATGCTTGAGTAGGCATGCTTGTAGTAATTTAGGATCCTTTGAGAAGTATGTTTATCTTTTACAAATTAATATGGGATTTCTCTGCAATTTCACTGCAATGCCTGTAATTCTTGCCTCTTTCCTGCAAAATAATTATTTAACATGGTATTCTAATTTTTTTCTGTTAATTGGTTAGTTCAAAAAAAAAATAGTGGAGAGTGGAGATGTAGCATTATTTTTATTGTTAGCATTGAAACTTCATTAATATTTGATAAAAGGAATGATATGTACAATCTGCAAGCTGTGAACCCATTTTTGTTAGGGTAGCTGTAGCTACCCAACCCCGATGTTGTAATTCACATACATCATCATGATATGACCCCCCCCCAAATAAAACTGAATGAGGTTGTTTCATTTGAGGAAAAAGAACTGGACTTTGTTCCTGAACTAATCATTACTTGATCATTGCAACCATAGTCCTGGTGCTCATTAGTGATTGAAGGATTTTCTTTCCAAGCAGGCTGAATTTGACCCTATCAGATGGCTGGATAGATCATTGATACGTCTATGTTCTCGCTTTGGTGATTATCAAAAAGATAGTCCATCCTCATTTAGCTTATCTCCACGGTTTTCAATATTTCCACAATTTATGTTCCATTTGCGACGTTCTCAGTTTGTCCAGGTATATTACCGTCTTTAGCTAATTTTGCATATTTTAGGCTCTCTTTGGATTTACTTTTCTATGTTTATTTTCAGTACTATACTTGCATAATCCTCTATGTAATAACAGCTTATCCATTTTGTGCAGGTTTTTAACAATAGCCCAGATGAAACAGCATACTTCAGAATGATCTTAAACCGAGAAAATGTTTCCAATTCAGTTGTCATGATTCAGCCGTCATTGATATCTTATTCATTCCATACGGGCCCAGAACCAGCTCTCCTTGATGTGGCTGCCATAGGTGCTGATAGGATCCTACTACTGGACTCATATTTTACTGTTGTTATCTTTCATGGAGTGACTATTGC
Source organism: Nelumbo nucifera (assembly GCF_000365185.1). Next base: position 249,948 of record NW_010729089.1, on the reverse strand, counting down.
TCAATGGCGAAAAGCTGGATACCAAGATCAAGCAGAACATAAGGTAAATACCATAAATTTGCATGCATAAAGAACAACTTTTGTATAGATGAAAAGCATGGCAGAACCTATTTCTGGGTGAAAGTATGCTTGAACTGTCATCATGGGTTCCAGTCTTTTGGTCCTAAAGCAGTTCAGGGACAATTTGCAATTCAAGCAGGCTTTTGAAATGCTATAAATGCATCTATTTACACCACATTTTCCGCTAGTAAAGTGATTTTGTTGTGTACAGCAAGTTAGTTAAGGCTCCATGCATATTCTATATGTTAACAAATGTGGAAATGATCTCAAGCCATCTTAAATGGTAACTGTATCTGTAGAAATGATATCAGAGGAAATTTGGTGATTCACATAAAATGCTTTAGTAACCCTTTCTCTTTTTCACTTCCTTAGTCCTGTTGGGATAACTTCGCATATTAATTCAAAGAGGAGAGACAAACCTATTTTTGTAAAGCGAATGGGGAGACTGGTTTATACCTATTGGTGACTTGCCAGTTTGCCAAATCCATTTGGGTGTGGGCACTATCCCTTTTTGGGTGTAGATGGAATCCTCCATCAAATTTGCAAAGCCTTTTTTCCCCTTCCTTCTTCAGGTGCCGAATGAAAAGGGGAAGGACCATGTGGAGATGTTTGAGGGCTGCAGTATGTTGGGCTATATGGGAGGAAAGGAATTCCAGAATCTTCTCTGAAGTAAAAAGAAGCAATGAATAGAGAGAACTGATCCATATAAGGGTAGTACAGTGGCTGAAATCTTCAAAGCTGTTTACAGACTTCACAATGGATGATTTGTTGAGGAAGTGGGGTGAGATTGCTAACTGCACCCAGACCAAAGCAGTCTTGTGTGTGTCTTGGACTCCCCCACCAGCCGGCTTTTTAAAACTAAAACTTTGATGGGAGTAGTTGGGGGAATCCTGGACAATTGGGGATTGGAGGTATGTTTTGGGATGAGAATGGGTTTGTTTTARCCATGTTTTCCGGCCCAATTGGAGTGGGTGACTCTCTCAGGGCTGAGATCTTTGCAGTTTTGGAAGGAGTTCAAAGAGCTAAGGAGATGAATATAAGAAAACTCATCATTGAAGGGGACTCGGAGGTGGTGGTAGGGTGGCTGAATAAAGAAAATAGCAGATTATGGATGTATAGTAATGAGAGGAGGAAATTTAGGTGGCTGGTTCAAGAGATGGAAGTTAAGATCAGCTGGGCGAAAAGATCAGCTAATTCTTTTGTTGATGGATTAGCTAAGCAAGGAGTCAAGAGGGAGTCAATGTTTTGGGCACAAGTGTAATTTTTTTTCTTTTTTGTTCTTGGGAGTTTAAGCTCCAGTTGGAAGATAAGAAAGTTTATCTTCCTCACTGTAATTACTTTTGTGATTAAGTAATGAAGTGTTGTTATTGATCAAAAAAAATGCAAGCCCTCATCTATCTTTATCTCTTTTTATGAACTCTAACCTCTGGAGTACATATTTAGATGGAAACCTAATTTGGTTGTTTGTTTTTATGAGAAGTGCTTCTTGAGAAAAAAGATGTGATAACCTCAACACATCTCCCGTTCTTGGGAAAATGTTCAAAATCTTGGGTACTTTTTTTCTTGGAGAAGGCATTTATATCTGCAAATTAAGCTGTTTGGTTTCTTATAAATGGAGTGAATGCCATTTGTTTCTATGTTTTCTGTGTTTGCAATCCAATCTGGAAAAGAGACTAATCATGTGATAACTTCTAAACCAAGAGTTCACAATCACCACCCCATTATTGTTCCTTTTAAAGCCACATGTTGTGTAGGGTTGACTCTAATATGATTGTCAACTTGTTATCTTACATAGTTTGGCTTTTGCAATGCAGTGATGCAAGGAAATTCAGTTCCTCTTTCTGATATTTTAAATTGCTGCATATTGCAGGCATTTGCACAATTGTTGCAAGCTCCCCGTGATGATGCAGATGCAATACTCAAGGAGCGATTTCCAGTTGCTCGATTAGTTGTTTGTGATCAACATGGCTCCCAGGTTCTTTTTTTCACTCTACTTGTCTTACCAATGAAGTGTCAATAATAAATATTTAAATGTCTAAGTTATATACAACAGATTGTGGATCATCATCTTTTTAATTAATAATAAAAGGGTTATTCAAGGGTCCATTGCCTATTGAAATGGTAAAATCTTGGGTGACAAGCGTGATAATGTAGGGTTCAAATCTAAGATCTGCTATTTGTGTGCAAGAAAATGCCAATATTTAGGTATGAATCTGGTCCCCCCCCCCCAAAAGATCCCAGATATCTTGGACCAACATTGGCTAATGGACCTTTAATTAGAGATTTATACATTAAAAAAGCAAAGTAGGAGAAACAAAGATTAGAGGTGTAAATTGGGTCGGGCTGCGCGGCCCGACCCGGCACGATTTTGGACCGGCATGGCACGAAGGACCACGGGTCGTGCCAGGCCCGGCATGGAGGTCCATGCCATGCTGGACCGGGCCTGCGGCCCGCGTGCCAGCACGGCCCAGCCCGCGGCATAGCCCATATATATTTTATATATTTATATATTTTTTATATTATATGTATATATATATTTTATATATAGTTATATAATATTATATAAAATAAATATTTTTTAATTTTATTATACTAATTTATTTAATTATTGCATATATAAGCAATTTTATACACAAAATTCATATAAAATTAAAATTTTAAATTTTTTGTCAATTTTTTTTAAAATAAATAGCTTTGGCCCGATGCACAGCCCGACCTGGCCCAAGGCTCGGCCCACGGCATGACACGGGCCCGCACGGGCCCAGGCCATGGGCCGTGCTAGGCCGACCCCCAAATTTTTCATCGGGGAGGGCAGCACGGCCCATGACGGCCCTGTGCCAGTTTGTGCGGGCCACCCACTTTACACCTCTAACAAAGATGAGGAGAAAACCAAACACAAACTCCAAATTGCAAACCCCGCCACATAAAGACCTTTAAGCCAAGGGCAATGATACTCGAAGCCTCGTTTTCGTACCCAAGAGAATGCAGAAGCGGAATGGTACTTTGGACATTTAGAATAATAGRATCTTCAATAAGGCATGGTCTAGAGAAGTTGTGTTGCTTCTGCGGAGCCATTGTGTGTAGTGCTCTGGCAGGTGGCTTCTTGAACCATGAATATTTTTCTCTTGATAAAATTTTACCTTACCTTTCTCAAAAAAAAAGGGCATGGTCTAGAGAATCTTTAACTGAAAGTGGTGCATTTGGTGAAATCCTTGAAAGTTTTTGACCCCTTCTCTATGGATGACATCTCCAGTGGGTGAAGTCTTCATCTTCATCCAGACTTAGAGTGAGATTTTATGGAGGTCACTTGTTGGTAGTTAACACCAAAAAATGGACAGTTAACATGGTAAAAAAAGAACCAAGGCAGCATATGAAACTCGATAACAAATCAAAACCCCGAATTGAGACCCCCTACAGAATCTAATCTCTGACTCCATCCTCTTTCTCCTGTACCTCTCACACTACTGCTTCGTTCATCCATATCCAATCCTGTTAGGATTTTTTTTATAAAGATTGTGACAAAGACAATAAGCTTTGCAACTTGTAATTGAATCCTTCTTTAACATTGCTTCCTACCAATAAAACCCATGCTTCATACCCTGTCTTCTGTGGATGCCTTGCAAGTGGCCAAGGACTACCTATCCAAGGATTACACACTTTGCAATCTACCACACTCTTATTGTTCACATTCTACCTGCCCATTAGTGGAGGCATATTAGCATTAGAAATTCAAACCCAATACCTTTTTAGGGGACTAAACCCTTGGGTCATTGTGTTGAATAATTGAATTCTTGTTGAAAAGCTGTTATTTTTTGAAACATCAGTATCAGTGAAGAGGCATATCTTGCAAGGAAGCCTGTGACTGTCATTTATCACACCATTAGGAATATATTACAGTTTTTCCTTGGCCTATAATTAAACAAGGTTATGTTCAGAATATACTTGCTACGTCTATTGGTTTTCTACTGAATGGTAACATTTTCAGTAGAGGGGGCACGTGATGCTAACTTCAAAACATAAAGGTCAGAATAGAGGTTTCAAGGATTACAAAAATCTTACAATTGGTTTCTAAGTGGATTCTAAATTTATATGATACATCATTTAGGATACATGAACATAATTGCATATTTGCATTATAATGCTCTTTGGCATATAGGTTGTGGTTATGGTCATTATGGTTGTCTTATATGTTATATTTTCTTATGTATAAAATTGTTTTTGTTTTCATTTTCTGAACCCTCTGTTTTTGTTGTTGTTGGTTCTGCTTTTTCGTACATTTGAAACCATGCATGTGACAGAATAAACACCTGAATAGTTGAGTTGTACATGTTGCTGCTGAATTATGATATATTCATATTCAAACAAACTCTGCACTAGTACCTGTGCTTGTTTTCCTTGTCCCCCACCCAAAAATAAAAAATATGAAAAGAAAACAAAAAAAGTAGGTATTGGTGTTAGTATTTGTCTAACAATACTGTGAATTAATGCAGGCCCGCTTTCTTCTGGCAAAATTGAATCCTTCAGCCACATACAACTCTACCTCACCTCCACCAGGAGGAGATATCATTTTCACAGATGATGTCAGTTTTGAGGTCTTCTTGGATCATCTTCAGAGGCTAGCAGTTCAATAGTAATTCGGGTATGAGAAGGCTACCTCCATTTATGTACAACTCATTGTTTTCTTTGTACAGTAAGTTGGAGTGTATCCTTCTTTCTTCATCTTCACCTATTTTGGTTGACTTATGCTTTGGGTTGAGCACCACCATTTGTACAAAAGTTGTATGTTCTGAATCCTTTTTGCCTTTCTAAATATTCATTTTTTTAATTTCACTATACAATCTCTTGAGCTTTCCCTAAAGTTGGATATCAAGGCTGTTTAAGATCACAAGAGGCGGTTTGTATTTATTCCTTAGTAAAACAAATTTATGGAATATTATGTGTTCTCTGCTACCTTTTGGGTATATCTCATTCAGCTTTCCTTCAGTCGACAAGTCCCTTTATTGGCATTATAGCTCTGCAGGCTATCACCCATAGGGGGTGCAACTTGGGCCTGGTTAGCCTGGTCCCAACTCAACCCAAAATCATTGGGTTGGGTTTGGGTTAGGGTTTGGGATTCAACAACTCGGATTGGATTAGAGTTGACCAAAACCAACCTAACCCAGCCCAACTTTCCCCAGGGTCTTTCAGTAAAATATTGGTCCTTGTATTTAACAAAAGGCATACTGTTTACAAGGTGATGGTGGAAGATATTAATTAAAAATTTTATGCTAGTAATTGTAAAAATGTTTAAGAATTAAATATTTTGCAAATTATGTTGACTTGATTTATGGGTTTTTTGTACCCCTTGTAGATTATAAATTTATAATGTATGTTTACCATTCAAGTTTATAATATGTTAGTTTATGCTTGTAAGTTTATAATACTGGGTTCATGTGCATTTTGGTTTATGTGAAAGCATTTTATATAAATTAAGTAGAGTTTAATTGCATACAAATGCAAAGTAAAATTGCTTAACGTCTGGTATATTATTGCAACTTTACTTCATAGAAGTTGTTATTCTATGTTTAAATCTTATTTGTAGCCAATTGAGCTGTAGAATGTGCTCTAGATTTATTTGTGATATTTATGTAGTCTTCCCYATCACATCTAGGTGTCTTTTAATTATTCCAGCATATCCCAACACTTCCCAAGTGTAACCTGAATACCTGATAGTCTCCTAAAACTATCTTTCCGAAACTCTTGTGATACCTAAAACTATGGTCTTTTAATGCATACTGTGAACTTGTTGATCATTTGAGACCAAATGGAGATCAGCATAATGGCCACTAACCGAAGATGATGAGATCAATGAAGGGAATAATGACTTTCCGTGGTTAGTCTGGTTTGTCTTCAAAGAGTCTCAAAGTCTTGATCCATGATGTATGTATTTGTAAGGTTGGTGACCTAGGAGGATCTTTGAGTAGAACCCCCACCCAATTGATTAATCAAGGAAGAACCATGTGGTGGTGTCTAACTGCCATCTATCGAGGTGAAGTTCTATTAATGAATGGATGCAAATTCTGTGAAGTCAGATGAGGCAAATCTCCTCAATTGGCTTCTTGGCAGTTGGCACAATTTCGTTTCGTCTGATCGTCTGCAATCTAGGAATAGTAGAGAGAAACTCTCACTCTTGGACCTTGGCCTTAAACGCATGCATTATACACCAAGCCTACAAGAAAAATGACTTTTTTGTACCGTGGTCCATTCATCAAGGACTACGTTATGCTTCTAACGTTGGCTTTCATGATCAGAAATCTGAGTCTGACTCTACTTCAGTGTTCAGTGATACAGGTGCTACAGGCTCAGAATACCCGACATTGTTGGCTGGACATCCTACTCACGGAATGCAAAGAAATGATGCAGCGCCTCCATCGCTTGAAGCTGATCACATACAGTATGGATGAATCCAATCAAGCAACAGATTGGGTCACTAAAGAAAAGATTTGACGATGACATGTACACTTTTTGTCTTTTTGTAACCCCTCCAAGGGGGGCCGCTTCTGGAGATCGAGATGTAGATGTGAGCGGTTTATGCTCTGTCTCAGTTGAATAAAACCATGTTTATCATGAAAAGTAAAGACTAATGCACACATCTCTTTGGCATGCATGCATACGTAGTGGAGTCAATATAGCCCCCTTTCTTAATACCGCCATTTGGTTTACATAATAGTTGCTCTGAAATTAGATCAAGTGGAGTTTTTTTTTCTGTAAATTGATTAAGTGGAGTTCTGGATTCCCCAAATAACAATAGTTAAATATGCCTGAAACCCGTTTATCAGCTATCATCAGCACTGAAGACAGCACTAGACTACCTCGCAATACCTGTATGAAAGGTTCAAATTGTCGCAATGTATTTGTGCATATCGACGTATATGTATCAGTTTTCAGAATCACCGATATGCTAAATATAAGGAGTTCGGACATAATCTATAATATATCACCATATGGATTTGTTGAGGCACCGAGTCTGAACGATTTTATATAATTCAACTTGGGTGGATTATTTGAATTGCTTATGTGATGACCGACTGCTCCATCCGATTTCACTTTTATGCAATGTTGAAAGCCACACGGTTTCACATGAACTATCCAAATAACCGGCGAAGTATAGACCTGTAGATGTGGATTGTGTCCCTTCCACTCCCAGTGCTCTACTTAGGAGGATTGGAGACCCTCCCAGTCATAGTGTCTGGATTCCATTATCCCACTTGAAAGAATGCTAGCTAATATCGAATATTGGGTAATAGAAATGTTCCCGACCATTTGAATGTTTTCATGGATATGCACAATTGTCATCACGCTCGAAAGCTGATGGGGGTAGATGTGGGCAGGATTCTTGTGGGTAGGAGATCCGGATTAGTTAATCTAGCCCATTCAGTCAGTTTGGATCTCCTACCCATGCCTCACTACATCGGTACATTGAGAATATCTCTCATATTTTGCATGTTACCATTCATGGGGAGATGTTCTCATTTCTCAATGTAGAGCTCTAGTGTCTTGTTGGTAGGAGATCTGAATTGCCATTCAGTGGCATGTCTTTATCCTCAAATCATGGCTTGCGATGACTTGTGTGGATCTGCTAATGACCCTTTGTGGAAGCAGTCTCATCTCATCATTGTCATCGACAATCACGCAAGATTCTGCGAAGAATGAAGATTTAAAGCATGGTGGAGTCTGGAGACACTTCTCCAGGCCGAAGACTAGAGGTTTTCTTTCTGTGATAAACAAATCCCATGTGTTGTGTAATCATAGTTGATAGTTGTGAGAAAACATTCCACCATTTTAGTCCTAGTTCTCTATCCCTATGACTATGAGCAGTCAAAATTCCCCGTGACTGTTATCACTTTTATGATACCAGTTGATTGGTTATAAATAATTTTAATATCATATTCTTTTTTTTTCGGATCCCCATCTTCTTTACCCCCAACAAGATTTGATCTCATATCTCAATTAGGAGTGGCAGAAAGGCGAAGTGGGGATGGAGAACCACTCCCCATCCCCATCCATGTCCCTGTCCCTGCCAACAGGGACAAGGTTATCCCCATCCCCGTCACCACAGGGAACTCCACTCCCCATGATTTTTTATAATGTCAATCAAAAATAATTAAAATTTACAATCCTATTAAAAAAAATGCAAGCATATTTAACCATATTTTTAAAAATATTAAAATATAGATATATGTATACATATATAGACATATTTGTACATATATACATATATATATTMACGGGGATCACATGGGGCAGGGATCGGAGTCTCCACAGGGCTCTCCCCATCCCTGCCCTGTCCCCATCAAAGGGGATGAAAACTTTTCCATCCCCATCCCTGCAGGAAAAATCATCCCCATCCCCATTCCAATCAGGGAAGATCTCCACAGCAATCATCGATCAGGAAAATGGGAAAATTGCCATCCCTAATCTCAATTATCACTTGGTGATATAATGTTTTTCCCCATAGTTGATTCTGCTGCCATCCAAGCTACGAATAAGGCTAAGTTCAATGAACCTGGCACTTGAAAAGAAACAGTCTACAAGAACGACCAAGTTCATCCTCTCAATGGAATCAAATCTACTGGGCTTCACCTTGAAGAGATTGGCCTACACTATGCAGACTGCATGTGTATGTATAAATTACATATATGTGAACAGTAAGCGACCAAACCATCCAACTGGGGCCAAGCCAAAACAATTCGAAGGGCTCAGAGCAGAGTAGCGTTTGGTGTCACCTAGAGTTCCTCCAGCCGCTTCAGTGGTGATTTGCCGAGCTAAGACATCTGCTCCACTTCCCCCTRCTGAAGGGTTTGGAGGAACTCTGGGTGCTACTCAAACATTTGTTCATCTATGTATATGAGCGCTAAGGTAGCCCCATTTTGCTGTTGCAATATATAGTTTACAGCCCCAAGAGTCCGAATCTGCAAACTATAAGACACTACAATCATATATTGAGAACATCTCCAATTGCATACAAGTAAAAGAGATGCTTCTATTGTACGGAATGTGGTGTCTTGTGGGCAGTTGATCCGAATTCATGTACTTATATTTATAATAGAAAAAATCTATGCTATATGGTACAGGAAGATGCTCGACAAATCAAACCACCCCCACATGAATTTTGATGAATACCACTTGATTGGTTACTATTTTTATGATATAGTTGATAGTTGATTGGTTACAAGTTATTTGGTATTATGTCCTTTTGGTATCATAGTCTAACATTAAACAATGAAAATTTGTTTGATTATTGTTTTCTTTTTTCTGTTTTTTTTTATAATCAGGATTTTTATTCTTTTTWTATTGAATCTTTCGGTTTTTCGGAAAGTTGGATTAATTGATCATCATTACTTCCTCAGGATGAAGCATGTAACTACTTAAACTTAAACGTTATTAGTGGTTAAACTTAAAWATTAATATTCAAAAAATATTAACATTTGCATTTTGGATAGTTTAAGTGGCTAAACTTAAATATTAATATAAGTGGGTAAAGTAAATGCAATTACGTGATAACTTTAGTAGGAATAATCACTTGAAT
>NW_010729089.1:165100-240220 GCF_000365185.1 Nelumbo nucifera | reverse complement strand
CTCTCTCTCTCTCTCCTTAATAGCCAATGTTTGTAACATCTTCCCTCCCCATTAAATATGAACCTAAGCTTGGACCCAAATTAATGTAAAGAAACCCAAATTTKCCCACTAGTACATGGGATGAACCAATCTAAACAAATTATTGCTCTTTTCCTTGGGTTATCAAGTTTTTCCCTCTATTTTGCTCCTTTCCATGGGTTCAGGTTTTTCTCTTTGTTTTTATTAATTTAATTTAATATACATTTTAATGGATTGTTTTGGTTCAATGATAAAATGTAGTAAGAAAGAACTTAATGCGAGTTTTTGGTTATCTTAATCAATTCAATTTTGATTTTTTTTACTTGGTTATTAATCTCATGCTAAGCACAGCTTTTTTGGCTTTATAGGGCTACACGATGGGAAGCAACCCATTGCCTCAACCCAAAACAACTAACTAAATAAAGTATCAACTAAGTCACTTTGCTTATGTTCTTCTCATGATATATAAGCTATATAAAAAGGAAAGTTTGAACCTCAATAACTAAAAAAGAAAAGAAATTTTTTCTACTATTCTACACATAAAAAAGTAGAAATACAACACCACCACTAGTTTTAAATATTAAGTGTATAATTYGTGTCTAGCCATTTAATTTACCAACATTATTTAGTGGTTAAGCATAYAATCTATGTAAATCAAAATTTAAGTCTTTTGTATATGAATATGATTTATTTCTTAGATTTATCATTTATGAATCTTCTATCATTTTGTATTCCACATGTTGAATTATAATATGTTAGCCTAAAAAAAGATTATAATATTTTTCCATAGAKACCATTAAAGAGATTTTTTTATATGCACAACAATGTACTTTTATGTTTACATGTAACCAAAGATTAAGGTATCGATACGACACGGCGTATCATATCCGTATCCATAGTCAAKGATACAAGATATGCCACAACTAGATATGTATCCTACGAGTCAGTGGAWATRGTCYGTATCATGTCGTATCGGTGGATATGGTTCAATACRCAYYGATATGGAGGCRTATTCGTGCCTAGTTTGACAAAAYTGTATATTGAGTACTTTTAGATTGTTTTTCATCCTTAATAAAAATTAAAAATAGTATTTTGAAAACAGAAATAARTAATTTAAGATTTAATTTTTTTCATAAATTTTAATAAAAACTAAAATTATAGAAATAATATATTTCATCTACCTTAGATGATTTATATTTTTTATTTYACACATAATTATATGTTGAAAATGAAAACATAGTTATTATTTGAAAAATAGTTATTATATAAAAATACTAAATAAATAAAATTTCCYAACAAAGTTAATGAAAACAAAAAATTATAATTATAAAAATTGAAATGAATAATTTAAGATTTAATTTCCCCCAAAAAATTAATAAAAACTGAAAATAATAAATAATTTATTTTATCTACCTTAAATGATTTATTTTAAAATTATATGTAAAACAAAAGCATTATATATTAAAAATGAAAAATTATTATTAATTAAAAATAGTTGTTATTTAAATAAAAATACCAAATTAACAAATATTSCCAAACATTAATAAAATTGAAAGTTATAATTATAAAATTGAAAGAGTGGTAATTAGTGTATGATGCTGGAACGTTCTAGAGTCCCGATATTGTTTATTGTAATATTTCTCTTCATATGACCTATTGAAATATGCATTTCTCTWGTGTTTATATCTTATTAATAGATAATTCAGCTTTTTGTTAACATTATTAATGTATTTTTGTGATTTATATGTATTTCCTTGGTGTATCCAAGTGTTTCTATATCTTTAAGTCGTATCCATGTATTTCCAAAGCTATCCACATCCAAATTGTCTGATACGATACCCGATGCCGGTACTTTAGTCCTTGCATGTAATTTGATTTTTCTTCCATAACCATGTTTATCCAAAATATACCTTAGTGTGTTATACGTCTATTTAAATTGTTTTTCCAACTTTTCAATACTTTGATCCTTGGTTAAAAATACTTTGTAGCAATCTATATAAGTTGTGCAAAGAAGATGAAAAGCAGACAACTATTCCAAATGACTGACTGAGSCAATTTGGGCTCTCAATATTTTTCACTAAACATGGCTTATGGTCATAGGCAGTTTGTGTAGGAACCACTTTGGAAAGCCATACGCTATCCCTCCCAAATTGGCACAAAGCTTAAGTAGAAAGCCATATTTATAGCCAAAAGAAAGCCATCTTTCAAGGGTTTCCATGAAACATGGCTTTATGAGTGTCCAAGTGGGGCARGTAGGGCCCACCTCATAAGCCAAAACCATTGCATGAAAGCCCGCACGAACAAGCACCAAAGAGTAAAGAAAAAAGGACACTTARGCAAGTAAAGTTGTTTGAGATAGATCAATCCTTCAACATCTGAAGATGGTGGACTTTACCATTTTAATCCAAAGGGAAGAGTTCATCCAGCCATTTAATGTGAAGGGAGGCACCTTCCACAAGGAACCACCGTCGGTGTCATCAGTAGATGTCGCTGGTTCTAGAAAAATGAGGTGAGAGTTCCCAAAAGTATTGACACCAAGATGCACACTTTGCCCATGCTTCTTTAGCCCTAGGAAATTCGTGCATAAAAGTGATTGGTTGGAGGCAAAGGGTCTAAATGATTGCTCTCTAACATTTACAACTGGCTAGGATYTTGACAGGAGAAAATGTTCCTTAAGCTCCGCCATTAATGGAGAGCTTTACGAAGTGAGAAACGAAAATCATTGCTAGTAAAATTCATTGTCTTTTTACATTGTGAAAAATGAAAACCATCACTGGTAGAGACATAGAGTTGCCAGCATGGAGAAGGAAGACAAAAAAAAAACTAAAAAATGCATTGTTTTTCCCTAGAAATTATCCCTAGTAAAGTTGTTTGCATCGGAAGAGACTTGAAGCTTTAACTCAGATAGRAGGGCATTCAGGACATTTTATCAACTCTGAATTGCCTCTAACCACATTAAGTAACTGGGTATCCTCTTACGGTTTCAGATCTGAAAGTGCCGTTCATATCCACTTTTAGACATGACCCCAATCGTCTATTACCTCTGAAAAGCAAGTTTTTCAGAGATAAGAGTGGATTCAACATTATCAAACGCGGCCTAAGAAAAGAAAGTTTTCAACAAGACAAGTGGGATAGCCCACCAATATCTATCATCAACAAAAATTTATCTCTTCGAGGCAAAATATGGGCGAACATTAGGTAAAAAGGGAATAGAAGAATCAATGGAGCAAGTGTGATTGGAGAGAATTGCCATGGAAGACATTCAGAAACAGATGCATCTATCATAAGCTAATTGTTCTTTTTTTTTTGTAAACAATGGCTCATTGTTACTTTTTTCGAGGAAAAAAAACTCAACAATCATTTAAGAAATTTCGTTAACTAAATGTTTTGCAGAAAACTGAAACAAGGCTAGGGGATGCACCTCGGGGTTAGAAATTTGTCAAATTTTCATGGGCTCAAATCCTAACCCATGCCCGATATAGTTGAAATTCTTCCAAGTCAAGCAACTGGACTTCGAGCCCCAATTCCAAGACATCCTAAACTATTTTCAACCTAATAACAAGTATATATTAGAACAGCAATGCAATTCTGAATAACAAGATAAAAAAGAAAAGAAAAGAACCGTAATGCCTTAAGGCACATTTAAAAGAGAGAACTGCCATTTCCTTTATTGTTTCCACCAATCTCAAAATGCTTGCACCTCTACAGAAACTAGTAAAGACTACCAAACATTAGCTGAATGGTAGGAAAAAAACACAACAAAAAAGAAAAAGGTGATAAAACAATGTAAATTACAGACACTGACCTTGAGGCCTAGCATTGCAGCCTTAGGACGACCTTCTTGGTGGTTTTTGCTTGGTCACAGAAAAGAGCAAGTTTAGCCCGAAAAGTTTCCCTCACCATAACATGACATCAATGTTCAATATCCACCTCAATAAGATCATCCGTAATATCCAAAAATGCAATGGTAATAAATTCCTGTAAGATTTCTAAAACCAAATGCACATGCTTGCTTTACATRTGTAGGATTAAAAGATCATGATCAAGGATTATAACACTTGACACATCATATCAAGGGAGGCAGCCCTCCCTTAGCAAAGTAATTAAAATTTTTGGATTATTTGAAATCAATCTCCAATCCTCAACAATGAAAGTGACGTTTCAGAAACATATTTTTTGATACAATATCAAATACTACTTCCATTGCTTGATTATAAACTTATGTGTATATGGAGAAATCTAGGATACAAAGGCATAGGCATGATATTAAAAAAGCTTTGACCAATCAAAACCCCCTAATAAAATTTAATAAAAAAACATTTGATTCACTTCAATTTTTATGATATTAGTTAATTCGTTATAAATTATTTTAGTATTATTATAGTCAAACCCTAATAAATATATGATTCATAAGAAACAATATATAATATGTAAAGTAGAAGGGATTAAGAGTGGCATCCTCACAACTAGCCTATCGCACCATTTTTTATCAAACGGGCAATCACATTTCACTTATGTTATGGCGAGTTTGAGGTAGGATGGGCTTGGGAAATGAGAAGAAAAAATTAAATAGGATGGGATCAAAAGTGCTCAAGCAGAGTTGGAGATGAGAAAAACAAATTTTGCAAGTACACTATTTGTTACCATACATATTTGGATTGTTGTTTGAATATTGATTGTCATAAATGAGCCATTACCAACGAGTTCAGCTATGGTCAATACAAGCTTGTTCTCACACCATTCGAACAGCCTCTTGCAACCTTTCATTGGGAATATTTCCCATGAAATAAAGGCTGTTGCACTGACGGAAGCTGGACTCACTACCATTGCAACTGTTTTGGCAGAACGGTAGAATTTACAAGGTGCTAAATGAATTAAAAAAACTACATTTTTTTTCAGAATATTAATCAATTTTCTTGGGTTACTCAATTCTTTGTAGATAAAGTAGAGGGTCCATTTAGTTCATAGTCAGAACCGAAATTGATATCCATTGGAGCCGGAATTGGAATGCTCTGTTTGGTTTAAACAAGAATCAATATAAGAATTGGAATCGGGTAAAATGAAATTTTATTCCCAAGGAGGGATGAGGGATGCCCATTCCCTCGAATGGGAGAATGTCATTCCAGTAGGAATGGGAATGGGATTCCAATTCCTTTCAACCAAATAGTTGGAATTGGAATCACCCATTCCAATTCTGATTCCAGATAAGGGTGTAACTTTTGCGAATCAGAGTTGAGATTTTATTAAAAATTCAATGGGCCCAACCCAAAGCCCAAGCCCAAAACAATGTAAATAATCAACTCGGGCCAACCCGATTTGCAACCCTAATTCCAGTCGGACCAGACCCATATTCTTGCGAATCAAACAACCCTTGATTCTTATATTTTTTATTTATTTGAAAAGCTTGTATTTTCCCTTATTCTTTGTCAAACAATATTCTCACCGTTTTTTATAATATATAATAGATTATATGAATATTCTATGTAGATAATACTGGTCAATCTTCTTGTATCTCATTATTGAATTGAATTCAAATTGCATATTTGGTAACTTTATCGAATTGCATTCAAACGGGGTAACTAGAATATCATTGGTTTCGAATCGAATTTGGGTGTTTTTTTTTATCTTATAGAATCAATTCGGATATACCCTCACCCGAATTTGATTCGATCCGTTTGCAACCAAACTACCAACCTATCAATAACCAAGTGACATTAATGTTTGAACATGTGTTTCTCATTGTGTTAACTATCATAATTACTGTCCCTGCAGGCCTGCACCCCAAAAAAATAATTAAATAAAAAACAAGATTTTGTCATTGTTGATGCAATTAGAGGTGCTAGGCCCGATGATGGTCCAAGCCGTGCTGGGCCTGGGGTTCCAGGTCCACGGGCCGACACACACCGTGTTTCCCATGGCCCATGTGTCAACACAACATGGACCATGGGCCTGTGGTGGGCCGCACTCGGCCTATCCGATGAACTAGCCACCCTAATGGCTAGTTTTAGTTTTTTTGGGTTTTTTTTACATAAATGCCCCCAACAGCTACAAATAATTATATAGAGAGTATTTATGTATAAATATCCCCCACAACATTTTGGGGTTTTTTTACACAAACACAAATTGGACCAAGGGGTTGGTACTTTTAAATATTCTCAATAAAAAATGAGGCAAGAATTAGCAAAATACATTGTACATATTAAAGAACCATTTTTGTTAGATAAAGATACTAAACTTAAAAATGGTTATGTAATTCTGTAAATCCACAATTTAAAAAAGTTTCTAGGAATAATATTAAATCATATGCTTTAAAATTTTTTATTCATATAATCAAAATTTAATTTATACGTTATCAAATCTTAATTCTAATGTTTCAATTACTTCTAATATTTGGACTTCTAAATTAAACATAAGTTATATTTGTGTTATTGGTCATTTTATTATTGAAAATTGGTTTTTAAATAAAATAATTTTATGTTTCACTAGGCTTGAATGACCACATACTCGCCATCTATTGYTGCAAGTATTTTAAATATTTTACATGCTTGTGGAATTGATAATAAATTATTTTCTTTTAGTTTTGATAATGCTAGTAATAATGATTTATCAATAAATATTTTAAAATCTCAATTAAAATCATGTTTAAATGGTAAATTATTTCTTATCAGATGTGCATGTCACATATTAAATTTATGTACTTAGGATGTTTTAAATATTATTTATACTCATATTTCTAAAATTAGAAATTGTATTATATATATTAAAAGTTATGGAGCAAGAAAACAAGAATTTAAATATTTATGACAAAATCATGGTTTAAAATATAAACATTTTATATTAGATGTTATCCATCGATACGGTGCAATACGGCCCAATACGAAGGCATATCATACTAATACGCACGACTCATGGAATACATATCCTGTCGTAGCATATTCTGTATCCATGATCATGAATACGAATACGATATGCTTCGTACCGGTAGTACCGTATTGACACCTTAATCCTTGCACCTAATGTTTCACTTGAAGCAAATGATCAAAGTCAAGAACAATAGGAGAAAATGGTGATGTCAAGATTGTTTGTATACTCAATGGTTGTATAGCATTTTTTCCAAATTATTGTAAATTTTGTTTAATTTTATTTAATTTATTTGATATTTTTTAATAACATAATTTTTATTTTCAATTTCTAACTATATTATATTTTTTATATTTTATTTTCCAATTTTCATGTTTCATTCATCCAACCATTGTATGCTTTGTATTATTCAAATTTAAATGAAATAAAATTCTTATTTTTCTTCCAATTTGTTATTCACTTTGAGTCTATCTCTTTGACTTATTATTTGGTTAAGTATTTTTTTTCGTTTCTTTGTTAGATTTCTTATTTTTCAAATAATTGTCAAAGAAAGTTAAATATTTTAATTTTACTTAGTACAAAAATAAACAAATAAAAAATGTAAAAAAAAATTTAGCTTGGTTCGACCCATGCCCAAGGCCCGCCCCATATCCCAGCCCGGCACGACGTGCAGCCCGTAGAATGGCACAACACAGCATGGGCCTGCATTGGCTTGGACTGTGGGCCATGCCGGGCCAACCCCTAAATTATCCTTGGGGAGGGCAGCACGCCCAGGATGGTCCATGGACTGACACGGCACGGCCCGTTTTATACCTCTAGATGCAATCTTTGGTTGACTTAATACCTGATCCGAGAGGGATAATTAAAAGCGGGCCTCGATTAAACCCAAATCCGAACCGAATCGATTTGGGGTCGAGATTTAAAGTATCAATAACCGATTATTCGGTTGAAATTCGGAAGTGACTGGATATGGTCCTATTAAGACCCGATTACAGCCCTAAATAGTAAATACAATGGATTGGCACACACTGCTTTTTTTGGTAGAAATGGATTCAAGTATAAGGTATCGGGGCTGAATTGGATTTACCATGGGCTTATTTCCTGCCAAATGTAATGCAGGTCTCAGATCCTTCGGCCCAAGCCAGGATTGGATTAATCTAGAGCGCCCTTTAATCTATACAAAAAGGCCTGGACTAGATTAGATGAACGTATAGCCCGTCCCCAGCCATTTGCAACTTCAGAGCCGTCGCTCCCAACGGTAAAAAAATAAAAAAAAAGAAAAATGAAATTCCCTTTTTAGCCTCGGTTATCTTTGATTGGTGTTGCATTTCTTGGTAGCGTCTCTAGTCTGAAGAAGAAATTGAGAGAACCTGTTTGAACTTTAAACTTTCTAGGGCTCGTACTACTTACGACCTCTTGGCTCGACCTTCCTCATCTTCCTTCGGTGCCTTTTTTCCCGCGAAGCCTCGAGGATTCGATAAACAACCAGATTATATACTTGAAGGGTAGACAGAATCTTCTCTTATTCGCCTTTCGATCTCAACGATGATACTCTTTTTTTTTTTTTTTTCCAAAGATTAAAAATCATTTGCTTTATTCTATTTAGGGTTCCGGTTTGTTGCATCCTCTCAATGTTCTCAGTTTTCTATCTCTATACTTTTTCAAGGTTTCATTCTCATGGGTTTTGCCGATGGTGCTGTTCTGATTTGATAATCTAGGGTTTCTCTTTTTTTTTTTTTAATGTGTTCTTATCTCCTGGTTTTGGGGTTGCTTCATTATCTCTCTTTGTTAATGTATTGTATATTCTGTTTCTTCAACAATTGGCTTCACGTTGTAGGAGTGGGAAACGACGCTTGGGTCTGCTGTTGCTGATTGTTTTTGTTTTCTCTGAGTTGGGTTTCGAAGAGGACTGGACTCAACTAATTAAGCTGCGACGTTATGGAGATTCAGACTTCGGGGAAACCAATCGATTCTTTGCTAGAGAAGGTCTTGTGTGTGAATATTCTTTCTTCAGATTATTTTAAAGAACTTTACAGATTGAAGACTTACCATGAAGTCATAGATGAGATCTACAATCAAGTTGACCACGTCGAGCCATGGATGACTGGGAACTGTAGAGGCCCGTCAACTGCATTTTGTCTTCTATACAAGTTTTTCACAATGAAGCTTACCGTAAAGCAAATGCATGGCCTATTGAAGCACCCTGATTCTCCTTATATTAGAGCTGTAAGTTTTTTCTTACATGTGTTTTGCATTTGCAACGTATGTTTCTCCAAACATAATTTGTATGAATTATTATTTCCTTGAAAAAGTTGTTCAACATGAATGCTTGTTTGCAAATTGACTGAATAATTTTATCATGAATATTCGATGAATGACCTCTATGCCATCATATGAAGTTCCTTGGAATTAGGTGCTGCTTACAGTTGTAACTGCACCTTCTACTTTCATAATCTACCTGTTTACTTGACATGTTTGGTTCACTTCCAACTTTCAGCTTCCAATATATTGGCACTGATATCAGATGCTGTTTTGCAGATTGGATTCCTCTACTTGAGATATGCTGCAGATCCAAAAACTTTATGGGGATGGTTTGAACCTTACGTCAAAGATGAAGAGGTATTTTTATCCCTTTCATTATCAACAAGGGCCTTATCTCCAGTATACTTTTGTATGTGTTCATTGTGGCCCTGTCCTGTTGGGTATTTTTAGAACTTATGGTGCCATTGTATGCCATCCATTTCAGTAGGTTCCATTAGACACTAAAGGTTTCTGAAATGTGTAAAGCCACTAATCCCAAATTGCAAATTGACAACTACCATGAAAGCATCTCATAGAACATAACATAAGAATATCCTTGTTAGACCAAACTAACAGAACACCAGAGAGAAGATGCATAGAGATGCTACTGGTACAACAAAACAACAAGTGCCAATATATGGTAAGTTGGAAACTAACCAGATCCATCTCACCAAACAAGCAAACCAAAGACCCAATATGCCCTTTGCTAGAGGGCATAGTTTTCAAGGCGCCAAGGCGAGGCTAAGTGACAGGGGGGCGCCTTGTCGCCTAGGCGATGGATTTTTTTAAGTGGAAAATACATATCCTAGGTAGTTCCCTAGGTTCCATAACCATCTTTCCTTAATAACTATCCATAATTTTCATAAGAAAATTATAAACTTCATGTTTATGTCTAGAAAATCAACATATTTATGAGAGGAAAAAGAAGAAAGGAAAGAAAGTTCAAAAAATATGGGGACTGAACCCCTATTTTTGTTATAGGAAAAGAAGAAAAAAAGGTGGAGGAAGAAATGTGTTGATTAGACAAAACTTTAAGTTTTTTCCCTACTTATTGGTTCAAATTCTGAAGTCTTTGAGGGTTCAATACAGCAGTTAGCAATGTTTGTGTTGATTAAATCCTAACAAATAAGAAAATAATAAAAAGAAATTAGTTTATCCGCCTGGGCGTTRCCTTGACAACTATGCTAGAGGGAGGGGCAGGAAACTCAAGCATCCTCTATAAACTGCAGAAAGGAAAATATTTTAATGATCAAAACCCTACACCCATCGATAAAGCTCCCATTGATTTTAATGAAAGAATGCTATTCAAGCAATCCCTTTTTGTTTGGCTAGCTGCAAGCCTGCAACTACTCAGCCCCATACTTTTCAGTTTACATACAATAAGTAATTGCTCCAATATAAATGAAAATGATCTCCATTTTCTCTTTCAATGTGTACCAATACTGCTTTGCTCCTTGCACTTTCATCCTGTAGCCATCTTTTTATTACTTTCAAGTCCACTTTCAGCACTATGTTTTTGAACTTAACCTGCCCAACTTCAATTCTTGTAGAATGGCAAGTAGTTCAGATTTTACGGAATCCCCTAGTCCTATGGGTCCTGAATATAGTGCTGTAGAACACCCATCATGATTTCTGAAAACACCTCCTATGCCTGAAATACCTGGATTCTGATGATGCACCTGTCACAGAAAGTTAGCTTAATTTCATATGGCTTGGTAAAATCATCTAGGAATGTATATGCAAAGTTGCTCTCTCCCTTCTCATTATACGAATCAGACATTCAGACTATCAGTAATGGTGGCTTGTTTCATTTTTTGTTTGCTATTACCATAGGACTTTTATCGTCTTATGGGTGGTTTGGGACTTCATCCACTAGAGATAAAATGACTAGAACTTGAACCACTACCAGTAGATGTAGATACGATCTTCCATGCTTACCACAACCAAGAACCTTGAACCTCATTACCTAAATCATCTTCTACTTCAATGGTATTTTCATAGTCATCATAAATCAGGAATTCTCTGCTTCTTGCATTCTAACCATGTCATCTTTCATGCAAGGTGCCAACCAGCTGGTTGGTAAGGTCTCCTGATGGTTGTAGCAGAGACTAGGGATCGAATCCCACCTGCACCTGGGTTGGGGTGGGGGGGTTATGGGTTGGGGGATAGGCTACCCCCCGTTGTGTAGCCCCCTTCACAAGATATAAAAAAACCATGTCATCTTTCGTATACTTCTTTGATTGCAGTATGCTAATATCTCTTCCTTGACTTCTATGGGGCATTTGTTACATACTTCAGCATATATCCTACCACCAACAATGTGCTCCTTCAGGTATAGGGGGGGCATTAGGGATGAAGAGGGGAGCATAACTGCTTTATACTCTGGTCCTGTGGAGCAAGGTGATGTGGCAAGGTCAGAGTTTTTGGCTGCAGTTTATGGGGTTGAGAAGGCAAAAGAACTGGGTATTAGTAGGCTTATTACTGAGGGTGACTTGAAAACTGTGGTAAAGTGCTTGCATAAGGGGGAAGGGGTGACATGAAAATGGAGGAATGAATTCAGGAGATTTAAATGGCTATCAAAGGACATGTCAATCCAAGTGAGATGGGTGAGTACTGCCAACAGTTTGGCAGATAGCTTAGCCAAGCAAGGGGTACATAAAACACATTTTTTGGGCTCAAATGTAATCTTGGATTGGGTCAGCTTCTAAAGCTGGTTTTCTTTTCACAATTCTTTGTTGTAACCTGATTTTTTTTCTAATTAATGAATTTTTTTCTGTGTTGTTGATAAAAAAAAAGAAAAATAAATATCCCTCCATTTGTCACTTTTCCACAATTTACAAGTGACAACGTTTGTGTTCTTGACTTCTTGGGGATTTGTAAATAACACCACCTCCAAGCTGGATTTTTTATTGCTTTCTCTAGTATTGTTAACCATCTCTACACTCTACTTGATAAGAAGTCTAACAACCTAGCTCTTTGAAGGTCTATAAGAACCATCTGTTAGTCCATTAGCAGATCTAGGTACTCATATGACAGTGGTTCTCAATTCCTTCTTTAACTCTGTTGTCTCTTGATTGCATGTCTGTACTTGTAAGCACTCTCTTGATTCCTCTTCAGCCACGCTGAGGCATGAGGCTTTTCTTTTTCCAATTATATGAACCCTATAGTTTAGGCTTTTTGCCCTTTCAGTTCCTCCAATACAGCTAACAACTTTACCCTGTCGGAGTTACCAATCTCAGCAGGCCTAGAGTAAAGTTAGTATATTTCCTTCCCACTTTCTGAAGACTCCCCCAACATCAAGAGGGCCTGGATTCCCTTGGCTTGTGGCCATCAGAGTTCATCTTTATGAGTCCTTAGGTGGTTAGCTTCATGTTACTGTTTAAGCCACTGTAGCCAATGATCAATCAATCAACCACCTATTTTTGATGCAGTGTTCTATGTGGACAGAACCTGCACCTCTTACTGCTTCAACCTCCAAGCCTGAAATTAGTATGATCTCACTTCTCAGGTTCTCCAATGAACCAACAATGGTCTAGAGGGTAAACAAAGTTGCAGCAGGTTTTTAATGTTAAAACTGGACAGTTTCTCATGTACAAGCTGGAAGAGAAAATTTCACCCACAAGACAGTACAATTGGGCTATAAAAGATGCAAAGTTGAATACACAACGATTGCAGAAACCAGAAATGACAGTCCAAAAAATGAAGTTGACTGCAGGATTTTGTTCAGTTTATATAGATTTTTTCTACAGCAGCAGTAGCAATGACAACTTTGACCAAAGAAGCGGTTTGCTCAAAGAAGAGGTCTGGTGAGCTGGCTCTTGGTTTGCAGACGAAAGAAGAACGGGGGTTTGGGGATCAGAAGTTTAATATGGCCCTGTTGGGCAAGTGGCTGTGGAGATTAGAAAAGGAGAAGGATTCCCTATGGAGGAGGTGGTGGTTGGGAAATATGGGGTGGTTGGCTTTGGGTAGGAATCAAGAGAAGTTACAGCTTCTTTTGGGGTGAGTGTCTGGAAAGGTATCATGAAGTTTAACCAAGAATTTAGAGATCTCACCTGCTACTTTGTTGGGGATGGCTCCAGAATAACATTCTGGGAGGATGACTGGTGTGGAGTGGGGAGGCTGTGTGGGATTTGCCCCAGACTTTACAGGCTGGTTGACCATGATGTTCCCATCAGCCATTTCTTTGAGAAGAGGGGGGACAAGATGATTTGGTGCCTGAAATTCAGGAGATCCCTTTGGGATAGGGAAGTGGAGGAATGTGTAAAGCTGTTGGAAGTATTGGAGAAATCAAAGGTCTCTAGTTCCTCAAGGGATGAACTGTGGTGGAAGGAATGCAAGAATGGGAAATTCTTGGTGAAATCCTTCTTCCTAGCCTTGATTAAAGACCGGATGGGGGAAGGGGGCTGTAGAGGTGTGTGGGGAAATTGTGTTCCATCTAGGGTGGAGGCTTTTACGTGGTTGTGGCTATGGATGGTGTCCTTACCACTAACCAGCAAACATATACCATATGTGCAAAGAAAGTGAGGAGACAGTCTTTCATCTGTTCTTTTCGTGTAGTGTGGCTGAGATGTGCTGGAGATATTACTTAGCATTATTTGGTATGCAGCTGTTCCTCGTCGAGTCTCTGGCTGAATTTTTTTCCAAGTGGCTGTCCTTCAATGGAAGCAAAAAAGCCAGAATTGTTTGGAGTTGTATTCTGTTTGCTGTATGCTGGTCCATTTGGAGAGAAAGAAACAGTAGTTTTTGAAGACAGTCGGTGTGGGCTAGTGTGCTAGAGAAGGTGGTGGAGTCTATTGGAAGGGCTGTCACTGATTGGGTGCTCATTTTAACGGATTTTGCTCAAATTTCCATGTCAGATTTAGGGTCTTCCTTTTGTTGTGCAATTGAGGTCCAAGAAAGGTTTTTGTAATGGTTTGTGGTGTAACAAATTTCCTTCCCTGTTATTATAAAAAAATGACAACTTTGACTCCTTGACTAACACARTTAACACTATACTAACCATTTAATGCATTCGCAATTTACTACAACTCCACAACTTACAAGACATAAGACTAAATGCATTTGCAAACTACTAAACTAGACATAAATATGATATTAAAGACAATTTTGATTCCAGCAATGGATCTTCCAATGGAGCCAACAATTTGGAGGCCCATTTCACTAAGTAGCTGCGGTCCATGAAGATGGCCCAGACTCCTAAGCCTTCAAATTCTGGTCCAGAACCCAAATTGTAGAAGCTGCCACTTCTTGTTCTAAAATTTATCCACTTGGCCATCGTGATGGCCATCATGTTTCTAGTTTCTAATGATGTCATCAGTTATAAATGGCTTAAATTCCATTGTTTTGACCCAGTGTGCATCCTTGATAGATATATTTTCAATGATGTCTTCTGTACACCTAGACTTATCTTTGAAAAGTCTTGCATTTATTTCTTCTCCAAAACACCATAGTGCCAACCTGATTTTACATATTAAAATGATGTTTCAGTCTGATATTAGTTTTCTAGGATGCCATGGTCACATTCTTTAGTCAGTCTGATCTGATTAAAATCAAACATGGTGATTTGCCATCTTTTGAGAGAACAAAGTGTTACTAGTAAAGAAGATTGTTTTTTTTTTTTTATTTCAATTTATGTGAATTCTGGTCGGTATATAAAATTAGGAAGCTGACCTATAATTTAGTATTTTATTTTATTTCCTAGGTGACTAGGCACTCCACTGTTGCCTGGAATCACCTATATGCCTTGCAACAGTGAAAAAAAAGAATATGATTGTGGTATTATCCTTCAGGAGTTCTCTCCAGGATCAAATGGTCGAGTAACAACGATGGGTGCCTATGTGCGGGATTTGCTTCTTGGACAGGTCAGTTTTTATTAACTTAATTATGCTCATGTATCATGGGAAAGTCTGCTTACTATGCCTGCCCTTTTCTATCTGTTCTGCATTAGGTTTATATTATAAAGGTTGATTTGTTTTTTATTG
This sequence comes from Nelumbo nucifera, assembly GCF_000365185.1. The sequence continues at coordinate 225,059 of NW_010729089.1, read as the reverse complement.
TTTGCCATACTTGCTATGGTAGAAATATTGTGAGGTGTAATACTCCGACACTTGGAATCTTCTTATTTTTATGTTCTATGTAGCATATTCAACTATCTTTAACTATTGTTCATTGAAAAGCAATCTTTGTATAGAAGTGACTTGCTATGGTCTAGTTGTTAAAATGCTCTCTCCCTTAGTTAGGGTTGATGGTCTTGGATATGGGATTAGCGACATCATAAGCTTTATAATGTCAATATTGCCATATCTATGGCCTCAATTAGGATGGGTACCATCACTTCCTACGAGGGACACAACATCTTTATTTCTGTGTCCATATATTAATTCCTTTTTTATATGTATATTAGTCTTCATGATATGCTCGTTTTATCTTAGTATTAGTTTGCATTGCAAGTTGGCTTGAAATTTTCACATATCAAGTAATTCACTTATAGTGTGGTGTTATCATCTATCAATTGGTATGACCTGTTGTTAATTATTTCCTCGTACGTGTAAAGTAATCTTTGCTAGTGCATTCAAAACTTCTGTTGAGCCACATGATTATTGGATAAACCCTTGGATGCACATGACTAATTTAACCACGCCATTTGCAACATGGTATGTATTCCTTTGTTCTGCTTTATGCATTTATCAAAGGCCTTCTTTTTCTGCCAAGGAATAAGCTAGAAAATCTTTTCTTATCACTTGAGGATAGGTATAAACAATACATGTTACAATAAAGTTAATGAAGAAAATAAAGTCTGACCATTAGATTTAGTTTTGTAAATCTTCACTGTTGGCTTCATCATCTTTGAAAATAAAGTCTGACCATTATGATCTAAGTCTTTTATCCACGATTTGTTCCTCAATTTAGCTAAGTTCTCTTATGGTGGCAAAAGATATGGAAGATTGGGGATATAACCTTGATCATAGTTAGTCCTTATATAGAGAATCGGACAAGGTGGACTTCTAAGCCTTGCAGGCAAGGATCAAAGTATTGGTATCGGGTATTGAATCGGACAGCTTGGATATGGATACAGACACGAATGCACTTTGTAAACACATGGATAGGGACAAAAAATATAGAAATGCTTGGATATGCTAGGGAAAACACATATAAATTCCATAAATACATTAATAAATCTAAATTTTAAATCAAACACAAATAATGTGTAAATACATAGGAAATGTATATTTTAATGGTGTATATGAAAAAATATATTACAATTAATATAGTGGGGTGTATAAATATCATACAATTTTATTGATAATGCATCAATCAAGAGTTCAATACACATAACATATACACATATTATATTTTAATTATTATATCAATTATTTTCTATTTTACTATTTTTACTTTTTTACATTAACAAAAAAGTCAACAAATATTAAATAATCAAATGTAAATTAAGATATCAATTAATAATTTATACAAATATATAATATAAAAATATATAACCCCCTATTTGCTAATGTTGTTCATTCATTCATTGTAATAAAATATCTTCTTAAAAGGCAATGAAAGTTATAAAATCATTATTTTTTTGTATGAGAAATAAGAATTTCAGACCCTAACATAGACTTGTTCGGGCTTGCCTCGAGGGGCATAGTACAAAGGTGACTCATAGAATCAAGAATGCAATATGTTTTACATCACATTAGCTACTTGAAGCAATGCAATTAAGGAGAAAAAGAGATTGTGGGTTTTACATGCTTGAAAATGCTTTATATGTTTGCTTTTACTTTTAAATTTTCATTTGAATACGCTTTACATGTTATGTTTATGTATTTTAATTTTATATAATAGGTTTATTAAAACATTTATTTTAAAACTTAAGTTTATATTTTTTATTAACATTATGTTTAATATTTTTTTTATTTTTTTGCATATTTAAAATGTTGGCATTTTTTTGAATTTTTTAGTTTTTTTTTGTAATTTTGTGCCTTTCTTAAAAAAGCGCGCGCTTCGCCTTGTTTCTTGCGCCTCAGGCGCAAATTGGCCCTTGTGCCTTTTTTGTGCCTTGCGCTTTTAAAATAAGGGTTCTCACACAAAAATAATGATTTTATAATTTTAATTGCTTTTTAAGATCTTTTATTAGAATGAATGAATGAACAACATTAGCAAATGCTAGGTTAAAAAAAAAGCAAAAAAGTGTGGAATTTTCAAAAGGCGCACACCTAGGTTGAGGTGCAAGGCACACTAGGCGTGCACCTTTTGAAAGGGCTGCGCCTAGGACCTAGGAGAGGTGCATATCCTAAAATGCGTGTCGCTTGTGTGCCTAGGCACGTGTCTCAGGTGTGCCTTTAAATCACTGGATATAAATGTTGATTAGTATATTTGATAGATTCTATTTAATGTTATAAAATAATTATTCTATTATTAATGCTTTATTTTTATAAGTTTCTTGAGATTAAAATCATCTTTGATTTAATGTGGATTTGATAGATTATTTATTTTATTAGTTTATAAAATATTAATTTTGAATATTATTCTTTTTAATTTTTAGTTGGAGTTGTTAAACATATATATGCATTATTTATTTGGAATACATGTAGATACTGAATTTCGTAAAAGTTATTTTGTTTAACTTATTAGCATAAGACTCAAGATGGCCTAGTGGCTTAAGGGTTGATTTAAGGTTAAGGCACTCTATGCATTGGGTGACCTGGGTTTTAATCCCTATATTGTCATTTTTTTAGGACATGGTGTATCGCTATGTATCGGTTGATTCAATGTGATACTGATCAATGCACATCTGTATCGGCCCAATATGCATGACTGGCAGGATATATCTCCAGTCGTAGCGTATCTCATATCGGGTATGGTTGATACCAATACAATGCACCCCATATTGGACGTATTGTATTGATATTTCAATCCTTGCTTGTAGGTCCTTTGTCTCGTATGCATAACTAGATGGGTTCTTATTTGCTTAGTTTTGGCAGGAATCTATAACTAGATGGGTTTGTATGCATAACTAGATGGGTGGAGGTTGGACTAAACTCGTTGGCGCTTGTATATCATAGTTATAGCACTAGTAGACGATGCAACAGGCTATGAAGTCTTGTATGGCTTTCTTCGTCGTGGTCTAATAGTAGTATTGCACAATTCACTTGTAGGTCCTGAAGATTCCAGAATATCCTCCCATAGGAGATTCATTAAAGATCTATGAGAACTTGGTCAAGAGGAGAGATTTGGCTATCACCACCAAGCGACTCTTAAAGAACAGATGCTCACCGACTATAGTGTACCTGTTCTAATATCCTCCCATAGCACTAGTAGGTGTCTAGGTGATACAGCGGGTTAGTCTTGTATTGCTTTCCTCATCCTGGTCTAATAGTCGAATTTCACAATTCACTTGTAGGTCCTGAGGATTCCAGAATATCCTCCAATAGGAGATTCATGAAAGAGCTATGGCAACTTGGTCAAGAGGAGAGATTTAGCTATCACTACCAAGCGGCTCTTAAAGAACGATGTTCACCAATTATCATGCACCTGTTCGTAGTTGAGGGATCATCTTAGACTCTATTGTGGATCAATGTTACACAACATCTTGATGGGCCTCCTTTTCAGCTTCTTAAGAAGAGGATAGATGGGCCTATATTCAGAGAGAAGTAGCAGCTCATGGACTCTGGACAAGGCATAGGCCACTCTATTGGATGGCCAAAGCTTTTACTTGGCCCTATAATTAAATCCTAGTAGTTTTTAAAGCTACTTTGCCACTTTGGACTGTGTTCTTGCTGCTACAGGATGCTTTGGACTCTGGTGGTTTGTTCTAATAATAGATGGCCTCCCCTACAGGTAAGAACACCACTTCTGTATGGATAAGGTGGCAATCATCAACTCCTTGTCATGAGTGGACTTACGTTTGGCCTGAGGAGATAAGGCATTGACGTAAAAGGAAATAGGTTGTCCTTGTCGCGTGAGAACTGCCTCAATTCTAGACTTAGATTTACTGCATTTGATCACAAAATCTTGTGTAGAAGTCTGAGAGAGCCAATGTGGGTGGTGTAGAAATTGCTTCCTCCATAGAATTAAAAGCCTGTTGGGCTTCATGAGTCCTGGAGAATGAATTCCTTTAGAGTAACTAAGTGAGTGAGTGGCCTTGCAATGAGTTCATAGTTGTGAATGAAATGATAATAGTAGCTGATAGGGCCCAGGAAACTATGAAGACTCATGATTGATGTGGGCCTGGGCCAGTTGATCATGTTGATAATCTTTTTGGGGTCAGCCATAACTTGGCCTCTCTCTACAATTTGGCCCAAGTAGTGCACCTCGTCTTGCCAAAAAAGGGCGGGTTGCAGTGCAGGATATGGAATATAACCCCGGTGGTGGTATTTTGGTGTATTTGGCAAGAGTGGAATGCAAGGATCTTCAAAACCAAGTCTAGTTCTGCTGATGGTATTTATCAGAAAATTTTGGGGAAGTTGTTTTCATGGCTGGCTGATCATAGGTTGTTTAAGGGTGTAGATTTTGAATCCTTTTTTGTACATGACAGTTTTTTGTAAAGCAGGGTGGGGGTCAAGGTCAGAGGGGACAGGTGTTTAGGGTCCCTGAATATAGCATCTTGATGTATTTTGTTCATATTATTATTACAATTATACTTTACCTTTCTCAAAAAAAGGGCAGGTTGCAAAAAGAAGTTTTATGAACATCTTAGGGATATACCCTGGTTTGGTGATAGTCGAACTGAAGGTATAGTTTAGAAAAGATTGCGGCAACTTTCAATTCATCCACTAGTTCATCTATCATAGGTATTGGAAGTTGGTCCTTTACTGTTATATGGTTGAGTGCCTAATAATCAACACAAAACCTCCATGTTCCATTCTTCTTGATTAGGAGAACAAGAGAAGAATAAGGACTGGAGTTTGATTAGATCATACCTTTCCCTAGTAGCTCTTACACAATTCTTTCAATTTTGGCCTTCTAAATTTTGGTTTTAAAAATTAAAGCTTCCTACCAAAAAATTTGGTATATTTCAATGCAACTTTAGATAATAATATAAAAAAGATCAATTTCTTTCTTATTATTCTATTTGTTTTTTCCTGCATTCATCCTATCCTTTGCTACCCTTTCCCCCCGTGAAAAAAAAAAACAGAGAGAGAGAAAGACACTTGAGCTGAATGTTTATTTCTTTTAATTACATAAAATTTAACCCATTTCTTCTCTATTGTGGACTAAAATAGGAGTCATCATTATCATCATGTGCCGATTTTATTCTCTCTGCTGTTTTTTATTTTTTGAAGTCATTCTTTCTACACTCTAAACCAGAGTTGGTGGAATGGACCTTGATAGTTGTTTCAAAAATAAGTTTTTAAATCTTTCTTTCAGATGAATTTGCAATCATTATATAAGTTGTTTTAAAAATAAGTGTTTATAAGTTGAACATGTTCATTGCATCTTCAATAGTTTTGCCACTTCTTTGATTGGATTTTAACCAAATGTAGTCATCTATTAATAACTAATTAACTTTAGTCATGATTGGTATAAATATTTGTTGATTTGAGAATTATTCTTGGATGGTTGTATGTTCTCTTCAGGCTGTATTCAGTTCAGGAGGTTTCCAACTGAAAAGAGGAATAACATTTGTTCAGAATACAGATATACTCACACATCTCGTGCCCTTTTGTGCATGTACCTTCTTTTTTCTTCAACTTTTTATTTATTGATTTTTTTTAGTTTCTTTCTTGTCTACTACATATGGATCACAGAATGTCACGCTTTCAGATGTGAAACAAGAGTAGTGTTATTATTGATCAAAAAACAAAGACTAGTGTTTTAGATATTGATTATTTGCTAACATGCTTTGGTTATGTTCACTTACACATTGAAATTAGAGTTATCTTGTTTACGTGCATGTTGGTCCATGCCAGTTCTTTTGTCTGACTCCAGATATTTAGAACCATTGTCATTGCTTTTTGTTTTTGTTTAATAACAGTTTAAAGAGACTTTACTGGAAAACTTGGAGTAAGAACTAAAAGAGTTGTTCCAATAATAATACAAGAGGTGTTTTCACCATTGAATGAATGCCTAAAAACTTGTGTCAAATGGCAAGTTTAGTTTGAATGATAGTAGAGGATACAATGCCAACCCCAAGAAACCAAAACATGACATTCATTCAATGGTGGGAAGCAATGGAGGAAAGCACCACTCAAAAGGATTTCCCAAATTTCTAGGAAAAATCTGACTCTTAACTTGGTACATTTGGAAGCACAGATGCAATAAAAATACCAATAGAAGTTTGATGGACCGGTTAAGATTGTGGAGGGTGCAATGAAAGCTCTCAATGAATACATGTAAGTCGATGGGTCAATGGGCAAGAAGCCCAAGTTAACATGTAAGTGGACCCCCCCCTGAAGGAATGATCAAGATGAACTTTGGTGCTTCTGTTAGGGGAGATGGTCAGTGCTTGTATAGATGCATAATGAAAACCATGGATGGAAGGATCATCAAAGATATTGCAGGTACCATTGGAAGATCAACAATCAATGTAATGGAGTTTTTTGGGCTGCGTTCAAGTCTCATGAGATGGCGATGTAGAGTGGGTATAGAAGAGTTTGGATTGAAGGTAATTCTGGAATCATCATCTTGCTGGGGAATGATCAACCACGATGGAAGTGTGATACCTTAGCTTGACAATGAAAGGAGAAAGGATTGGAGATTATCTACAACCCACTCATTGAGGGAAGGTAACCAAGCAGCTGATTGGATATTAATCAACCACCATGGAAGTGTGATTACCTTAGCTTGACAATACAAGAAGAAAGGATTGGAGTAATGCATTAGAGATTATCTACAATCCACTCATGGAGGGAAGGTAACCAAGCAGCTGATTGGATGTCTCACATGGTCATGGGCCCAGGCCAAGTCACATGCACCGATTCAATCCCTTTGGATGTTGCACATTTGTAGCATGAACTTGTGGGGTTGTGCAACCCTGAGATTTACATAATCCTTTTTTATTTCCCTTATTTATCAAAAAGAATAAAAGAAAACAATGTATAAAAGCACAATACCCCTAATTGCTAACCTACCCCTGGTTCCCTAGTTAGTGAATATACCAATGTTGTGCCTTCACAACAGAGTGAAGGTACAACCACCCTTGATCCAACGAATTACTACTTTGATACTTTCAAGTCTCCTTCAAGTTTCAATAAAATATAACCTGGACAAAGCTAGCCCCAACCCTTGAGTAGACATTACTACTCATCCCTAATTGATTGTTGCCAATTGGACCACAGTAGAGTGCTAATTTCTCACCTTCATGGTTCTTGAAAACCCTACCTATTAATCTATAGTGAAAATTCTTGTATTCCCGTAGCTGCAATATCCTGCTGGTTGATTTTTGTTTTTGTGTTTTTTGCATTTTTCTTTTATTTTGAGGGTGCGAGGGACATCCATTAAAGCGGAGTCATCTTTTGCTGTCCACGTGTCTTCTCCTTTTCTAAGTATGCTCTGAACTTACAACATTTATTGGATGTTTTAACTTGGTTGAATTTAGTTGACGAAAGTTTCAGATTTAATTACCTTGTCAAGGGGATTGTTTATTTTGGACATGTAGCTAGAGGCTTTTGGGTTCAAACTTTCCTCATCAATAGAGTGTGGAGTCGTTAAGCATAGGGACCTTTTCTAGGATGTCTCGTTACAAAATATTTGTTGTCTTGGAGGTGCTAAAACCTTTACAATGTGATGGCTAGCTAATGGTACTGGTAAATTTCATTTTAAATTACATAAAACAATTCATGATTCATATTCATATTGCATTGGCTAACATCTAAGTGCTTGGTGTTGGTTAGCAACCTGATGTAACTTTCCATTCCGAATGTCCTCGACTTTAAACCTGCAAGGCCCAAAGCTGGAAGCGTTTTCGTTTGTACTTTTCTAATTCTTATCGATATCATCAACTGGATTATGTTTATTTTGGCGTATTCACTTTGCTTGAAAATGAAATGACTGACTGTTCATTTTTTCCTGCAGTACTACTTCGATACACTTTTCCCTCGCATCCCTGTGCCTATTATGCGGCAGATGGTTACCAACCTTGAGAAGATGAAGCTTCCTACCAAGCACTCCGGAGTCACTGGGGAATCTAACCGTCATGGATCTGATGATACGGCCCGTCGTCCACCCTCTGTAAAAGCTGCCCTTTCGGTCTCCTTTGGTCAGCGTGCCCCTCATCGTGCATCCACAAGGGACTCTTCACCTGTTCGGCGGACTATACCACTTTCTCATGACAGAAACAGTGCGGATGACATGCGAAAGTCTCCCAGCAGCCGCCGCAGCCACAGCCGTGATTTGTCTGATCGAGACCATACTGACCGGGACAGAGACCGGGAAAGTGACAGGGACAGGGACAGGGACAGGGACAGGGACAGGGACAGGGAAAGGGACAGAGAGAGGGAGAGGGATAGGGACAGAGGGAGGGACAGGGAAAGGGACAGAGAGAGAGACAGGGATAGGGACAGAGGGAAGGACAGGGACAGAAGGCATGAATATGATCGACGTGGAAGTCATGAGAGTAGAGATTATCGCAGGTCCAGATATGCTGACAGAGAAGGAGAAAGTAGCAGACGAGACTATGAAAGAAGCAGCTACGATGGAAGTAGGCACAGAGAATCTAGTTCTCGTAGGAGTAGAAGCAGAAGCAAGAGTAGAAGTAGAAGCAGGAGTAGAAGCCACAGTTTGCAAGATCGCGTCGATCGTTCAAGCCCATTCAAAGATGCAAACAAGGAGAAGACATCTGCTTCTAGCAATCTGGCCAAGTTGAGAGATCTTTATGGTGACACAGGCAATCAGAAAGCATATAATGGACCTGAAAGGGGCGCTAAGGATAGCAGTACAGAGGAAGTAATTAGACTAGGTGGTTCTACTTGGAAGTAGCAGCCTGGGTGGGGGATGCTCTTTTCTTATATTTGGATTAGGGGAGAGAGAGAGAGAGAGAGAGACTACAGAGCTCTCTATCTCATGGATACTACTCTAAGGATCATTGTGATGAGGTGCAAAATGATGACTCTAGTTGTTGACGCTGCATCAATTGTACTTTTGAAGTTGCATAAAATTTGCGTCATAATTTTCATAGGCGAGGATGGCTCTCTCTTGATTTGCAGAGAGCAGGGTTTCCAATTTACTGGATGCACATTTATGCAGAGAACAGGGTTTAAACTTGTGGGGATTCGATTCTCAGAAGAAGTGTASTGATTCCATATTCCTATTTGAGGATGCTTCTGCGTCCTTGGTCTCATTTATATATATTTATTGGCTTAATTACCAGCAAGCGGTTAGGGCCTTGGGGGCTAGCCATGCATGCATCCTCCTTTTTTGGTGAGTAGTTGTCGACAGTATACTTGGTATTATCATGGTTTCAACCTGAATCAGTCCTCTACATTTGGAAATTCTAGTCTGCGTCGTCATTTGTCACGCAGTTCAAACTTTTGATATAGCTCCGCTTTGTGATTTCAAACGTTTCCAAAATGTTAAAAAAGATTAACGTCTGTGATCCATCCTTGTCGTTATGACTTACAAAATAAATAAAAATGTTTTTATGTTCTGAGTAATAAGGATAAGAGAAAGTTAGTTGGGTCATGGGTAAAAAAGATGAAATTCTTAAATGGGCGAATGGTGGCAGAAGATTCATCATTGAAGGTGAGGTGCTGATTGCTGAAGGGTGTTACATGACATCCAAGTTCCATGGAGATTACGAGAGAATCCCAACCGGAGGAGAACCTATCGATCTCATACTCGTATGTGCAGTTGTACACCATGAAGGAAATCAAGTAGCAGACTGGCTCATAAATGAGTCCAGACACGTGAACCCATCATCTCCCACTTGCGCATGGGCCATGGATTACCTAGCACTGTAAGATTGCTTGGGTTGCGTATTTCGTAGATTAAGTTCACATTTCCCTTTGTACCCCCCAAAAAAAGGAGGAACTTAAAATTAAAGACCAAGAGAGAGAGAGAGAGAGAGTATTATCTGTTTCAGTTATTTTAATTATTTCTCATTTTATTTTTTTTATTTTTCATTATTTACTTCTATAATTTTTTAATGCAACATCATCCATGGACAAATTAAAAATTTTAGGGTCTGTTTAGTTCACAATTGGAATCAAAATCCTTTGAAATCATAAACAGAAAGATCTATTCCCATCTGTTTAATTCAAACAAGAATCAAAATGGGAATTGTAATTAGGTGGAACGGATTTCATTTCCCAAGGAGGGGGAGGGAAAGACTATTCCCTCAAATGGAGGAATGTCACCTCACCACGAATGGGGAATTGTAATCTGATTCCATCCAACCAAACAGTTGAAATCGGAATGGCTCATTCCAATTCCAATTTTAGACCCCTATTTCTATGAACAACATACCTTTAAATCCTTTAATAGCATGACAACACTTCTTGTTATATCATATTAATCGAATTGGTTAAGGTACGAATAGTTTAAAGGGCCCAGCAAATATATTTTTCCCCAAACATCAGGGAACATATTTTTGAGGGGTCAAAATTCAAGGTTTTATGAAAATAAAATTCAGGGAAACTTTAAGTCATCATCATCCAAGCCCAACTATATGGGGTATTCTACATGAATCTTGTTTGGCMAGTCCATTAAATTCTATTTAATGCTATATACATTGTTAAATTCTTGACACTTAACCATTTTTTACTATTTGCTCATGCCCTTTTTGGTCTACCCCTTGCCCTTATAGCCCCTTTAACTTGTAATAAATCATTTTCTGTATTACTTATAGTTCTTTATGCATATAGCCAAGTGGAGACTTGGAGCTATTCTTAGTCTATGCACATGGTGTGTTGTTGAGAAAATGGTATTGTATATGTGTGGGTTGGAAGCACCGTTTTCTAAAGCAACGGTCTTTTTTTGTTTGGAAATGTTGTTGCCAAGATATGACATTTCCTGGGGCAACATCAACACCTTTTGTTTGGTACCAATGCTCCATATTGTTTTCAGCATTGGTATCCATTATAGAAAGTCCACATCACTGCGACATCATGTCCTCGTTGGCAGCAACGGATTCCAAATTGACAAAATGTCAAATTCGGCGTTGCTCCAAACCACACMTTCTCGATTTTTAAGGTATGGCTTGGATCACCATTTTTTATGAAAAAACAATTCCAAACATGTTACTATTTTCTGGAGCACCGATTTTTCCAACATGGTAATGACGTGTCATTGTTTTCTGGAGTAACGACATCGATGCCAAATACCGCCTTAGTCTATTTCATTTTGTTTTATCACCTAATGGAGTTACTTTTAAAGGTCCCATTTGTTTGGTGGTAAATTAATTATTCAAGTAAATGCATTTACTTGAATAAGTATTATCGGATGGGTATATTTATCCATATTTTTATTTGCTAGATGGGTAAATGATAATTTTCTCTTTTGTTCAGAATATTATAATTTTATACAGTTTAGCCAATTTTCCTTCCATAATTAGACAACTTGCCCACTTGATAAGTATTAAAATTTTCCTAGATAAGTTACTAAAAATGAGACCCACACTTCATTAACCAATTCAGCTGTCTTATGAATGATTTCATATATTGTGGAACATTTTGTTTTCACTACCCAACAGTCTTTTCCATTCCATATTGCTGGTTTAAGTATTTGTGAGATGTAAGTGGAGGTTTAAAAAGAAATGGCAGATGCTAGATTCCATTGGTTTAACGCAATCCAGAAAAGAAACAAAAAATGTAAGGAGTAATTTACTGTGCGCTGCAGCCTGAAATCCTGAACAGAACACTTGGTTTTCGCAGGTTGCCTTGCTACCTGCAACTACAGTAAGTYTTACTCCAACTCTCCAAGTTCCATATGTCACAGGCAAAGAACCCTCCCAGCAAAATAATGCTTCCATCCTTGCACACGATCTCTCTTCGCAAACCTTTGTCTAATCCAACGTAGCAGATGAAACCGCTAGAAGCAGCACTTAGACGTCACGCCCAACTTATCAAAAATGGTCTCCCTCCACCGGTTTTCATCTACAACCAACTCATCCAATTCTACTCCAAAGTTGACCGTTTAAAGGAAGCCCGCCATGTCTTTGATGCAATGCCCGAACGAAACGTTTTCACCTGGAATGCCATTATTTATGCTTATATTAAGAATCAAGACTTGAGACAGGCCCGCGCTCTATTTGACTCTGCTCCCCATAAAGATTCTGTTACCTACAATTCCATGATTTCCGGCTACGTAAGTGTCAATGGTTTTGAATCCCAAGCGCTTGAACTCTTCTCTGAAATGCAGGCGCAGCAGTTCAGGATCGATGAGTTCACACTTACAACCATGCTCAACTTGTCGGCAAAGTTGGTAGCCCCATTGTATGGGAGCCAGCTGCATGCATATATGGTGAAGACTGCTAATGATTTTAGTGGATTTGCTGTGAGCTCTCTCATCGATATGTACTCCAAGTGTGGGTGCTTCTTTGAAGCTTGTCAATTGTTTAATGGATGTGGAGTGTTGGATTTGGTTTCTAAGAATGCCATGGTTGCAGCTTGTTGTAGAGAAGGGGACATGGAAATGGCCATTGATCTATTCCGGAAAGCTCCCGAATTAAATGATGCGGTTTCCTGGAACACACTCATCTCGGGCTACGCTCAAAATGGTTACGGAAAAGAGGCCTTAGAATTGTTTGTTCAGATGCAAGAAAATGGAATTAGCTGGAATGAGCATACTTTCGCTAGTGTTCTGAGTGCTTGCTCAAGTTTGAGGAGTCTGAGGAATGGAAAAGAAGTTCATGCTTGGGTTTTGAAGGCTGGGTTGAGCTCGAATCCATTCATAAATACCGGTATTGTGGATGTGTATTGTAAGTGCGGGAACACGGAGTATGCAGAGTCGGTTCACGTTACTGGGTCAGAAAATGCTTATACAACAACTTCGCTAATTGTGGGACATTCTTCTCTCGGGAACATGGTGGATGCAAGGAGGCATTTCGATACATTGGCCGAAAAGAATTCTGTTGTCTGGACAGCCTTATTCTCTGGGTACCTGAAGTGCCGGCAATGTGAAGCTGTGCTCCAACTTTTTCGGGAGTTCAAAGAGAAAGAAATTGTGGTTCCTGATGCTTTGATCCTTGTCAATGTGATTAGTGCGTGTGCAATTCAAGCATCTCTGGATCCTGGGAAGCAAGTTCATGGCTACATACTGAGGACAGGGATTCAAATGGAAGAGAAGTTAAGCAGCGCTTTGGTTGACATGTATGCCAAGTGTGGACAAATAGAATATGCAGAACATATTTTCCTTAAAGTTTCTAGTAGAGATCGTGTCCTATACAATGCATTGTTAGCTGGTTACGCACACCATGGGTGTGAAGGAAAAACCATTCAGTTGTTCAGGGAGATGCTGCAGAGAGGTATCACACCTGATGCAGTCACCTTCATTGGTCTTCTTTCTGCTTGTCGTCATGCTGGATCAGTTGAAGCAGGGGAGAAATACTTCAGTTGCATGACAGATGATTTTGCGTTGTCACCTGAAATTGATCACTATTCATGCATGATTGATCTCTATGGGCGGGCCAACCAGTTAGACAAAGCAATGACATTGATGAAAAAAATACCTGTTGAACCAGATGCTGTGATATGGGGGACATTTCTAAGTGCTTGCAGGATGAATGGAAACACTGTATTGGCGAGAGAGGCTGAGGATGAATTATTACGAATTGAAGCAGATAATGGAGCACGTTATGTGCAGTTGGCCAATGCTTATGCTGCAGAGGGGAAATGGAGCGAGATGGGGAGGATAAGGAAGATGATGAAGACGAGGGAGGTCAAGAAGCTTGCTGGTTGCAGTTGGGTCTATGTGGGAAACAGAGTGCACATATTCACTTCCGGAAATACATCTCATTCTGAAGCTGAAGCTATTTACTCAATGTTATCATATTTGGATGCAGAATTGAACCAATTAAACACAAATAAAGGACTTAGAAAGTTCCTATAAAATAGTGGCCCTTTTCTGGAACTCCATCATCTTAAATATGTCAATTCATTTGGGATAGCTTGGCAACATTTTAAAAGATGGTCAGGTTAGTTTACTCAACTAGCTGTGCTGAGTGAATTAGGAGTTAGGACCTACCTACCGTCAGTTATTCTTGATAAAGTTCAGACCTATATATCTTTTAGTTTCAGAATAAAATAGAAAAGAAGGAGAGAAAGAGAAGAAGAAAAGAGAAAGGAAGAGAGGAGATGAGAGAAGAGAAGAAGAGAAGAGAGAGGATGAGAGGAGAAGAAGAGAAAGAAGAAAGACTGGTTTGACCTAGAGAGAAAAGTCCTTCTCTAGTCGGCCAGGTTGTATTTATAGTTTTCTATATAAAAACAAATTGACTCGTGTGCCCCTACTTGAGTATGGGACACATCACTTAATTTAACATTACACCTCATATTAAATGAAGTAAAATGACCAAACTGCCCCTATACTGTCAACACCAAGGTTCAAAATATTGACACGTATCGTTCCGGGACCCCTTCGATATGCCCCTATAGTGGGTGTATCGGGGGTCTAGCCAGTTCAGGGGGTGGAGGAGCCCTAAACCAGCCCCACTGAACCGGTTTCAAAAAGAAAAAAAAAGGTAAAAAAAAAACAGTATCGATTCGCCCGATATGCCCCTCAAGTTGGTGAGTATATATCATATAATCCAAGCTTGTTACATATGTACTCCACTCTTGCCCGACTCAACCCTTTGGTGAACAAATCTGCCCATTGAATTCCTGTATTAACATATGCTGTACTTATCACCCCACTAAGAACCTTCTCTCTCATAAAGTGACAATAAACTTCTATATGTTTTGTTCTCTCATGAAAAACTGGATTGGAAGAGATGTGGACTGCAGCTTGGTTGTCACAATAAAGCTTCATTGGAGTATTAATCGAGTACCTTATCTCCTGTAGAAGGTTTCTCAACCACACTAGTTCATAGGTTGTATGTGCCATGGCTCTGCATTCAACTTCTGCATTGCTTCTTGCCACCACTGTTTGCTTCTTACTCTTCCATGTCACCAGATTACCCCCAAGAAAGGTACAATAAYCTGTAGTGGACCTTCTATTAGATACAGAACCAACCCAATTGACATTAGTGTATCCCTCTATTTCAAGATTTCCCCCACTCTTGTATAACAAGCCATGACCAAGAGCTCCCTTTAAATACTTTACAATCCTTAGAACTGTATTCCACTGTGGAACTCGGGGATTCTGCATAAACTGATTCACCACACTAAATACAAAAGAAATATTTGGCCGGGTAATGGTTAGGTAGTTTGGCTTACCCATTAATCTCCTATACCTCCAGGGATCTTCAAACTCCTCACCTGCATCACTACTCAACTTGACATTCAATTCCATGAGTGTTTCGGCTAGTTTGGCACCCAACAACCCTGTCTCCTCTAGTAGGTCAAGGACATATTTCGTTTGGCACAAGTTAATACCATACTTGGACCTTGCTACCTCTATCCCTAAGAAATATCTTAGTTTACCAAGGTCCTTTGTTTGGAATTGATCATGCAAAAAGGTCTTTAGCCTATCAATCCCGAACCTATCACTGCTAGTGATGATAATATCATCTACATATACCACCAATAAAATCTTCCCAATACCATAATCATAGCTGAAAATTGAGTGGTCGACCTAACATTGTTTCATGCCAAATTTCTTCACTACTTCACTAAATCTGCCAAACCATGCACGAGGAGACTGCTTAAGTCCATAAACAACTTTCTTAATCCTATACACCTTACCATCCTCCCCCTGAGCAACAAACCCGGGTGGTTGCTCCATATAGACCTCCTTAAGAAGATCACCATGCAGAAACACATTATTGATATCAAGCTGAAACAAAGGCCAATCATACATAGCAGCTAGAGAGATCAAAACACGAACAAAACCATATAACTGTGAATAACCATTGGCAACCAATTGAGTTTTTAACCGCTCAACACTACCATCAGGTAAATACTTGACAGTGTATACCCACTTACATCCTACAGCATGCTTACCAGGAGGAAGAGTGGTGAGATCCCACGTATGATTATGAGCCAGAGCAGAAAGTTCGTCTTTCATTACTTGATGCCATCCGAAAGAGATAAGGCTTCCTGAACATCCTTAGGAACGGAAATAGAAGACAACAACGAAACAAATTGTCGACGGGAAGGGGAATGTGAGATATAGAAACGTAATTAAAGATAGGATGAAGGGTACAACTATGTTTACCTTTCCATAGGGCAATGGGAAGGTCAAGGTCAGAAACAGTGTGTGATAGGGCTGCGGAAACAACTACCGGATCTGTCGACGGACAAGAAGCTGGAGGAGCCGATGTACGTTGACGCGTATACACTTGCTGGATAGGTGGCCGTTCAGCAGGAACTGGCACCGGAGGCAAAGAGAAGAAGAAGAAGAAGAACTGGAAGCAGAAGAAGCCGGTCTGTGTTGACGCGTATACACTTGCTGGATAGGCACAACTGGAATAAGGGGAATGGGGTCCTCAAGAAGAACTGGAAGCAGAAGAGGAGAAGAAGAAGAGACATCCGACCCAGAAAAGAATGGAACTGACTCAAAAAAAGTAACATCGGGACACACAAAGCAACGTCAAGATTTGGGATTATAACACTTCTACCCTTTYTGGGTCCTAGAATAACCAAGAAAGACACACTTAGTAGATCATGCATCTAATTTGTCCACTCCAAGACCAAGATTATAAATAAAACACACATCCAAAAACCCGAGAAGAGAAGGGAAAAGGAGACAACATAGGAAACAAAATAGAGAAGGGAGATTGACCATCAAGGATGGACATAGGCATTCGATTAATAAGGAAGCAAGATGTAAGCACAACATCACTCCAGAAACATTTGGGCATATTCATATGGTGTAACAAGGACCGAGCAATTTCCACGATATGGCGGTTCTTCCGTTCAGCTACCCCACTTTGTTGAGGGGTGTAAGAGCAAGAGGTTTGATGAATAATACCATGTTGTTCTAAATATTGCTGAAAAGGTGTAGAAAATAATTCACTCATTTCTTTCATAAGATAAAAGCCGTGCCATCCTTGAATAATCATTGGCAAAAATAACAAAATACTTGTAACCATTGTGTGACACTATTTTATTAGGACCCCAAATGTACGAATGGACCAAAGAAAAGGACTCGACATACGATTATCGACTCTAGGACTAAAGGGAATGCGGCGATGTTTCCCATACTGACACGATTGCCAATCCAAAGTAGAAAGACGACTCAAAGCTGGAACAAGTTGCTTAGGAGCTTTAAGAGACGGATGACCAAGTCTGCAGTGCCATTGTAGAGGAGAAAGCGACGACTGAAGAGCTGTTGATGAACCACCACCACCATCAATATAATACAACCCACCAGCTTCATGTCCTCCACCAATCTTCATCCTCGTCTGGAGATCCTGAAAAACACAAGATAAGGGGTAAAAAAGTGATAGACCAATTGAGAGACTTGGTCAATTTATTAACAAACATAAGATTGAAAGGGAATTTGGGAACATATGAAACTAAGACAAAGAGACTGAACTAGTGTTAACATTACCAATACCACATATAGAAGAAGTGGAACCATTAGCAAGGGTAACAATGTGGGTTGTAGATGATGAAGAAAGAGAAGAGAACACACTTGGAGTTCCAGTCATATGATTGGAAGCTCCAGAGTCAATGATCCA
This sequence comes from Nelumbo nucifera, assembly GCF_000365185.1. The sequence goes on along the minus strand of NW_010729089.1, from coordinate 207,399 downwards.
ATGGGGCATTTTGGATGCTAGACAAGCCATACTTGAATGGGCAAGCGTAGCTGTACTCGGCTGAGAATTAGCCTGGATCAACTGCTCATACTCATTACGTGGAATACTCATCATCTCTTGCCCGGAGGCATCTATAGATGTGGAAGGTGTCTTATCGGCTTGTTGAATCTCTTGTGCCATACCACCACTAGACACTGTATGATTAGCCTAGGTTGAAGGTGGGCCATGTAGATCATAGTAAAAATTAGCAGTATGTCCTTCTATACCACAATGTATACACTTTTTGGAACCATTACTATGTCCTCTACCACGAGCTCCCCTTGAATCTCGACCTCCAACACGTCCACCACCACAACTGTACATGGGTCCACCACCACCACCACGACCTGGTTGAACCTGATAAGTTCCTTCTCTACCACCACGACCTCCCCCTCTTGTCATTGCAAAAGCTGACCTATCTAAAATGGTGGGATTCTCCGTAGGTCCAATGCTAATCCTTTGTAGACGGGTAAACATCTCTTCAAGGGAAGAGAGGGCAGACCCACCTAGTATCTGTGCTCTCACCAGCTCATATTCAGACTTCAATCCCACTAAAAATCTGGTCACATCAAGCTGCTCTCTCTGTTGTTGCTGAATTTTGACATCAAATGCAAGGGGGTGATACACATTTAACTCATTCCTAAGGTCCTCAGACTAGCATAGTACTCCTCAAGACTTTGATTACCCTGTTGCAAATTAAAGTACTCTTGATAGAGCTGGTATGCTCTAGCGGTATTGTCCTGTCCTGAGTAAAGCTTCTTTGCATGACCCCAAATCTCCTTGCCTGTGTCTAAGAACATGAAGTTCATACTAATCTTAGGTTCCATGCTGTTCTATAACCAAGTCATAATCTGTGCATCTTCTTGTTCCCAATCACTATACTCCAGAGAGTCAACTAAAGGCTTGTCTTCTCTCACATGCTTGACTTTCTTCTTAGCTTTGAGAAAAACTTCAACAGATTTGGCCCAAGGCACGTAATTCTCTCCATTCAGTTTGATGGAGGCCATTTGCACATTCAAGTAATCAGGGGGAATCATAACAGACTTATGTTCACTGCTGTCTCCCATCACTTACCAATGATCACCACACTACACTCCTATGGCTGAATGATCACCACTGTTCCACTCCTATGGCTGAATGACCATCATTGTTCCACTCCTATGGCTAACCACTGCTGAAACATTCACTGTCACAGGTTTCAGCAATGGTAATCACCACTGTTCTCCACTTTCGGCACTACACACACACACACAAAATAAATAAATAAATAAAATAAAATAAAAAAATCACACATCTGATACTAGGTCTACAGCACATCAGACATTACTTCCCTTTATATCCTCATACAACCCACCTATCTGAACCACACAAGTCAACCTCAAAACTGTTAAACCACAAACTACTGTAGCAGCCCTCTTCAATTCATTGATTAGAGGGTTTTCTACCAGCCACTTGAAACCACCACAACGCAACCAATCGGAGGCATTAAAACCTCCAGAGGAAAAAAATGATGACTCCTTTTCAGCCTTTTTGTCAAACTCCAAGAAACCTAAGAGAAATCTGCAAACTACTGAACTAGGGTGCACAGAAGACTACACAGATCTGAACTGATTTAACTTGGCTCTGATACCATGATAAAGTTCAGACCTGTATATCTCTCGGTTTCAGAATAAAAGAGAAAAGGAGAGAAAGAGAAGAAGAGAAGAGAGAGGAAGAGAGGAGAAGAGAGAAGAGAAGAAGAGAAAGAAGAAAGACTGGTTTGACCTAGAGAGAAAAAATCCCTCTTCTCTAGTCGACCAGGTTGTATTTATAGTTTTCTATATAAAAAACAAATTAATTCTTGTGCCCCTACTTGAGTATGGAGCACACCACTTAATTTAACATTACACCTCATACTAAACATAAGTAAAAAGGCCAAACTGCCCCTATACTGTCGACACTAACAATTCTCATTTGGGAGATCTCTCCAGTCTTACCCGATGATCCTGCGCTTCCACCCCATTCTATTATTCAGGGCAATTGGAAGATAAATAAATATGCAAATGGCATCAAGATGTTGAAACATCTGATGTTTGAGATCAATAAATTACAAAACTGAGAGCCAAAAGGTGGTTAGACCAAAATCTGTTGTAATTGATTCATTTTGTTGTCTCTTATAAGTTACAACTGCAGCGAGTCAAGCCAACCCCAAATGTGAAAGTTCAGCAAGCTGAGGAAGTGACGCATCAGGTAAATCCATAGTCAACACTGCACCTTGGATTTTTTTTTTTTTGTTTTTCTGAAGTAGTTTCTCTTATTTTATGAAAGCCTGCTTTTTACAAGATTTGGGTCTTTGTATTTCAGTTCTGCAGCTCTAATATTGGGATCACTGGAACTGATTCTGAAATTGGAATTCACTGAAGTTGACCTGAAGGGAATGAATAGGTGATTCTTTCTTCTTTGCAAGGAACTTATATTCCCCAAATAGAAACATGTTGAACAGTAGAAAATAGCTGGTCCAGAGCAGTGAACTAAATTCTGGTATGAGAATTGGAGGTAGAAAATGGTATATTCCCATGTTCAGAAAAATGCTAAAACCATATTCATTTAACTCTATACTTGAGACAGCTATATCCATCTCATGTATGTGATGATAAATACTGTAAAATCATTGAAACAATCAGATAAGAACCACAGAAGTCTTAAATACCTTTGGAAAGTTAAAAGCTAGTAAAGAAAACTAATCAATCTTACTGTAAACCTACAATCTGCATAGTGACTATGTTTTGGGTTCTTGAATTTGGTAGAGGTGTTTGGGGCTTGGTTGTTGGATCTTGTTTTCTTTGGTTGATCGGAGCTATTAAGGTAGAATTATATGGGCCAACTGGTGGATTTTGGGATTTGGGCTTGTCTCAGCATCTTTGCATGTTTTGAGCTTTTGGTGATTGTTCGATTGGGTGTTTGGCATGTGAGAAGTGTTATTTTATAATTGAATCATGCTCTTAAGGATTGGGTCATGTCTTATCACATTTACACCTGTTCATCTTTTCAGGAATCCATTTTTCTTGGTAACTGTATTTATCCACATTATTTTGATCAAAAGTGTTTCCCAGGTAAGATAAACAGTGACCATTTTTGCCTATAAAATGTCAGTTTTGTCTCTGTTCGTATATTAGAGTTACAGGGGTGTTACTATAGTTTTCATTTCTTTTGAATATAGCATATTGGGCGGAAGCTGCGTCTCTCTCGGTAGAGACTGTTTCTGCCCTATTCTGTTTGTCTCCCTCTTCTCTTCTTCTCCATCACTTCTCAATACAGGCTTACCAGAACCTTCTTCTTTATTTATTTAACTAAATACAGGCCTGATAACACTATTGAACTCACAGTTTACCGAAAATCGAACATGGGATTGTTGGTCAAATGGCTCCATGGGAACTACTCTTCCATTGACCAACTCCCCCCTTCCATTTCCCAAAAAAGAACAGTGCCTTTGTGTTTTTTAAGGAGTGATAAGAGGAAATTAAGAAAAAAATTGGCTGTTAACAATTGATTTTTGGAGTCAGAGATTTATTTTTATCCAAAATTTCCCCCTTCTTCCTTCATTTTTCCTTTCTTTTCTGGAGAACCCACCAAAGGAATTTTGTAATCCAACATAAGTCAAATTCTTTTGCACCTGAGAAATAGATAATCAAGAACATCATAAGAAAAAACATTAAAACAACATCGATTACAACAATGAATGGATTTTGAATGATTTTTGGATTAGCGTCTTCACAAATGATTCGACGACCAAACCAAGACTGTTCAATCTTCATCATTTTTTGTCCCTCTGTTATATATAATAATGCCTTTGAAATATCAGCCACTAAAGGGGATCCTCTTGGAAAAGCCTATAACAAGAAAACAATATAAGAAATTAACAACACATAAATTATGCAAGTTCAGATCTCCTACCCATAAACTGTTCCCACATCCATACCCACTACAGGTGCGCACTGGGGAATGTCTGTCTCATCATTCCTGGGGGGATGTTTCCAATACATGGTGCTAGGCGGTAGTGTCTTGTGGGTATGAATGTGAGACTGGTTTGTGGGTAGGATATCCAGAGTGAAATTAAGCATATTCACAACTTCTAAAATGGAAAAACAAATACTTACAAATCCAAATCCATCAGTCTTGTGTGTAGGTCCAATAATTTCATATTTAGAGCAATATTTTCCACGAAATGTATAAATATAAGGTAATTCATCAAAAAAAGCAGATACACCACCATTTTGAGATCCTTTGGATAATGCTTCATTACATTCTTCTAGGGTGCTATAGGCCTTTAGCTTGGATTCAGCAAACTTTGATCTCTTTAAGAGATCCTCTATGAATGAGCCTTTGCGATAGCCTACATAATCTCCATTTCTGATAAGGTCCTCTAACTCAATTCTGATAGGTTGAAGCTTTTTTACCATGAATATTGATGTTAGGCTTGCTATGTAACTTGATGTGAGAATGATAATTGTAAATAACCACATCATCACCAATAGTTTAGAAAATATTCCAACCAATATATTTTTTCCTGCAATTGTTAAGAAAGTGAAATGATTTAAAATGTATTTATTTTATAACAAGAAGCATAAATTCAATCAAGACATGGTGTAAGCTTGGGGATTTATAATAGCACCAATATCATCAAAACTAACACCAAAAATGAATTAGACAATTACTAAATGTATTTTTCATCTTATCCAATTGATATAAAAAGTTTATTAATTAGACAATTGAGGTTAGAAATTTCTTCAACTTATTAAATTTGTACAACCTATAAAATTATTCTGTTTTTATTATTCTAAATCTTTTTATTTTCTAAGTTAATAATACAATAACACTAGTGATTGAAAATCTCATATGTATTTGCTATATGCATTAGGTTTGATTTTTGAGGTTAATTCATTAAAAAGTGAATAGGGAATCTATTTTTTTTGGGCTAACTTTTGACTTTGTTCCAATGTATTCTGTTGGTGGGGAGTTAAGACATTTTACCTCCCCCCTTTGTACTTGAAGCTTCACATAGTTTCATATCATTAATAAAGTTTCTTGTTACTGATAAAAAAAAAGGTTAATTCATTAAAAAGTACTTTTATAAATAGAACTATTTTGATTATATTGCATGGATGACTTATTAATTTATGACATGATAGTAGTAATAAAAAAACCTATAACATATTAAAAGAATCCCATGATATAAGAAACACAGTAAAAAATAAGCATTGGAACTAGATTTCATTTATGGCAGCAATAAAAAACTATATTTCATTTAAATAAAAATACGATATTATTTGCCTATTTGTAACAAATAGATAAAATATTTTCTTTTAATTCTAAATTGTAAGTTTGTTTAGGTGAAATAAAAACAATTTTTTTGTGTTGTTTTTGAAGTAGCTTAAATGGCTAACAGAAAAATGCTTAGGTATCCTTAAGATATCCTATATCATAAGAAATGATCTAATAATTTTCTATGAAAGAAATATTATCCCCTCCATCACTCAAAATGATTCCAATTTTTTAGATACTAACACATTACCCAAGGCTATGTTTATTTGCAGTGCAAATTTGAACCCAGTCCAATAGATTCAAATAAACTTTGCACCCAGTCCAATTCTGCATCCATTTGTTTGTAACTACAATTTGCATTCCTATCTGATATTATAAAATTATATATATATATTTTTTGTCTCATTTGCACTCATTAGCAGTGCAAATTTTGCATCTCAAAAATAGATGCCAAATTTGCACCAGTTGCCTCTCACCATTTCTTTGGACCACAACAACTTGCTTCCTACCTAACTCCAAAACAAATAACCTTCCTCTTACCTCCATTCTCTGGCACATTGTTTTGTTTCACATTTATTTCTTACAGACAAACAAGGCAGAGTTTAATCTGAAACAAAAGTAAGAATTTACACACTAGACCATTTGCACTCCCATGCATTTACACCAATGCAAATGAAATTTACATCACAAACAAACTAAGCCCAATAAAAAGTTGTAGAAGAAGGAAAAAAATACTAAAGATGTACCTTACAAACAACGGGATAAATTAAACCCTGAACTTAATTTTTTTTTTTGTTTTAACTAGAACTCTTTTTTTATAATTAAATTATTTTTCTTGATTTTATATTTTTGCCTTTTCTACTCTTAAGTGAAGGCTATCTTGTTGGACTTAAACCATGTGTCTAGTAGCATACACCTGAGAACAAAAGTTTCCCATTTCTAATAGGCAATTATGATGGAGTGGCAATGATGGATAAGAGAAATGTCACTTAACAATAGGTAAGAAGGAGTGGCTAACTCTTTATATAATTAAAACTTTGAACATAAAATTTTCTCCTTTTATAGTTGAAATCCTTTTCAAGTAGTTACATTTTTTATAGACTTAATTCCAAAGCTTCATTTCTAATAGTTTTCACAAAAATTAAACTAAGAGCCCTTTTTTTGCTGAATTAAATGGCTGGTGACTCCAGAAAACACTAATTTGGATAAAAAATTATCCAATCTAGGTTATAAGGATGTAGATCAACGGCAACTTTTGTGTCAAACAAGCACACTTTCTTCCTTTTTCTAATATGAATATCTATGGATTTCCTTGGAAAAAAATAATTAATAGGAAACAGATTATTTTCTTAATTTTCTTTGGATTAGGTTTAACTTAGTAAACAAACTTGAACATATGAGTGTTTAGCATTTGAATCAGGAGGACCAAGCCTTTGTTCAAATAATTACTTCAGGAAAATTAGAAGGAATGCCATTTTATATAGTACTAATTTTTAGAAAATATTTTTTCTATGGCCATTCCACATGCAACTTAGAGGTACAGCTTGGGCGGCCTCAGGTTAAGGATTTGCTAAAACTTGAATGGGTCCAGTCTGAAAAGAAGAGGCCAGAGCCTGTTGCTAAATATGTAAAATTTTCAAATCGGATACTTGATTTGCACCTCTATAATTAAAGACTACAAATCAAATAGAAATTTGTAGGAAATTGTTCATTTCCCTTCATTTTACATGTAACCAAATGGAACCATGATTTTTCTCATGTTTAGGAAGTAAAAGAGAAACGGAAAATAAAATTATGCTTTTAGCATAAATGCTCTATAGTATATGTGGAATGATAGAAATTTATAATGAACATTTGGATGCTATAGAGATGAAATGTTTTGCATTTGTGCATGCTTTACTTCTTATGAGCACTTTAAATGTCTTTTACATTTAAATGGTTTAAACTAAATTCAAGCAGAGATTTAATTTTGGCCAAAGACCAAACACCACAAAGTAGTATTGTTGAGATAAATTTCTATTTAAAATTTTAGAGAGGTCAAAGAGATATTACTGTGGGTAAGGGGTGCTGATAAACTGTGCAGGAATGTTCTATCATGTTGAATCATATGACCTTTAAAACTGTTGTGTCCTTGGTGTTTAGAAACCCATATCACAAATCCAGTGAAGATAAAGAAAGCGATTCTTGATGATAAGAAATCCCAACTTAGAGGCTCTATCCATACATTATTATCTTTTCTTTGTTGAGATTTGTTTGGAACTACCATCCACACACCACCATCTGTATAAGGTAGAGCAAAGTCAACGTATAATGACCGGTTGGCTGTGATTGTTATATCACCCACAACTGCATCATATTCCTATATATCACCTCGGCATAGGAAAAATAGAAGAAAACAAATAAGTCCAATAGAGAAAGAGAACCTCATCTACTTGAGAACAAAAGATAGCTCTTAGGGTCCCTATGATTTGTGGGAATAGGGGTTCTGGAATCGGAATGGGAATGGTCAATTCTGATTCCATCTGTTTGGTTGGGTGGAATTGGAATCCCATTCCCATTTCTGGTGGAATGGCATTCCCTCATTTGAGGTAATGGTCATTCTCTCCCTCTCCCCTGAGAATGAGAATCCATTTCAGCCAATTCTGATTCCGATTCTGATTCCAATTTGAACCAAACAGGTGAGGGGAATAAACCATTCCAATTCTGACTGTAAACCAAACAGACCCTTAATTCTTCTCATTATTACATGAAACATTTGAAAGAAGCTTGGGATAGGGATCCCTTGTAAACACCATATTCTCACCACATTGGCAAGTGTTTGTAGTTTAAAAGGTCCTCTTTCACAAACAAGGATCCAGTGACACTAAAGGTAGTGCCATCTATGAGTCAAATATATATAGTGTATATAAGGAAACATAGAATATCATGGAATTAAGAAGTAAGATTTGAGATGGCACAAACCTCAGTGTAGACTTGGTATATCAAATCATTGTAACTTCCAGCACTCTTACCATCCTCATTTTGGAAAGGAACAAACTCATAAGGGATGTTATATGGTAATGAAGCCATCACAGAGTTGAATACATCTATACAGTATCCACTAACATTAGTTAATTTAGTGCTAGGATCTTGTTCCACCTTAACGAATTCACTAAAACCCTCAGCTGTTACTGGAACTCCAATTCTTAGTTTTTTCTTACTCTTCGGAATCATCCAACCCTTAGGAGCATTTATTGATTCTCCTGGCCAAATGATTCCTTGAAGACTATCATCTGTAAGTGAGCAAATAATCTTATCATCCTCATTTAAGTCCTTTGAAAATCCATGTTTTACTGTCCAAAATCCAACCTCTTTGCTCCCTTTTCCAACTACATTCAGTATTTGAAAAGCTGATGGTTGTAGTTGTCCATTAATAAGATGGAAATCGCCGGTTAAACCCTTAAGTTTGATATTTTGAATCTCTTTCAAAAGCTTTGAGCCTATTATAGAGATTTTTAAGCTCAGTAAGTCTGTAGAGGTTTCATCAAATGTTGGTTTCAGATTGTGGGGTGTCATGTTTTGAACTCTCTCCACTGCCATTGCCAGTGCCCAGATGGTGTCGTATGCCCATAATGCAAAAGTGTTCATGTTTGCACTTTCAATATCTTGGTTCTCTTCAAGGAATTTTCCTTTCCATCTTTCGATGAAGCTAGTGAGCTTATCTGATTGGGGAATATAAGGAGTTATGCCCAAAACACCTTGCATAGAATTAATAACAGAAGAATCCATATTTCCCAAAACATTTGTCAACTCGTTTGTGATAATCCAAGCATACCCTTCACTCATCATTCCAATCTCTTTGGCCTTCAAGAAGAGACGAGATCCAAGAGAAAGTGGCATATGAACAACAAATACACTAGTCTGCATCTTCATCAACTTCATGAGCTCTTCAAGAATTTGTTCATCAGTGGCTGATGGGGAAATGACACTTCTATAGGGAACACGAGTGTTTACCTCTTGTAAGGCATGTATCAAATCACTTGTTAGTTGATTTCCATAGTCAGCATCTTCAAGAATTGGGATGACTTTTCTCCATCTAAAGGCTTGTGCAAGTGAGGCAATACCTTGTACTTGAGTATGATCATCTGGAATTGTTCTTATAAAATATGGGGTTCGAGAGCATAAAGAAGGGCTTGTTGCACAAAATGAGATGATGGGTACTTTAACTCTGTTACCAAGATCCACAATAAATTCGGCTTGTTGAGATGTTTGAGGCCCTACTATTGCTTGTACTTCAGTTTTCTGTAGTAAGTCAATTGCTGTATTCAAGAAGAGGACATATCAAATAATTGAAACAATTAAGAAATTTATAGCTTGGATATTGTTTAATTGCATAAGAGATGAGAGTTAGATATAAATTTGACTTCAATCAGCCTAGGTGCTTTCTTGATTAATAAATTGGTTAGTGATCCATTTATTTCTTCCATATAGGAAACTATTGGATATTTAACTGAGACTAGTACTGCTTATGACATTAGTTCTGTAAAATTGACAATGCAATCAGAAGTGTTGGTAAATGGTTGTGGTGGGATAAGAAAAGGGGACTTTAAAACAATGTAAAAGCTGTATAACAATATCAAGAAATTAAGGAGTACTAGAGCTATTTGAGTAAAATATGAGCATATATAACAATCTCAATATATTGGACAGTACTGCTAATGAGTAGTTATGATACATATGAAGAAGGTGAGAAAGCTTTGAGATTGTAGAATCGTACTGTAACCTTCTCTTTCCTGCATCTCCTATGAAAGATTGATCCAATGCTGGGTGCTCCTCTTGGCTAGACTTCTACCAGCAATCAACCCCACTGGTCGTACATGTCTGTGGTGGAAAAGGGCACACGGTGTTTCCTTGGGGGAACCTGCAACTTTCTTCTCCATCAAAGAGATTTAGAAGGCCTCAGAGCCTTTTAAATGGGCTTTGATTGCTAGCTGATATCACGCCAAGGTTTAAACTATCCAAGGATTTCGTGATTTTAGCTACATGGATCAGAAACACCTTCTCTTTCATTTATTGGAGCAGCGACGAGCGAGGATTTCTTGAAGGTTTAGATGAGGATAAGTCATGATGGATTCTACTAAAGGCAAAAGGTCATCTATGAAAATAGGCTTGATCATTGTGGGAAGTAATGCAAGAAGGCAGCAAGGGGAAGGGGATAGCCGTTGAGCCTGCATCCTAAAGAGTAACAGGGAGAAACTTGCACCATAAGCAGGGGAGTGCAACTATGATCAACAACCAGGCTGTGCTCGTGAATTCTAGTTACTAGCAATGATTAAATGATGGTTGAGGTAAATCAAAAAAAGCTTTATTTAATTTCCTAATTGAAAGAGTGGAAAAATTATAGTCAAAGTGGCATGAATCTTTACTCTCTCAAGCAGGAAAGGAAATCTTGTTAAATGCAGTAGCTAGTGCTATCCCAAATTATACCATGTCTTGCTTCTTGCTCCCCAAGGATGTTTGTAATGAATTGAGAAGAATTCAAACTAGATTCCGGTGGGGAGGATCAAAAGAGTCAAGGAAAACTCATTGGGTATGTTAGGAGGCCCTTGGTAAAAATAAGCTGGTGGGGGGTTTGGGCTTCAGGGACCTATATAAATTTAATCTAGCTTTATTAGCAAAACAAACTTGGAGGATCTGTAGAGAGGAGGACAACCTGTGGGTTAAACTCATTAAGGCCAGATACCTTAAAGGTAAAAATTTTCTAACTTCTAGACTCCCAAAACAGGGTTCTTGGGGTTGGCAAAGCCTTATAGCTGCAAGAGAAATCCTCCAAAAAGGTGCTTGTTAGGCTGTAAATTCAAGAACAAAAGTCAAGATCTGGGATGACCCTTGGCTCCAACAGATCGAATCTTATAGGACAATAGGCCCCAGACCAAATAATCCAGACCTAAACTGGGTGAGAGATCTCATGGATGAAGATGAGAGAAGATGGAATGTTAGACTGATTGGGGAGAATTTTGGGGAACCCATAGCAAGAAATATCCTAAGTATAAATCTGACAATGGGCTCCTGGGAAGACAAGCTTAGATGGGTTCTTCATCCAAGTGGGTAGTACACAGTAAAGTCAGGATACTTTGCAATGAATACCATTAGTAGTGAGAACCGCAACAACAGGGAGATTAATACTACTAACAGAGGCTTGAGAAAAAGTCAGTGATCTGAAATAAGGAAAGCAAAAGTTGACCCAGAGATAAAAAATTTCATTTGGAAAAAAGAAAATCTTTTTAAAGGAAATCTTGCATCAGATGATACTTGCCCAATTTGTCATCAACAGACTGAGTCTCTAATGCATTGCTTATTTGAGTGTGAACATGCTCGAGCAGTGTGGTTTGGTTGTCATTACAGCTTCAAGATAATGAGAGGAAGTGGCTTTAGTTCTTTCAAGCAATGGATATCCAATTGGCTAGATCTGTGCATGAAAGAAAATGATACGACGAATGATATGATTGCATTTTCTTTTCTAATATTGTGGAATATTTGGAAATGTAGAAATTTAAAGGTTTTTGAAAATACTGATCCAGATCCAAGAACTCCTCATTGTGATTTACAGGATGTGGAAAGAGAGATTGAAGATTTCCCGAGTAGAATTGCAAAATTCTTCTCATCTGCCTTGAAATCCTAGTCTAGTGCCAAATCTTTTTTGGGAAGCTCCAGAACCAGGACAGTTGAAACTAAATAGTGATGGTAGTTTTTTGAACCCGAGATGCTTAGGTTTTGGTGCTGTATTGAGAGACTCTGCAGGAATTGTAGTAGCTTCATCTTTTGGTAAAACTACAACTTCCTCCCCCATCCAAGCAGAAGCAATGGCAATTCTCAACAGTTTGGAAATTCTGAATCATTTTGAGAAAGAAACTCAATGGAATCAGACTGTCTAGCTCTAGTGCAAGCGCTGACCTCTAAGAACTTTGACTTGGCATTGGACGCAATTTTTTTGTGCATGGATAATAATTATGTGTACTGAAAGGATTTCTGTTCATTTTGTATATGTAAACAGAGTTTGTAACAAAGTAGCCCACTTGATGGCTAAATGAGGTCTAAAAGAGTCTGGGTTATTTGTCAATGGACCACCTGGGTGGATCCAAAGTTTGGCCAACCAGGACTTAATTAGACCTTAATGCTTGGTTTGTACTCTTTTTGGATTGCTTTAATATATCTTTGTTGTTTCTATCAAAAAAAAAAAAAACTCAACTCCAGAATTGACCAGACATGCTGATCAGGTGGAACCAATTAATGGTGGTGGAGATTCTGGTCTCATCTGCCGTGACAAGGCTACTCATGAAGTAGAGAACGTGGGGATTTTTCTAGGGCAAATAATTGACAAATTGCACCCTTACTGTTTAATTATTGTCTTAAATTACCCCTATTGTTTTGGACAATTGACTAGCTCTACCCCTGTCGTTAGTGTCTATTAATATTCTGTCAAAATCCGTACACATGTGACACCACGTGACATATAATTTTTTTTAAATCCTAATATTACCCATCATCCTACTTCTGTAAGTCTCTGATATTTCCGATGCCAAAGCTTCAGCGTTTCAGAGACTACAACTTCGACCCCCAAATCGATTATTTTCAGGTTGAACTTCGGTGCCGGTTACAGGTCCCACAATCGCAACTGGGGTTTGACATCGAACCGAGGCTGGAGCTAGTGAGCAAGTGGAGGCAAGGAGACTGATCAGGCTGGGTGTGCTTCTATGTTTTTTTGTCTGAATCAAAATATCTTCACTGTTGTAACTTCTGGTGGTGGGGTGCTTCTATCTTTTCCCTCTCCAATAAGGTTCTAAATATCGATATGCCCGATATGCCGGTAGGGGCGTATTTGGCAGTATCAGTATTGTTTTTTTATTTTTTTTATTTTTTTTTACTTTTTTTTTTTCAAATCCGGTTCATGGGGCTGGTTTAAGGTTCCTCCACCCCTTGAATCGGTCAAAACCCCGATACACCCTTTGTAGGGGCACATCAGGGTGCTCCCGATACGATACGTATCAGCTAATACGGACCAATACGTAACAATTTTTTGAACCTTGCTCTCCATATCTCTCTCCCTCTATATCTCTCACTTTGTCTCCCCTCCTTTTTTCTTCTTTTCTCTCCCCTTCTCTCCACTACAATAGACCTCCCCTGTTCACTTTCCTAAACCACTGAGCAGACAGTCTCGGAATGGAGCTTGTTGATTCAAAGAAGAAACCGTTGCATCTTCCCTTAGATCGGAAAACGGGAAGAAGAGAAGAAGAAACCTTAAAATAACAACCCTCGGTGACATTGGTGGTTTCGTGTTCATCAACAGTGAACATCGAAGGAGACGGAATCATTCAAAGCGTGCTGGTGTGCTTCGAGGCATTGAACCCTATTTAAAAAGGCAGCAACATCATCGGCGGTTCTGACAACCCACCCAAGCCCAAAACCCAAATTTGGTATTCTGGTTCAGGTGCTTGAATGGCTTGATTCCAATGAGTCTGACTATTCGAACGAACCCAGATTGAAACTTTGCAGAGGTTCTTGTAAACTGGACAATTCTGGGGCTTCTGATAAGTTGAATTCTTTTCTGAATGTTAAGGAATTGTTGGAGATTAAGAATGGTCAAGCTGGTCTGCTACAGGTGGGAATTAGGCCCCATGCCAAATGGGAGATTGATCCTAAAAGCACTGAAGTTGTCATGGAGATAGATTTCTCATCCACTATAGAAGGAAAAATTTTCGGTTCTCTTTGTTTGCAGCTTGCAGGGTTCTTCAATGGATAGGATTGATACATTGTTTTGTTCCTATTGAAGCAGATGTGTATGGGAAAGCTGTGTACAATGGACTTGCAGGCTTGATTTCAATGTTTCTTGAGAACCGTGTGCCATGTGATTCCTCTCAAAAGCAATCGATGTTGCTCTCTTTAAGAAATAGGGCTCCAGATATGTTAAGGATTGTCGGTATTAGTGAAGCTTCAGAAAGTGTGAATCTTTTTAAGATCAAATACATGGAAGGATTAACACTCTTCCCTGGCACTGTTATAAAAATTGCAGTGACTGATCCTTTTGTTGATATATCCAATATGTATTTGGATTGTAAATTACTTATAGTTACAAACAATTCAGTTAGTCCACAGATTGGGCTCTCAGGAGTCGGGCTTAGCTAGAGTCCTTTCAGGTTGGTCTCTTAGTCTAAATATCAAAAATTCCAGCGAGAGAGGCATTGAAGAGAGTGGAAATAGTTTCTTGCTGGGGCTTACGCATGGAAGGAGGGGTTCTCTCTCCATATGGGGTTGTCAGGAAACTGTTTCCCATTAGCTAGAGATGGAGATGGAGACAAATGGAGACAGAGCAGCGATCTGCTTCTTGAAACTTGGGTTTTATTTTGAAAATTTGAAGAATAATGGAGGGCAAATTTGAGACAATAGTTAGCACTTAACGATGATGTCAACTGTCAGAAACAATAGGGGTAGTTTAAGACAATAGTTAAACAATAAGGGTACAGTTTACCAATTAACTAAACAGTAGGGGTAGTTTAAGAAATTTGCCCACTTTTCTATGGAGGTAGTTTTGAGCTAGGCGAGCATGGAAGAGATAGTTTCTACCGTTCTAAAGCCAACCTCTAGGTGGATGAATGGCTTTCTAAGTTTCTATGAGTAGTGATTTGTAGAAGAGAGAGGTTATGAATTGCTATAGAAGATCGTTTTGATCCTAGATCCATAAAAGGTTTCCATCCTTATTATTCATCACCATGAAGAAGTTTATTTGGAATGTGCATGATATTGGCAATGAGGACATGCGTCATAGGCTTGAAAAACTGGTACCTTTGCATGATGTTCGTTATCTAGCTATTATATATTGATAATAAAATCAATGTTCAAAAAACCGGACGGGGCATCGACCAGGAAAAGACTAAAAGAGAGAGGTTTGCAGGTCAAGTTTGAACTTGAGGTCGAACTATGATGACGCAATATATATATATATATATATATATATTATAAATTGTATAATAATATATTCATAATATATAATTATATTCAGTTATAATATATTTTTATTTTATTTTATATTATAATGTAATGTAATATAATTTATATAATATATAAGACTATATACTATAAGTATGCACAATTATATGATATATAATTATATACATAATAATATTAACTATATGCATATTATTCAAAATATATGATTGCTTTTTTTCAATAACATATGCTTTTTTATTTTAGTTTCAATTTTTATATTAAAAATTAAGATTTGAGGCCAAAAGGAAGGCATTTTTTTTGCATAAGTAGTGGGGCTTTGGCACCTTGGTAACACGTAAATCCAAAAAAGTTACCAAAAAAAAATCACCCTAATTGAACATCCAAGCACAAAGTTATGGTCTTTAGAAATTTGCATTTATGTGCTAAAAAATTTTCAAAAAACTGTCCAATTTTCTAAAACTTGGACTGGGTCAATGGTTTTTTGGTTTAACCATTTGGGTTAGCAGTTTTGGTGGATTTTTGAACCAATGCAGTTTTGGGGGTATGACTGAACTAGCCAGGGGCCTGCTCACGATTCAATCGGGCCAATTTGGTTTTTTAAAACTGGGACTGGGTCACCGATTTTTTGTTCGACCATTTGATTCAGTAGTTTTGGCCATTTTTTAACCAATATAGACTATATAGTTTTGGGGGTATAACTAAACCAGCTAAGGGCCTGCTCACAGTTTAATCGATCCAACTAGCTGGGCCGGTTCGGTTTTCTATACACTGAATAAAAGAATTAAGGAGGTTAAAAAGAAAATTGGCTTTCATGGATGCTCGTGTGATGATGATAACAAAATTTGGCTTCTTGGAAAGATTTGCTTGTTGTGTTTGTGGTTGTAACATCCGCTCAATCTTTGCTTACATATTGGTATAGGGGTGCTCACGGTTTGATTAACCATGGCCTAATTTCCAAACTGATCCGGAATCACCAATTTTAGAAAATCATAAATCGAAATCGGAACAAAACTAATCGGTTAATTGGCTTATTGGTTTGATTTTTGATCAACATAGTTATTTGGTTTTTCAAATTTTTAATATTTATAATATACTATAAATATATATATATATATATATATATATATAATATACACAATATATAATATATGAATATATATACCGGTCAGTTCAGTTTAGTTTTTCAGTTTTTTGGGTTTTGATGAACACCTAGTAATTCAAGCCTTGGCTATTTGGTAACTAGGGTCTATGTAAAGCGCAAAGTATCAAAGAAAAGGGAACTCTGGGAGTATCTTTATTCTTTCGAGGGTAACAACTAGATTTGAATGTGTATTTAAAAGTTCATGGTACTTGGTTGTTAAGGCCCTTAAATATCACAACCCCCAATGTATAGGATACCTGTTTATAATTTTAGGGTTTGAGGCCCTTAAGTAAAGGCAAGTTTTTAGGCTCCATTGTAATGGTCTAGATATCCTTGGTTAGAAGATGACATGATTGATGATACTTTTTTAACAATATTATTGTGAAGGCTGAAATCGTCATATAGACCAAGGTGAAAATATTACAATAGATGTCAAAAGTACTCTAGCAATGGTAAAATCTCAGGCGTGGGCCATTAGTTGGAGGTGTTCAATACAATGGTGTTGCATTTTGGGTTGATCAATACAAATTTGTGAGTTTTTTTATTACTTGAAATGCTAAAAAATGTTTTGAATTGATCAATACAAATTGCTATTTCTACTTGAAATATCAAATTTGTTGCGATGCATTTTCAAGTTGATATGACTTTCATATGATGCAATGCAGTAACACATGTTGCTCACAAATTTGTATTGATCAACCCAAAACACAATGGCAATGCAACACCACTATACCTATACCAAAAACCATCTTGGTGTAAGGGTAAAATGTTGAGACCACAGTTTTAAATCAGAAAGCGCCTACCTTGTGTAAATATGCCAAAGGTTTAAGGTTAGGGCCCATCAATCCCTCCCAAGACCCTAGATTGCTGGGACTAACATAGTTGGGGAATAGCCTTTTAAGAAATTTTTAACTAGGCATATGGGTAATATTCCATCCATTTCTTTTCTTTGATGAAATGTTCCAGGAATAACTCATGTGATAACTGGGTGAAACAACAGGGGTCATAAGAAAAGTAATGGCAGATGTGATCTCAGCTTGGGTTTTGAAGCCTTGTTCACTTTATGTAGGACTCTAAATTGTAGAGACCCCAATACAATGGGTTGAGTGACAAATACTCCCTATATTTTCATTTGCAACAAAGACCATTTTGAACTTTTGCGTTGTAACAAAGACCCTTTGACCGATGAGTCGGTTGATGGAAGGTGCTAAATTACCAAAATGCCCTCTTTGTAATTCAAGGGGCATGAAATAAAATTTTCAAAATGATGAAAATGGGTAAAGCCATTCCCCCTTATGTCTATTCATCACCTTTTTTTTTTCTCCTAAACCCTAACCTACATGAATATATCATCAAATAACCATTTGATGAGAACTCTACATCACTCTTCATTGGATGTTCTTGCCACTATCTCATTGATGAAGAAGAACCTATGTACACGTATGCCACGCCAGCTATTTTAATCATATGAGAACCAATGTTTTTAGGAATTGCTGGGTTATCAAAATGTAAGTGAAAGGGTAAAATCATCTGAACAAATAAAAAAAGACAATCTTTGGGATTTAAAAAGCTTTAAACAACCAATTGAGAACCATTTTTTGAAGATAAATGATGGAATGCTAACCAAGAGGGTCTTTGTTGCAAAGTAAAAGTTTAGAAGGGTCTTTGTCATAAATGAAATTACAAGGCGGGTATTTGTCAATGACCCTATAATGGGGTCTTTGTTAATTTACCCAGTTATTTTCTAAAAAAATAACTGCCACATCACCTAAATCATATGGTTGTTTTTCAAAAGTAAAAGCGTACATATTGGTGAAAGACTCTTTGATGTGAATAATCTACCAAACAACCACTTTTAGAGTACTTTTGACATCTATTACAACAATGAAGTGGAGACCGGATCTGCTCCTCACACAGGGTGTCTCACACCGACCTCACAGGCACATCCCACCATGCATTAGGAACATCTCCTGTACTTATATGTTATTATTCATGGGAGATGTTCCCAATGCATGGTGAGATGTGCTTGTGAGGTCGATGTGAGGCATCCGGTGTGAGGAGGAGATCCCAATTCTGAAGTGACATGATCAAGGAAACAAGGTATTCGTGAAGTGAACAGTGCTTTAATCAAACACACCACTCTTTAGAGATTCTTTTGGGGTAAACCACAAAGACCCCCTACACTATGGGGTCAATGAAAATTACCCACTGAACTTTTATTTATGACAAAGAACCCCTAACTTTCACTTTGCGACAAATACCCCCTCTGTTAAAGTTGTGTCAATTAACCTTGGAAAAGTTCTCATTCAACTACTTAAAACTTTTTAAATTTCCAAATTACCCATTTCTTATTTGTTTGAATGATTTATGATTTGATTAATTTTCTAAATATAATATTGAAGTCCTTTTTGATAGATATAAATTTGATGTCTTGTTTGGTTTTTCTTAGTTTATTAGGGAAAGGAGTGGATACTTTTTATATAAAGAGAAACACTCATGTTAGTGAAATGGAACAAGAATTTAAAGAAATTTGTTGTTCTATGTCAAAAAATGACAAGGAAAAGAAAATAAGGAAAGTTGAGGTGTTTAAATGGAGGTATTTGTCGCAAGGTGAAAGTTCAAGTGGTCTTTGTTGCAAATGAAAGTTCAGGGGGACAATTGTCACTGGCCCTATAGTAGAGGGAGGTCTCTGTCACAAATGACGTCATGGGGTAATTGTAACTGACCACATAGTATAGGGGGTCTTTCTAATATACCTTTCTTTTCTTTTCTTTTCTTCTTTTTTTTTTTTTTTTGGAAAAGACTTCTAATTTTTGCTTAGATTAATATTTAACAAGGTTTAAAAGGCTTAAAGGCATAGTTGAGGCATAATGGTCCAAAATGGTGAAGCATAAGCCTCAAAACTTTAGAATAAAATTAATTAAAGTTTATAAATTGATAAAAATAACATATAATATACCAAGTTAGAATAATAGAAGGTATAAATATCCATAAAATAAAAGTTATAAGCAATAAGCTTTAGTGTTTAAGCATTAAATAAAATAATAACTAATTAACTAACAATCATAAACATTTTACATTTCATGTTTAAAATGCAAAGTTTTTAAATAATTCAAATGACCAATTTAGAAGAAAGAAACATATGAAGAATTATTCATATAATTGGATATAGATTTATGGTCATTGTTTAGAAGAAAGAAAACAACTTTTGATCTATGCAAAAAAAAACCAATAAAAAGAAAAAGAAAATAAATCTATTAGGAAAATAAACGAGAAAAATAACAAACTTGAGGTGTTAGATTTAGAATAATAAAAAAAAAAACTCATTTGACATATCCAAGAGAAACTAAGAACATGGTTGGCCCTTATTGCATTGAACTCTCGTAAAACACTAAGAGAAACTAATAGAACTTGATTTCACCTATTGGTTTTTCATTTTTACTCTTTTTATTTATTTGATCCATTATTATTATTGAAGTGTTTCTTTGATTATTTTGAATTATAAAAATGTATAAAAGTATATATTTTTGCATTAAATAACTAAATAATCATTGATACTTGAGGCTTATGCCTTATTTTGACAAAGGCTTAAGCAAGGTTTAAAATATTGATACATATGCCCTGTATCAATGTATCGTATCGATATCACAAGGAACAAATATAGCATATGCTACAACTGGCACGATATATGTTTAGTCACACAGTACACATGAATATTGGTGACTTGGAACTCCGTCTCATCACCTAATCCACCTTTTGTCTAACTTATTGAACCACTAGGCCGCCTCTTAGCTCATGCTAATAAATGAAATAAAATACATTTTTATTAACTTTATTCTTAGCATGCAATCTAGCCAAATACCATATGTTTATGTTCAATAGTTTTAAGTTAAAATTAAAAAGAACAATATTAAACATGAGTATTTTATAAATATTAATGAAATAAATAATATATCAAAATTACATTTACATAAAAAATGATTTTTAACCTCAAAAAATTTATACAAGTAAAAATATTAATAAAAGAATAATTAGTTTAGTACTTAAACTTCATAAATTAGTATATGATATGTTTCTTAAAATTTTAATATATTTTTATAAATTATTTATTGATATTTTAATTTACACTAAAATACAACATATTTATTATTTTACAAAAATACTTTTTTTACAAAATATTCAAGAACATAATACTAAATTGAATATATCAAATCCACCAATTTAAACTTATATCAATAATGATTTCTTATTTTAGAAAATTTATAGAAATAAAAATGTTAATAGTTGTTCCATTATTTTATTAATTAAAAATTAAAAATTTGCATACGACATGTATCTTAGAAATTTTAGTAGATTTGATACATTTAAGTTAAGATTATATATTTTTATAAATTATCGATTGATATTTTAATTTACAATTTATAATGACATATTTATTGTTTACAATAATAAATATATTGGTTATCAAACATTTCAAAATTTAATATTTAGTTTACTTTTTTGGTTAATGTTGAAATGTAAAAATAGTAAAATAGTAATTAAAAATAATAATTGTATATGTTTTTATCTTGGAATCTTGATTGATGGATTATCAACAAAATTGTATACTATCTATGCATCCCTTTATATTAGTTATAATATATTTCTTCATACATATCATTGGAATATATATATTTATGTATTTGTCTTATTTGTGGCTATTTTGACCTTAAATTTAGAGGAATTGATGTATTTATGAAATCTGCATATATTTTACCAGTGTATCCATGTGTTTCTCTATATTTCCTCCTTATCCATGCATTTCCAAAGCATATCCGTATCCATATTTATATCCAAACTGTCTAATAATTAGCAGGTTGCAATCATCTTGGATGAGATTTTGACCCTTGGTCAGATGTATGATGGGGTGGCCTGGATGGCGTTTCTTGTTTTGATGTTTGTAGAGCAGAGGTGGATGCGTCCAAATGGTGTTTCTTATTTTGATGTTTGGGATGCAAATCTGTTAGACTCTTAATCTTTAAATGATATTCGTCCGGATTACCACAAAAAAAGAAACAGAGTATCCGTGCAGACCTTCTGGCGGGCTGCCAGACATGGCATAGAGGATCCAAAGTCTTGATTTTTACTTGTTCATTGTAAAATTGATTAAATTGGAAGTAAATAGACGCAGTAGCTGTGATTAATTAAAGAGGGAAAAAAATTCTTCCGGACCAGAAGGCATGACTTACCTGCGATTGCTGCAGCCACAACGTCTTGATTTGAGTCTCTAGTATGGAGAACCAACCTGGTTTTGTAGTCGCTGTGAGAGTCATAGAAATCAGTGACCGCCATGGATATAGAGCTATTGCTTATCTTCCCAACCAAGGTCTCCATATCAAGCACAACTCCTACATGAAATTGCACCAGGGTGTCTCCGTCTCCTCTGCTACCTTGAGCCTCAGCCAACTGGGGACAGAATCGCCCCATCAGAGAGTAAACGAATAAGAAAAGGGGGAGAGCTTCGGCTACACTTGTCATGTGTATAATCAGCTATGGCCGAAGATACAGAGATACAGAACGACAGTTCCTTTGTTCCCTTCTCCTCTCTTCATATGTATGTATATATATATATATATAGCGTAGGCTCGAAAGAAACGTCCAATTGTGATCAATGTTCATAAGGTCTAGTCATCATAAGCCAACAAGGGTCCCATTTATTCCTCATAATCAACCTTGATTACGGGGCAAAATTCAATCCAAAACTCAATCTTTCTTTTTTATAAACGAGAAGATAGAAACTTTAAACAGCAAATACTTGGAAAAAGCTGGGAAGTAGTGGTGGGACTTCAAAGCTGACGGTGATAAGCGAAGCAGCTCTGTATTTGTTTGGCAACATCGTCGTTGACGAAGGGGTTATGTGAAAGAGAAGAAATCTTATAATAATAGGATTTTCTCATGTCTCACTCACAACACTTTCCAATGTTTTTTCTGGTTTTTCTTTGTCTTTCGCAGGTCGCAGGTCTTAGTCAGCATGGAAAATGTATTTCTGATTTTAGGGTATTCGTGCAAATTACTCAATCCATTTCTAAACCCGTCTAAGTACCCTTGTTTCAAATTCATTTAACTTTTTCTCTCAATTTTTTAAATCCATCCCGTCCTAAACCGGTTAAACTTGTCCTGGCCCATCTCACCCGATTATTCTATGATTGAGTTAAACTTTTCTTCAAGTTTATACAAAAAAGGTTCTTCAAGTCCATTTTCAACCAACAACATTCAACAAGAACCAACATTATACATAATGCTTTCATATAGAAAAACAAAAAGAATAAAAATAGTACAAGTCAAAAAATAAATAAAACTAAGTGACATAAAAGAATTGTTATTTCAAGAACTCTTGCTGCCTTTTAATCCTACACTAGAACATCATCCACAATTGAAGAGAATTGTTATATCAAATTGAGTTTAAAAATGAATTTTGACAAAAAGATACCATTTGCAATCTTAATTACAGAAATAAAATTTTAAAAATGACTGGCTATAAATATTCAAGAATCATTAACAAGTATGAGTATGCCACCCAAAAATAATGCTTGGATTAGACTTGAATTTATTGAAACCAGTTGGTTCTCAATCTAAATTCAGACAAATAGATAGCATTTGCAATCCCAAATACTAATAAAATTATTTTAAAGTCCATTTGAGTTTAAAAATAATTACATCAATAAATTTTTAAAGTTAATTGACAAAATTTAAATTTCATAGACAAATATTTCATCTAGAAATGTTGTTTGGATTAGATTTAAACTTGCAAAAACCAATTGATTCTTAATTTGGATTTAGACAAATAGATACCATTTGTATTTTGCAATCTTACATCTTAATTATTTTAATTTAAAATCCATTTAATTTAATAATAATTATGCCAATAAAATTTTAAAATTAACTAATAAAAATTTAAATTTCATAAACAAGCAACTCACATAAAAGTATTGCTTGGATTCAACTTGAACCTCTAACCAAATGCCCCAAGCTTTCAAATTAACCAATTAGGAATGTCATTGGCCATAGGGCTCCTTCCTCCTAGCTTCTACTTAATTAATTTCTCTTAATATATTATATATTATAAATTATTTTATACTATATACTATATTACATTATATTATATTATATCATACAACATATTTTATTTCTTATAATTATATATATAATTGGGCATTGGGAACAGGTACCCACATTAAGTAAAATGGGGTGTTAGGTATCAGATATCCTAAAGTCAAAATCCAAACCAGTCCCAAACCCTATAGTGTTTTATTAAGTCAGTCCTATTAGGGTCAGGATGGATTGGATACCCAAAAATTCCCACGAAATTGCCATTCCTACTACGTACCCACATAACATTGTAGCCACACATGAGAACATCTCATGAGATGTTTCCAATGCATAGAGGTAGTGTTTTATGGATAGGCCTGGATAGAGCTCTTGTGGGCAGGAGATCCGGAGTCCAATGAGTCACCCTCCACTTTAAAAAATCCAGCACCCAAGTCCAGCCATTGGCATTTTAAAATTTTCAAAACTACCTTTTACATATTTTATGAGACTGTTTTGCCCTTTCTCTTATTGAATCTCTAAAACCTTAAGGTGTTTGGTCTGAAGGAAAAGGTAGAAAAACCTACAAAAACAGAGTTTTCCCATCTTTTCCTTCAAATCAAACACAGCCTTATTTCTTAACCCTTTCATTTTCTTCCTCATAGTTGAACAAAATCACAAATAGTGTTAAAGCAACACGACGATCTTCACATTAATCATGACCATTTCTATGACTTTACAATTTTTTTCTCTCAGCTACTCAAACCATGAATGGACATTTTGATAAATTTATGGTTAATGGTTTGACTTGGGTAGTGATTTTTGAAATTATAAGGTGCCTCATTGTTACAAGTATGGTTTTCAAAACCAGACCGGATTGGACAATTGGACCAGAAAATCGGGAACTGGTCAGGTGATCAGTTCCATTTTTCCCCAAAATCGGATTTTCCCAAAAATCGTTGATTTTGGTCAACAAACGGCTGACCCGGTGGTTAATCGTTCAAACCGTTCGAACGGTTTGATCAAAATCGTTGATTTTGGTCAACAAACGGCCAACCCAGGAATTGGACCCCTGACCGATTCGTTCTCCGAGTCGGTTTTAAAAACCTTGGTTACAAGTGAAACTTGAGGCCTATAAGTGTCATCACATACCCCTGGTGTTTYAAAATTGTCGTTGATGATCCAAATGGTCGAACTGTTTGGCCCAGAAACTGTTCAAGTGACCAGTTTCATTTCACCCTTAACCCGGCACTTGGTGAAAAACTATTGACTTTTTCAGTGATCTACTGACTTGGGCGGTTGAACCATTGGCCCTTTCGACCCAGACAACAGTTTTGGCTGTTTTTAAATTTTTTAAATTGAAATGAGCCGTCCACTCCAACTGGAGATTGATCACTGACAAAGAAATTGGTGGCCAAAAAGATTCTGATTCCAAATCGGTTTTTATAACATTACATACCCCCAAATCCGGTCATTCTTTCCTTGCACAATATGAGTGTTCTTAGCTAGTCTCACAATTAAGAGAATCCAGATCTCACACTAGCACTGTACATTGGGAACATCTCCCCATGAATGATAATATGTAAGTATGAAAGATGTTACTATTGTACAGCTGTACTGTCCCGTGGGTAGGAGATCTGAGCTCCAAGAGATCTATCAATAAATAAATAAAAAACAAAGATCTACTGCCTTTCCTTATCAAGCGCCATTACCTTGTAACTTACTTGATGATGATAATAGCAATTGATCATTTGACTCTTCTCTCTGAAAAAGCAGATTGGCCTCCATTAAAACCAATTATTGCTGACCACCTTACCTAGAAAATGCTAAGAATACTTCACGAAGGTCAAGGAATGTGTCGTATTAGATTATTCAAGCTACGTTACATAAGTTGCAAGGAAGGTGTTACATATCTTGGTTTGTTGGATTATATATATGGAATTCTTCAAGCTCGTTTCCTCGAAAATATTTGGTGATAGTAACTACCTAAGGATAAAAATCTTCTTCATTCTTTATTGCTCTCTGATTCATAACTCACTTCACAGGGAGTTCCAATGAAGTTACTTTGAGAGCTAAGTTTCGTCCATCTTAAGAAGTTGCAGCCAAATTTTGTTAAGAAATTTCTCTGAATTTTCAGTCTCTCTTATTTTCTATCAAACCAGACGTAGCCCATTGTTCTAGATCTTTTATATTTAGTGGTAAGTGTTCATGTATGGTAATATTAGATAATGATAATGGTAGTAATAATATATTCAAAATTTTTTATAAACTTTATATATTTTTTATTTTTTGTTTTTTATTATTAATTGGATGTAAATTGTAAAATTCAAATCTGATTACTTAAACACCACATCCATATATGTGATAATTAGATTGCGTTGTGAAGTTTCAATTATCATTGACATTGACAGGCCTATCTACTTTGCTAGACTCTTCTTTTTCTAGTATTTTACATTTCTAGCGTTTCTTTTTTCTTTTATTCATTTATAAAAAAAAAATGTAAGTTTTAAATAGAGGAAATTGAATGAGGTGAAAACTAGTAATTCAATTTACAATATAAACCATACAATTAAATAGGGATTAAATTCAAAAAATGAATATTTTAGTCAAAAGAAAACTTTATAATCTTATTCATATTTTTAATAGTAGTGTAAATATAGAATTATAGATGTGTTCAATTTTTTTCTATATCTTTTTATATTTTTTGTATAAAAATAGTTYTGATATATGACATTTACCTTTTGTTTAACATGATAAGTAAATTTGTGCATCCTTTTATTTTTGTATTTTATATTTTATTAATTTTTACTATTTATTTATGACATTAAATGTTAGCACATTTAACCCAAAAGTTGAACTATTTATTATTAATTTTTATATTTCATTTTTGGTCAATTCTAAATTATGTATTTTATTTTAATTATCAATAAAAATAATTCTTGTTTATTATAATTATTTTTTTAATTTGATTGATAAAAATATCATAAATGTGTCTAGTATTTTCTACTTTTTTTTTTGTATTTTTTATATTTGTTTTTATTTTAAAAATTTTATTACCTAACTATGACTTCATAGGTTGATAAATTTGATTCAGATCGTTCAATTGCTTAGCCACCACTTGGATAAAAATGGTTTTGTTTTTTAGTCAGATTTAAAACATATGGGTTTATATTGTTAAAAATATTGACATAGATCTAATTAATAAAATTTATTAATGAAAAATAACTTAAATATAGGATTTAATAAGAGAAAATGARATTTAATATCTTAAGTATAAGACTAAATGAGAGAGTATTGAATGAGGTGGAAAGTAATAATTGAAGTTACATTTTCAACCCTTATATTATAGATGGACTAAATACATAATTTTTAAACTTATATTATAGTTGGAAAGTAATAATATCATGCTCCATAATCCTATAGTTTTTACACTATAAAATGCGTTTTTTGTTTCAAAAACCATTATTTTTAAGGTTCCAAAAACATCTTTAGAAAAACCAACCTGATTTTGCGGTTTTGCTGTTGTGACGATTTCAAAACAAATGAAAAACAAAACATTCTTGTGTAGAACACCCTATCACAAAGTTTTCTCTTATCTCTAAAACGTTTTTTGAAATTTGAATACAGACTAAAGCATCTACAAGTATTCTGTTGCTCAACAACTCATTTCTAGAATAATTAATTTCATCCGGGGAAAGATGTTTTCTAGTTTTTATAGACCCACACCCCCAAGGGAGACAAGTGATTTCACCGTTTTGGTTTTTAAGTGAAATACAAAACGGTTGAACCGTTTAATTGGACCATGATGAACTATCAGCTAATTGCAAGAAATTTTATCCTCAACTAGAGTGAAGCTTCTGCGTGTTTGATCCGCAACTAAAGTATGAATGCTAGACTTGGAATATCAAACCCTTGCATCGACTATTCAAATTAAAGTATTGAAAACGCTAAAAAGGGGGGATTTGTTTGATGATGTTAATGCTTACAGATCCAAAGATCAATAGAAGCCAGAAGCCAAATGCTAATGTTTACAAATCAATAGAGAAAAAAAATTAATCTAATAATAATAATAATAGTAAGAGAAGCCAAATGCTTTACGCTAGCTCTTTTTCTTCTGAATTTAATGGAAGATACCATGCAACCTTATTTGTTGCACTGATATTCTTCACCATCTTCTAGTTCTATATAATATCCACTCATGTATTTCTTCTTTTTCCCTTCTCCTTCAGGTATCATTTCCTTTTTTGTTCTAAAATATGGGAAACCAGTTACCCCTTTTTCTTTTGGTGTTATCCCCTTGCTTTCTGAGCTCCCAATTCATGGTGGTCGCTAGCTCTCAAAGAAGCAATGTTAACAGTACTACAATTTTGTTTCCTGTTGGTGTCATTCTCGATTTAGAAACGCCCATGGGAAAGATGGCTTACAGCTGCATCTCAATGGCGATTTCAGACTTTTATACAGTTCACAGTCACTATAAAACGAGGCTGGTTCTCCACCCAAAAGATTCGAAGAAGGATGTTGTAACCGCTGCCTTTGAAGGTATACTTGAATCAATTTTTTTTTTCTTATTTGCTCTTTTTTATTTTTGAACAGAGAATTTGATGACCCAAGATGCGTCATCTTTCAAATTTCTTCCAAGACTAAGAAATATAAGACTGTAAGTCGATTAGACATGCCAACGAGCTGGGCTTGAAGCCTGTCGATCGATTTAGGCCAACCGATAATCATAATAACCACTGTAAGTTCAATTTAACTTATGATCAGCATCTTTTGCTTTCCCCTTTTCCGTTTTTCATAAATTTTTCGTGACATGGGAACAGGTACGCTAGTCCGGTGATCAAACCCAATTTCAACTTCTACCACTAAGGTCTCAAAATAAGCTTTTCAGTTTCAGCCACATTAGCTGTTTTCAAAGGGCCCCTAAATTTAAAAGACCTAGGGATCTTCTGTTTTCAGCAATCTAGGGTCTGGTTTTTATGTCGTTGTTATTATCATTATCATTACCATCATCATCTATTCAAGGGCCAGAAAATTTCAGAGAAAAGTAATTGTAATGTGTTCAATATTCTAAGCCCCTTTTTTGGAGCATTTTGAATGGAATATTGGCAAAAGCTCCAACAAAAGTGGTGGGATATGGCATATATATGTGGAATAGGAACTAGGAAGGGGAGTATGTCAAAGAATAAAAATCTTTGCAGGTACCTCACCTAATTAGTTAAACTTTTAGGTTGAATGGTTCCTTAATATATATATATATATATATATATTCAATCTAAATGACTTTGTGACTAGAACTCACCCAATAATATAACAAATGGGGCAGATGCACTGACATAATGAAAAGGAAAAAACATTAATAATATATAAAAGAAAGATTAGAGAAGACTTTTGGACCCATGATCCCATTTGATACACGTCATCATCATCCTCAATTTCCCTTTTTTTTCCTCCTAAATGGATATGGGATGCAAAGATTCCTTGATATTCAAGACATTAAAGCATTGAACTATATATAGGTTGGATTTTTTTTTTTAAGAAGAAGAAGAAGAAGAGGTTGGAATAGCCTTTTTTAAGAGTGAGGTTTTGGGCACACCTTACTTTAGCAGGATGGATGAAAACAGCCATATTCATAGTAATTTCAATTATTTCTAGCATCTAATAAGAGAAAAAGAAAAAAAATATATTTTGAAGCTTGATATTCTTCTTCTTCTTGTGACTTTTTTTTTTKTGTGTGTGTGTGATGAAAACTTCTTATGACTCCGTATTCTTGAAGTTTATGCATTTAGAAGGACCAAAAAAATAAGGAAAAACAAAAAGGGAAATAATTGAAATAAACTGCATTAATTAATAATGCTTGGTAAAATAATTATAAAAATTAAAAAAAAATAAAGGACTATATATACAAACTATATGAAGATGATTTGGAATGGATGTATATATAATTAATTAATTTTGTTTTCTTTGGGTGTAGCATTGAATTTGTTGAAAGATGCTCAAGTACAAGCAATCCTTGGACCCCAAGAGTCAATTCAGGCGGAGTTTATTGCAGATCTCGGAGCAAAAGCTCATGTGCCCATTATTTCTTTCTCTGCAACGAATCCTTCCCTCTACTCCCGCAGCCCCTACTTCATTGGAATGATTCCAAATGACTCTTACCAGGTAAAAGCAATTGCTGCCATCGTTCAAGCTTTTGGATGGAATGAAGTTGTTACCATCCATGAAGACACAGACTATGGGAATGGGATCCTTCCCTATCTCATTGATTCCTTCCTGGACATCGACGCTCAGATCACCCACAGAAGCAGTATTCCTGTTTCGGCCACCAAGGACGAAATCAACACAGAACTCTATAAACTGATGGAGATGCAAAAAAGCGTCTTTGTAGTCCATATGTCAATTTCGCTCGGTCCCCATTTCTTTCAACTGGTGAAAGATGCAGGAATGATGAGTGAA
Source organism: Nelumbo nucifera (assembly GCF_000365185.1). The sequence continues at coordinate 177,416 of NW_010729089.1, read as the reverse complement.
GGTTATGTCTGGATTATTACAGATGGGTTGTCAAATCTGCTGGATTCATTGAACCAATCCGTGATCGACTCAATGCAAGGAGTCTTGGGGATAAAGCTCTACGTCCCACCATCAGAGGAGCTTGACAACCTGAGATCTCAATGGAGAAAGAAATTCCGCCGAGATAATCCTATTACTGAGGACGTCGAGCTAAGCGTGTATGGGCTGTTAGCGTATGATGCTGTCTGGATGCTAGCAACTGCAGTAGAAAGTGTTGGTTCAATGCATCATCGCATGAACAAAGCCAAGGATTTGAGAAGAAACAGCTCTTGTTTCTCAGATCATTTCATCAGAACCTCCAAATTTGGCTCAAGAGTTCGCAAAGCAATCTTGGGGACCAGTTTTAAGGGTCTCAGTGGAGACATACGTCTTCTGCATGGACAACCACAGCAGTTTGTCTTCCAAATACTCAATGTGATTGGTAAAGGGGAGAGAGATATTGGGTTTTGGATACCGATGTATGGCATTTCAAGGGAGCTGAACAGCAGCAGCAGAGAAGGGAATAAGAGGGACTACTCTACGTCTAAGGATGATCTTGGGACAGTCATTTGGCCTGGCGATTCTAGGACGATTCCTAAGGGTTGGGTGGTGCCAAAGAGGGGAGGTAAGTTGAGGATTGGAGTTCCGGTGAAGGTTGGTTTTAATGAGTTTGTGAAGGTGGAGAGGGACCCTAAGACCAAGGAGACAAAGGTCTCTGGGTATTGCATTGAGGTGTTCAATTCAGTAATGGAGGCATTACCTTACAATGTTCCTTACGAGTTTGTTCCATTTGAGAATGAAAATGGTGAGAGTGCTGGAAGTTACGATGACCTAGTAAACCAAGTCTCTGATCAGGTTATACACAGTCAATACCCATATATAATTTACTTTTCTTTTTCAATCTTTCTTTCTATTATATATCTGATGACTATTTTTTTTTTTTCATTTCTAGCTATTTTTGGTTACACGTAAAAGCAATAATGGTTTCCATGCAAAATGCTATTTATTTATTTAATAGTGTTTGCTTGCATGCAAAATGGACATGAAAGCCAGACATTTTCCAAAATCTTGTGGTATCTTGTGATATACACAACCAATAACATGTTTCTGTATTTTGTTGCCAAACAATATTAACTTAGGCCCTGTTTGGTTTGTGGGAATAGGGGTCTGGAATCGGAGTTGGAATGGGTTATTTTGGTTCCAATTGTTTGGTTGGATGGAATGGGAATTCTATTCTCATTCCTGTTGGAAATGGCATTCTCTCATTTGAGAGAAAGGTCATTCCTTACCCTTCCCTTGGAAATAAAATCACATTCCTTCTCATTCCTGTTTAAACTAAATAGACTATATGAATGGACCATTTCAGAGGATTTCGATTCCGATTCCGATTTCGATTATAAACCAAACAGACCCTTACGAAAAATGATTTATAATTATATTATGATTGAAAGAAAAAATCTCAGAAAATCAAATGCAGTCTCTATATACATGTATTTGCACATAGCTAGGTTTTCTACATAAACCTTATTAGTGTTTTCTTTCATGACATTGAGAAAATAGAAGTATGACGCGGCTTTGGGGGACATACCTGCTACAGCAAATTGGTCATCAAATGTTGACATTTCTCAACCTTTTACTAATGGAGGTGTTTCTACCATAGTTCCAATCGTATACGAGAAGAATAATATACTGACMCTTTTCAAGCCTATGACGTGGGGTCTCTGGTTCACATGGTCTAGTTCATTCGTCTTCACTGGACTTTTAATTTTTGCTTTGGGTGGAGGAGGGGACCAACATTTTAGTGGGAACTTCGCTCAACAAAATATTGTTGCTACTTTGTCCGGGCTTCTCTTCCAAGAAGGTGATTTCTCTACTTCCTAATTTTCATATGAGACAGTCTACAATATTAGTATTAAACTACTATTACTTATAATTTAGGCCGTGTTGGCTCTGATAGAAAATTAATAAGAGAAATAAAAAGATGAGGGAATGAAAGTTGTTAACAAATTTTGGGAAATTGCTTAAGCACTTTCTCTTTAAGATTCTCTATTTCTCTCTTATTTTCTTTCTCTAGGGTCATTGACATAGACACCTCATACATAGTTTGCAGCCGCTTTACCTATCATTCATTTTATTAGATAAGAGTAGAAAATGATGTTTCTGACCCTAATGTCAGAAAATTAAATTAAAAGGAAAAACAAAATTTATTTATTTTGTCCACAGGTTTAATTTGTTTCTAAGGTTCGTCATATGAGAGCTCTTATAGGTATTTTTACTCATGTTAAGAGTTTACCTGACCATTCCCACAAACAAAATATATACAAACAGTTCTTCCTAATAGAAGGTCAATTAAGTAAAACATGTAACAAATAATATGGGGTGTTTTAATAATATGGAAAATATAGGATAGGTTTTAGTAAATATGTGAAATTATAGTGCATGGATGGTTAAGTAAATGACCCTATAATTTATAACCATGCAAAACTAGTGCTGTAAGTGATTAATGTTACACCACCCTCAACATTACATCAGTTGCATAAATTGAGACTTTTATGTTTTTTAGATTCAAAATTTAAAATCCTCTTTAATTAGTTCTTTGCTCAACTAATTTGAGTTGAAAGCCAGAGAGAGAGAGAAGCATCATTAATTAATTGGTAGATAATAGTTAATCAATAACCAAATTAAGTCTTCTTTGATGATTACAGGAGAAGGGAATTTAAGGTTATCTTCGATGCTCATTCTATTGGCATGGTTTTTTGAGCTATGTTTAATAGGCCAGACATACATATCGACTTTATCATCAATGCTATCAGCACAACAACAATATCAACCAGTAAGTGTTAGTGTAAATGATCTCATAGCGAATGGGGACTTTGTGGGTTACCGAAATGGCTCCTCTGTGGAAGGATTGTTGAAGCAGTTGGGCTTTGGGAAAGCTAAGCTTAAGGTCTACAACTCTCCAGAGGAGTACAATGATGCCTTGATGAGAGGAAGTAAGAATGGGGGCGTTGSTGTCATCTTTGATCAAATTCCCTATATTAAGCTCTTCCTCAACAAGTATTGTGGGAAGTACAGAATGGGCGCTGAAATATACGGGATGGATTCATTTGTTTATGTAAGCATCCCACCTTTGCCACCATATATAATATATAATTAGATTCTTAAGGCTGTGTTGGTTTGACAGAAAATAGGGGAAGAATAGAAAGTTGAGGGGGAGTTCTTACTTCTTAAGGAGTTTTGTAGAAATTGTTAAGAACTTTCCCTAAAATTTATGGTCCTCTACTCTTAATTTCTAGGGAGAATGGCTGTTCAGCACACCTTAAGAATTCTTGGTACAGTTGAGGTAGGTGTTAGCTCGGAATTAATACCAATACACGGGCGGTTTTTGGTGTTTTAGGGCGAGGGTGCTTGTCATTTTGAATTATATATAGGATTGCAGTGGAATTCAGAATTCTGCAATGTGGTACAGTGTACTTTTCCATAATTTTTCTATCCTAATAAGTGTACCCATCCAACCAACAAAGAAAAAAATGCTACATCCATGGGCGTAGCCTTGGGCTAAAATCATGAATGATATAGTATTCTATGTACATCGAAAGGCAAGATTTTACGGTTTTTACCCCCAAGGCTAAAACCATGGGTGTAGAAGATTCCACCCCCATGGGTCCAACCATGAATGTGTCTGTGTAAGTATGACTGTGTGGGAGACTTGCAGTTGCTTCTTATATATTGCTTTTGAATGATACAGGTATTCCCAAGAGGGTCACCTCTGGTAGCTGATGTTTCAAGGGAAATTCTATCCATGAAAGGAGAAAAAATGGCAGCAATCGAGAAGGCATGGCTTGGGAGCCCTTGTCCAGATACAACAACTACTACTTCTTCAAACCCCCTCACACTTGAGGTTTTCTGGGTGCTCTTTCTTGTCACTGGCTTCATCAGACTTTGTGCTTTTATATTCTCTGTACTTCAAAGGATGTGCTTCAATACTCCAGTTGTAAATAACATCGGTATGGGACCCCACGAACAAGGTCTGGAAGAAACAAATATTGAAACGTCTTCATCAATCAATGAGTGTGAAAGCAGTCCAAACCTTTCAACTCCTTCAAAGATAATAGATAACAATGCTCTAGGAATGGAAAATTGTAGTCCAACTAAGCTTGATGAACAAAATGCCATTGGACGATGCGACTGATGATAAAATGGAATTTTTTTAGAAGGCCATGATGAAATGGAATGATTTTTAATATAACGTATAGCCTAACATCAAAGATTTAGGATGTGTTTGGTATCTTTGCCACTTCTACTTTGTAAATATTTTGTGTTGGTTAATACAAATTTTTGAAAAACTATCTTGTCACATTACATTATATAACCACTTCCACTAAATAATATAGGCATTGGATTAGGTATTGCATTTACAGTGGAAACAACAAATTTGACATTTTCTAAACTAATGTTGTATTGATAACTTAAAGCATTTGTGGTAGAAAAAAATGTATTATCATAAAATTTATATTGACCAACCTAAAATGTTGCAAGTAGAAGTGGCAATAATATCAAATACAACCTTAATCTAATATATATATACACAAAATTTAGGAAAAGGTACCAAAATTAAAGAATGATTTTAACTCTGACTCCGGATTAACTGCACTTATGGCTGTGTTAGAAACTATCTAACCGATAATAATGCCCCTCATCAGCCACAAAATGTATATATGCCCCACAATCACTTAGTCCCTCAGTTCATGTGGATGGTTCATGTGAACTCAGATTTCTTGCAAGCAAAAACTCTGGGGACATGTTAGCCAGCCACACATTGGGAATATCTCCCATGCATGAATGTTAAATTCATAGGGAGATGTTCCTAATGTGTGACTAGACACTGTGAGTTTTATTATTGGCTACACAGCCCCTTACATAACCATCAAATTCATCTAATCCAAGTTCTTGAGAATCGTATATGAGCTATGTGCAAAAATTTAAACAAGAGTGCCTAATTGATTAGTTTAGTATTATTTTTTTGTGCAAACAACTTACAAAATGTGATTTCCCTTAGGGTGATTTGGTGATCTAGCTGATGTGGCAAGATGACAATGTGGAACCAGCAAAAATAGAAAAATAATAGCCAATTGATGGTGGCTCAATTGGTTGATTGTAGTGGAGGCTTAATTCGGATCTAATCACACTATATATTTGCTGTCACCAAGGTTGGAGGGAGGTTGGTATGCGCATCGGGGGCGGGCCGACCCCCTCTAGTTATAGGTATGGGTATGAGCAGGCTAGCCCATTAAGAAAACTTCAAGAAATAACATGGTCGAGGTGGTGTACTCCTTTATATCCACCTCCATCTTGATTATCCGTGCCAATGCCTCGTTGTCCTCCTCAAACAAGATCTACGGTTTAGGCATCTTCACCTTGGTCCTTAGGATGGGCAGTTCGAGCTCTAAAGGCCACCTATCTTTTAGACTTCACAAAGGAAAACCCCTCCTTCTAATGGTGGACCGAAGAGGGGCCCAAAGAAACACTGCCGAAGCACTCCGAGGCCCTAGTTGAGACACCGACCTCCTTGGCCAATACATTGACCTCATCCTCCACAGTTAGTCCTTCAATCATAGTTGGAATGAATTCTTCCTCCAACCCCTCTCAAATCTCAGACTCCACCTCAACTGCATGCATCCTCCTCGACTTTAGCCTCGTTGGTATCGATCCCAGGGAGCACCTCCTCAGCCTTGTTGATGTTGGTCTCGGGAACCACCACCTTGGTCGCCTCTTGCATGTAGGGGTGTCAATCGACCGGTTTTGGTTTGGATCCAAACCTTATCAAATTGGAAATGGATGGTCCATTATAATTATTGGGTTGGGCCAATCCAAAATAAATTGGTCCATATTCTTATTGGTTTGAATTGGACCTAAACCAAATTTCCAATAATCCGATCATGAGGCCAAACCCTTGTCCATTGAAATCAATCAAAACTAAAGCCAGCATAACATCACTTTTATGAAAGTACTTTTACGAAAACACTTTTACGAAAGTACTTTTATAAAAATAATTTTATGAAAAAGTACTTTTACGAAAACATTTTTACAAAAGTTTTATGAAAGTATTTTTACAGAAGCAGTTTTACAAAAGCACTTTAATCAAAACACTTCTACTAAAGTACTTTTACAAAAACACTTTTATGAAAGCGCTTTTATGAAATCACTTTTACAGAAGTACTTTTATGAATTTTGTGAAAGAACTTTTACAAAAGCACTTCTACAAAAGTAATTTTATGAAAGCACTTTTATAAAAACACTTCTACAAATAAAAGTACTTTTACAAATTTTACAAAAACACTTCTATAAAAGTACTTTTATAAAAGCACTTCTATGGAAGTACTTTTCTAAAAGTGCTTTTACAAAATCACTTTTATGAAGTACTTTTAATAAAGTGCTTTTGTAAAAGCACTTTTATAAAAGTGTTTTTTCAATGCCAAAAGTGCTTTTATATATTTTTTTATATTTCATTCGGTTTGAATTGGATCCAATCCAATCTATTTACATTTTAATGGATTGGATTGGATTTGATTTGTATTGGATTTGGAATAGATTAGGTCCAATCCTTTTGTAAGTGGACTCACATTGAACTAGATCAGATTGGACCAAATCTAGTTCAATTGACACCTCTAATCGACAGTTTTAGCCAACGAGGCAACACATGACCAACTGATCCCAAGAAGACGAGAAACATGTATAAAACGTAAATTTTTCGTCATTAATTTTGACATATCCATATCTTTTCACTATAAAACATATCCATATCTATACTCGCATTGTCCATGTTTTGAACCCTGCCTACCAACACTATTCGTGCGACGACATTGTTAGTGCCTTAAGAGACAAAATTAACTCATGTAAATGTAATGGTGGCATAAAGTAGTATCTAATCTAATACACAACAATTGTATGTAATTATTTCCCAATGGAACAGACAAGATAATCAATCGCTATTAAATCTGGCATCAAGTTTACTCGACCCAACCCAACCAAAAAAAACAGGGTTAGGGTCTCAAATTTAGCTACTTGTATTTAAGAATGATCCGACCTGACTCATCCTGGAAAAAATTGGGTTGGGTTGGGTCGTGGGTCAACCTGCTAACTCAATTATTAGGTATAATTGAGATTATTTATGTATTGTTAGAAATTTCTACTCTTTAATCTTTACTATTTAGGGTTTACCCTTTGTTTTTTACTCTTTGAATTGTTAAATGATCAAGTTTTTTATTTTATTTTTGGAATTTTAAGATTAATTCCTTTAATATTTGCATTTTCTTGTTTTTTTTCTTTATTTTTTTTTAATTTTAGTTATTTTTTGGATGACCTGAATTGACTCATGGGTCAACCCTAACCCGAACATTCAGGGTTAGGGTCTAGCATTTGTCAGCCCAACCTAAAATCAACTCGAAGTATCTTGACTCAACCCAAACCTGACCCACCCAACCCAATTGCCGGGTCTAATCGTTATGGGTAATAATTAGGGGTGAGCAAATGGGTAAATTCTACCTAGAACCAAATGGAACCGACCTCGAACCAGCCTTGAACCGACCCTCCTCAATTTGTTATAGGGTAGGGTCTAGTTCCAAATACTTGGAATTGACTCCCACCCAGGCCGGTTTCAGGGTCTAGAAGTTTACCCTACCCGAATTAACCCAATGAACTGACCTTAATTGGCCTTGGTGGAACTGACCTTGTTGGAACCTGCCTTGGAACTAAACTTGCCTTGAAGTAAACCCCATAATACTTTGGGAGACGTGAAGATTTGAACCCAAGCATTTATGGTTACAGAGGCCATGGTCTAACTTGACCATTAAGTTAATTAAGTGATTTGATCATTTGTTTTCGTTTTAATATTTGAATGTATACAATAAGTAGGGTAAAAGGTAATATTTACAAAATTTAAATCTAAATTTTAAATTTAATCTATAAGTTTTTAACCATATTGTGATAATCCACATATTAAGTTATCCAATTTAATCAATAAAGATAATATAAGTTTTAAACTATGTATTATATTTATTAAAAATCAAGTTTTTAAAAACATGCATTTTTTTTGTGAAGGGAGAGAGTAAAGAAAGTAGGGGTGTTCATAGTCCGATTCGGTGCGGTTTGGAGAAAATCCCATACCAACCTGGTAAATTATGGTTTGATAAATTTTTAAACCGAACCAAACCATTTTGGTATGGAAACCTAACCAAACCAAACCGTTTTATTACGGTTTAGTGCGGTTTCTAATACGGTTTGGGGACTTCAAACCATTCTATGATTCTATTGGGATTAACCCAATTAGAAAAACCAAATAGCTCCCCTAAAAATTAATACTTAAATTTTAATGGATTGTATTTGATCCAATCCACTTACATTTTAATGGATTGGATTGGATTTGGAATAGATTGGGTCCAGTCAATTTGTAAGTGGACTGGATTGGGTTAGACCAAATCCAGTCCAATTGACACCTCTACTTCCTAGGACAACTTCGCTTGCTACTTGAGCTCAAGCCACTATACCCTAAAGATGAAGACAAAGATAAAACTGAGGACATGAGTTCTTACCTAAGACGAGCTCTACATCAGACTAGAAAGCACCGGACGAGGATGAAGACCGGTTGAATTCTGATAGGCACTCTTGTTCAAATGACAAAGGAAAATGACTTTATCCCCTCCTTATATAGAGGTGGCCGACAATCTATCAAAGATCGATCAATGGTCTAGATCAAGTCATGCATTTTGTGCATGTGCATAAGCTCAAGAAGGTGAAATGTAACAACCCATCGCCCTTAAATCAAATATTGAAATTTAAATTTCTCGCATAGGACCATTATCGTTGGTTCGGACCAGACCTGATCACGAGTCAAATGGTTCAACCAAAGCCAGGTGAAGCCACTGAGCACACTAGGAGCACGTCTAATGGCTACCGAGCACCACACTCCTCGACTATAGAATTGGGGGGTTGGAGATAAGGTTGTACCCTAGATCGATTGAACAACCACTTGGATGTTGATGTGGTCAAAGACCTAGCTACGTGAAGCCACTGAGCTCCGCAACTGAGCACACTAGGAGCTCATCCTCCTAATGGCTACCGAGCATCACACTCCTCGACTACAAAACTAGGGGGTGGAGATGAGGTTGTACCTTGGCCCAATTGAACCACAATTTGGGAATCCATCCTCCCCACTAGATACCCCATTTCGCCACTGCAAGTGGCCCAACCTTCAATCATATCATTACAATTTGCAAGAGGTTCATTTCTCCAAACCTAAAGGAAACCATTAAGTCAGATTTTCATAACCAATTTCCCTAAAAAACCTAACATGTAAGGTTGCTACTTTTGACCCGACCCAATTTACAATTTTATGGATTTGGATTTTTGGCCTTTTGATGACCAAACTTTTGTTTTTCTTATTTTTTGGATTTGACCTAACCTTAGCCCAACCCTAGCCCAATCAAAATCCATGCATACATGCATACATTGTATGTCAAAGCTCAGCTCCTGGCCCAATAGTCGAATACTTGGCTATTCAAGCTCGACTCATTGAAATTGTGTTAGGCTTGAGATTGGCTCATCTCAAAGCTTGCAAGTTCAAGCTCGACTCAGCTCGAGCTCAACTGCAAGCCAAGTTTTTTTTTCTAAAAAGTAAAAATTATACATATAAAAATATTTTTTTATTTTACATACAAGAAATTAAGAATTATAAAAAAATATTTATTATTATACATATAATTTTTTTTATTTTACATACAAAAAAATAAGAATTATAAAAATTATTTACTATTATACATAAAAAATAAAAATATTATTATATAATAAAAATTATATATATATATATGTATGTATATATAAAAAAAAACATTTATTTATTATAATAGGCTCGATTAAGCTCACGAACCTCACGAGCCGACCTTCACTGGGCTCAAGTTTGGCTCGATTAACAAATGATCCTATATATCAGGCTCAAGCTCAGCTCGAAGCTCAGTTTAAACCAAGTCGAATTCAAATAGCTCGTGAGAAACTCGACTCGTTGCCACCCCTAAGTTTGAAGCCCCATCTGAGTTTGAATCCAACCAAAGTATATCGAATTTCATTGTGAACTGGGCCGGGATTGGTAATATTTGATTTGACCTTGGGCTCATCCCTTAGCTCAACCAGCTAACCTTAAACACATCCTAACCCACCCGACATGCACCCTAGTCCCCTACTAACATGGGAATAAGAAGAAGATGTTCTTAGGGTCTCTTTGGTTTCCAAGAATAGGTACCTGGAATCGGAATCGGAATGATTCCTACTTTTTCTAGCCCCCAAACCCTAATATTTAAAATAATAAAAAACAAAGATTTAGTAAATATAATAATAATAAAGTATAAATAAAATATTAATATAATATAATTAAAGTAATAATAAAATAAGAGTATATTAATAATTAAAATGATAATAAAATATTAGTAAAATATTTATAAAATAATAATAATTTAATTTTAAAATAATAAACAAAAATAAAAGAATATTAATAAAATAACAAATCATTAATAAAATGTAAAAAAATAAAATTAAAGTAATAATAATATAATGATATTTTAATAAAATATTTATAAATTAATGATAAATACTAATAAAATAATAATAAAAATAAAAACATTATTTATTAAATAATAATAATGATGAATTAGAAATAAAATATTAATATAATATAATTAAAGCAACAATAAAACACTAACATATTAATTATTCAATAATAATAAAATAATTTTAAAATAATAAACAAAAATAATAGAATTAATAAACTAATAAGAAAATAATAATAAATTATAATAATAAAAATATTAGTAATGTAATAATATATTAATGAAATATTTATAAATTAATGATAAATACTAAGATATTAATTATTAAATATTATTAATGATAATAACAATATACTAATAAAACAATAATTGTATAATTATAAAATATTAGTAAAGTAATAATAAAATAATAAATAACCTAATACAAAATTAAAAAATTTCAATTGATTCCGATTCTAATTTGTAATGAACCAAATAACAACAATCGGAATCCGATTCTGATTCCTGATCGATCGACAGACATCAAGAATAGATGATTCCGATTCCGGTTCCTAGGAATTTTGATTCCAATTCGGATTCTGGTCCTGTCTGCGGACCAAACGGACCCTTAGCATATATCTTTTGGGAAAATTTATGATACGGGTCCAATCAGCAATATACTTATTTTTGTATTCAGAGGCGATTCTCAAATCCAGTAGATAATTTCTTGGAATCGGGGTTTATTATTAAACTGATCTCCGACATGGCCTTGATGTTATATGCTAATTTCTCAAATCCACCGAGGTTGTTTGCTATGTTGGAATTCTGATCATGTATTTAACTATTTATCCTATCGTCAATACAGCACGGGAAGGTGAAGCTTCTTGCAGAGTTAGTTATAGAATAAAATACATAAGAAGATAGAGAAGAATTTGTCTCGGTCATCAAAACTAGAGTGAGATGTTCGTCATTGGAGATTTAAAATCATTGAGAAAGTGGGATCCATCATCTATAAGAGAGACTCAGCCGGGCTTATTGCTGGAAGACTACAAGCATCGATCACATTTGTGTAAAACCCTTGGTGCTTGGGTTATCTCGATCTAAATTAATCATGTTTCTTGGTGCTGCTGGATCACGTCAATTTCTCATTTTGCTGATTGGGTTCTTAAGTGTAATAACCATCGAATGCAGTTCTGGGAATGAAAGCCTGAGCATAAGGTGCATAGAAAGAGAGAGACGAGCGCTTCTCAAGTTCATGCAAGGCCTCTCTAATTCTTCAAATATGCTCCCTCCATGGATTGTCAAAGTAGATTGCTGTCGCTGAAGAGGGGTCAGGTGCAACAACAGAACGGGTCACATCATCAGTCTCAATTTCTCTAGTGAATGCGACTGGATCTTGGGTGGTGAGATTGATCYGTCTTTGCTTGAATTGGGACATTTGACTTTGTTAGATTTTGTTGGGAATAAGCCTGTTATCTCACAATAGCCAAATAACACTTAATCTGAAATGAAGCAAAGTAATTCTCATTCCCTCATTGTGCAATTAAATGAGCATGCAAGCCAAATAATATCAACCAAATAGAAAGTGTATGCAATAACAAGAACACAATCCACACATAAAGACACAAGATTTTAACGTGGAAAACCCTCCAAAACGAAGGGAAAAACCACGGGCAACTAGCCACATAAAACTTCCACTAATAAATTTAATGGGATACAAC
>NW_010729089.1:131426-163290 GCF_000365185.1 Nelumbo nucifera | reverse complement strand
TCTCATTACCTCCCCCCAAAAAGACTTAGGCAGCTTTGAATGAGAGAGCATACATCTAATTCTGTCATTAATAGTACGGTTCATTCTCTCTGCAACACCGTTGTGTTGGGGTGTTTTTGGCACTGTCTTCTCAAACTTGATCCCATGAATTCTACAATATTCTGTAAATGACCCTCTGTATTCACCACCATTATCTGCACTGACACATTTCAACTTCCTTCTAGTTTCCCTCTCAACTGCAACATGAAAATACTTGAAGACATCTAAAGCTTGATCTTTAGTTTTCAAACAATAAGCCCAGACCTTTCTGGAATGATCATCAATAAAGGTAATATAATAGTGAGCACCACCAAGACTCAAAGAGTCCATAGAGCAAACATCAGTATAGAACAAATCTAGAACATTTGCTCTTCTAGAAGGAGAGAAATTTTTAAATGTGATTTTGTGTTGTTTACCTACCAAGCAATGAGAGCATGACTTCAAGTCAAAAAAGATCAAACATGGAACATTATGCTTCTTTGAAAGAATCCGCAAACCATTCTGACTCAAGTGACCCAACCATGTATGCCAAAGTCCAATGGAAGAGTCTTCAACTGCATTTACCTCTCCCCCACAAGATTTTGCCTCTGTCACATAGAGAGAACTGCATTTAATTCCCCGAGCTACCACCAAGGACCCTTTAGTGAGCTTCTATTTTCCTTCACCAAAGTAGTTATGATAGCCATCATCATCAAGCATCCCAGTGGAAATCAAATTAAGGCGAATCTCTGGAACATGTCTCACATTCTTCAAGAGCAATTTGCAAACAGTATTTGTGTTCAGGCATACATCTCCTATACCGACAATTTTGCACTCTCCATCATTCCCCATCTTCACATGACCAAATTGACCGCTAAAATATGAAGAGAAAACATCACGACGAGAAGTGACATGATATGAAGCACCAGAGTCAACAACACATTGTGAATCCTGACATGTGAGATTGACACTACCACCATCGCATATAAACATCATCACTAACTGCAGCTGCTATAGTGTTGGCTCCTTCTTTCTTTTCTTCGCCCTTTTCTTTGTTTTGTTCCCTCTTAAGTACTCTGCATTGGAACTTCTTGTGTCCTGGCCTTCCATAGTGATAACACTTAATCTCTTTCCTTGACTTGGATCTTCCTCGAGACCTGTCATTGCTATCACGATTCTTTGGAGTTCTACTTTTACTTCTCCCTTGCCTTTCAGTAACCAGAACTTGACTCTGCGTTGTTAACCCTCGGTCTTTCCTTCTGTTCTCCTCATTCAACATGCTCTCATTTACCATTTTCAAAGTGAATACTCCATTTGGAGAAGAGTTTACAAGAGAAACCACAAGGGTATCCCAACTGTCAGGCAAAGAGCTAATCAAACACATAGCATGAATCTCTTCATCTAACATTACCTCCATGGCAGTCAACTGGTTCAATATACCTTGAAAGACATTCAAGTGTTCAGAAACAGAAGTTTCATCCTGATATCTCAAACACATAAGCTTCTTGAAAAGAAAAACTTTATTCTGATAATTTCTTTTCTCATATAACTCCTATAGAATAGTCCACACCTTATGGGCGTTAGTCTCATTAGCAATATGCTGATACACAGTATTATCCACCCATTGCCTGATTTTTCCAACTGCCTTTCTGTTTAGTTTTTGCCAGTCTTTATCAGACATACCCTCTGGCTTGCCTTCATCACCTAATATGGTGTCTTCATAGTCATAACAACAGAGCAAATCCATCATTCTAGACTTTCATATTGAATAGTTTGAATCAGTGAGCCTAATCATAGTGCCACTATTGTTACTAGTTGAATCCTCCATTTAATTAGCACAAGAGATTCCTCAAAGGAACTTGGCTCTGATACCACTTGTTGGGAATAAGCCTGTTGTCTCACAATAGCCAAATAACACTTAATCTGAACTGAAGCAAAGTAATTCTCATTCCCTCTTTGTGCAATTAAATGAGCATGCAAGCCAAATAATATCAACCAAATAGAAAGTGTATGCAATAACAAGAACACAATCCACACATAAAGACATAAGATTTTAACGTGAAAAAACCCTCCAAAACGAAGGGAAAAACCACGGGCAACTAGCCACATAAAACTTCCACTAATAAATTTAATGGGATACAACAAATTTCTTCTCTAGCAGTAAATCTAGAGGATATCAGCATCAACTACTCACCCAAGAAAGGGTGGATTTCATCACATATTACCAAATTACTCAGAGACAAAAACAAATCTCACCAAAATGATAATAGATGAGAGGAATAACAAATCAAACCAGTAGATATGCAGCTTGAGGCGCCATTGATTGCATACTGAAATCCCAAGCCGATCGGAGAAAGGATCACTATGCAAGTTCGTATTCTTCACCCATGAGAACTCAAAACTTATCTTCTTCTTTCCCCTCACTCTCTCTTTCTCTCTCTCTCTTCTATTTTTGGTGGTAGACTTCACCGAGCAGGTTCAGTTCACCCAAGTTCTTTTTTTTTTTTTCTTTAACACTCCTCCGTTTCTTTTCCGCATGCGAAGTCGAAGACTCTTCGACTTCCAACTCCCCGCCTCCATTTTTGTTTTATTTTTGTGGGCCCCCACGTGGGAAGAGAGACCAACCAACAGATTTGAGTTTCAATAGTTTATGGGGAAAAAATATTCTATAATTTATTGGATCCATGAACAATCTCAGATTTTTCTCCCTTCACTATATATGCTGGCTTCGTTGGAAAGGTTCCTCCTCAACTCGGTAGTCTCTCGAGCTTGCTTGTCCTCGACCTTGGTGGCAATTATTTCACAGAAAGCATTGACAACCTTAAGTGGATTTCTCATCTTTCATCTTTGAAATACCTTGATATGAGCCATATGAACCTCAGTAGGGTCGTCAACTGGGTAGATACAATTAATAAGCTCCCTTCTTTGTCATACCTAGGATTAGACCGATGTGAACTTCACTGGATTCCCCCGTCTCTTCCCTTTGTTGATTTTACTTCTCTCGAAGTCCTCAAGCTTGGGTTTAATTACTTTAACCCTTTCATACCTCTTTGGTTGGCCAACATTAGTAGCCTCTCTGATCTCCATATGACTGGGAACCAGTTTCAAGGTTCAATTCCAGATGCATTTGGGAACATGACTTCACTTACTGCTCTTTACCTTGATTTCAATAAACTTGAAGGTGGAATACCTAAAACGTTGGGAAACCTTTGCAACTTAAAAAAATTAGGCTTGTCATCAAACAAACTTGGCGTCGAGATATCTGCAATCTTTGAAAATCTTTCGGGTTGCACTGCAGACAGCTTGCAGTATTTATATTTGCGTAAAAACCAACTTCATGGACATCTTCCTGATCTTCGAAAAATGTCGTCCCTAGTCCATCTGTTTCTTTCTGAGAATCGACTTACTGGGTCCATACCAGAAAGCCTAGGACAACTTTCGCAGCTATAGTTGCCTTAGATATTTCTTCAAATTCTTTGGAAGGTGTTGTCTCAGAAGCTCACTTTTCTAATCTCACTAGATTACAATAGTTGATGATTTCCTATAATTCTTTGGTCTTGAAACTAAACTCTGACTGGGTTCCAGCATCTCAATTTCTTCGTATAGAAACAAGATCTTGCCAACTTGGGCCACAATTTCCTATGTGGCTACAGAACCAGAAGAGTCTTTTCGGGCTTGATATCTCAAGTTCTGGAATCTCAGATACCGTACCCCAATGGTTTTGGAACCAAATTTCCCGAGTCTCTTATTTAAATCTCTCCAACAACCAGCTTCATGGGAAGTTGCCGGAGTTGTCATTGCAACTCGCTAGTCTTGTTTACATAGATTTGGGTAGTAACCGGTTTGAAGGTCCATTACCCAAATTTTCTGCTAAGTTGATCACATTGGATATGTCAGGGAACTTATTTTCCGGAACTTGGGCAATCTTATGTGAGATTGGTTCAGAAAATTCTTTGTCATACCTTGACCTCTCTGAAAATCTTTTATTTGGGAAACTTCCTGACTGTTGGATGTACTGGCCAAAATTGGAAGTTCTGATATTGAACAACAATAGTTTATCTGGAGAAATCCCTGGCTCCGTTGGGTCCCTAACAATGTTTAAATCATTGCATTTGCGCAGCAATAATTTTTCAGGGGAGTTACCTTCCGCCTTGAAAAATTGCACGCAGCTTGCTACAGCTGAGCTTGGACAAAACAGTTTTATCCGGTAGCATACCACCATGGATAGAACAACTGAGCAATTTGACGATTCTACTCTCAAGAGCAAATGAGTTAAGCGGAAGTATTCCACCACAAATATGTTGGCTAACATCTCTTCAAATCTTGGACTTAGCACAGAATAGATTATTAGGATCCATCCCTCGTTGCATTGACCATTTTTGGGCAATGGCACATAATGAGAAGTCGAACTTCACTGATCTTTCCTTTTTTACAGCTGGTGGTAGCTTCAAAGATGGTGCATTGGTGTGGTGGAAAGGTGCAGAGTTTGATTATCAAGTGACTCTTCGGCTAATGAAGAGCATCGATCTTTCAAGCAATAACTTATCTGGGGAGATCCCTACAGAAGTAACCACTCTTGTGGATTTGCTTTCTCTAAACCTATCTAGAAATCACCTAACCGGAGCCATCCCCACAAATATTGGTCACTTGAGCATGTTGGAATCAATCTCTTGACTTCTCAAGAAACAGGCTTTCAGGTTCCATTCCTACGAGCTTATCTGCTTTATCTTTCTTCAACCACTTGGACCTCTCAGAGAATGATTTGTCAGGAAGAATCCCATTAAGCACACAACTTCAGAGTTTTAATGCATCTGTTTACATGAGGAATCCCAAACTTTGCGGGCCTCCTCTTACAGAGAAGTGCCCCGGGAGAAGGAACAACTGAGAGCCCACTTATGGATGGTAGCCATAAAGATGAGAAAGATAGAAATAGGACTGAAAAGCACAAAATGGACTCGGAATCGTGCTAGCATATGTTCAATCTGGTATGATTCTCTCTCTCTCTCATATATATATATATATATATATAATTCAATATCCATCCTTATTAATAGGGTGTCAATGCACCAGTTTTAGGTTGAATGGACCAATAAGACATATTGAATTGGACCAGTTCAGATTTAATGGTCGAAAGTATTTATTGGATTGGATTGGACCTGGTCCATCTATAATGGATTTATATTGATGAATTGGGCTGGATTGAGTCAATATCTGATCCATTAGTAGAAGATAAGAATATAAAATATAAGTGTCAATCAACCTGCTTTGGGTTAGAATTCATCTAGATTAAAACAAATTTGATCAGACTTTGAATTCGACTAATCAAAATATTCATTGGATTGGATTGGGCCTGGTCTATTGTAACCAATATAATCAATATTTAAACTAAAACTGTAGTCTCATTGTCAATATAAAGACATATCACACAAAACTGTAATACCAAACATCCACCTTTATATCTGCAAAAAATGGGTTCCAAAATTTTGCTTTCTATAAACTAAGTAAAGATTCTGATTATTGCTCTGAATCTAATACACTGTCACTTTTTTAGTTTGTTCAGGAGATGATAAAACAAGTGTTTGCTTTTGGTCTTCAGTTCAAGTTATGGTGAGGGAGCTCAAGAATATTCTTGTTCATATTTCCTTCTCCACTAATGTCCACAAACTTTTGAACATTATTGTATATGTATGAGAAAATAAGTGTTTGTTCAGTGAGAATGTGATGGTTCATCCACATGGACACCGTATCTAAGGTGATGTTTGGCATCGACTTTATCGATTTTACAAAAATTGGTGATTTTTTAAATCAGTGTTTTTTCAAAAATCAATAAATTTTGTTATTTGGTATCAGTTTTGACATGTAAATCAATTTTTGAGAAATCGGTTTTGAGTCTATTTGGTACTGATTCTGAAAGGCTAATTATTTTTGTATTAGAATTATTATTCAGTGACATATTAGATGTCATGTCATCCTCAAAAAAATTGGAATCAGCTAGAAATCAGAAAACCACCAAAAAAGGTGATCT
Source organism: Nelumbo nucifera (assembly GCF_000365185.1). The sequence continues at coordinate 157,247 of NW_010729089.1, read as the reverse complement.
CTGAAAGGTCTGATTTCAAGAATCGATTTTTGGCCGTTCCTGAAAATCACTAAAATTGGCCAACCAAATAGAAATTTCAACGCTGATTCCTAAAACACTGATGTGGATCCAACATGGCAGTGATTTTCAAGAAATCAACATCAATGCCTCAAGTGTCTTAATCGGTTGCATTCTGGATACCTTGGGTCAAGACTCAAGTGGCACAAGTTGCCACCTGGTTTCATTTAGGAATAAGAAACACTAGACTTCCTGAACGGGAATTTCCTCTGGAACAGAAACGGCCAGGAATGATGCCAAACGGGGCCCAAGTGGCCCAACTTGACTCAACTCAAAATTTCACCGGGGCTGGATTTGGATTTTTTGGCCTTCAGACTTTGCAAGTAAAGCCCGAATCCAACTTGAATATATCAAGTTTCATTATGGACTGAGTTGAAGTTGGACGGATTGTGTTTGACCTCATGCTTGCGCTTCAAGTTCTTCAATTCTTAGGGTTGGACCTGAATTGATTTTAAGCCCAGCCCAGTCTGCCTGAGTTGCACCCTTTCAAAATTCACAAAGGATTTGATTGGTCAAATCTTTTCCGGTATCATGTCTTTCTGGCAGAGTGACAGTATAGATATAAGGGAAAATCTATGATACCAGAAAAGACATGGTATCATAAGAGACTTGACCAATCAAATCACCCCATGAATTTGATGAATTACACCTGATTGATCACCTCTTTCATGATATCGGTTGATTGGTTACAAATTTTTCCGGTATCATGTCTTTCACACGGTACCATACTTGTGCATTCAAGGTACTCCATATATTGTTGTCATCACCTTCTATTTCTTTGTTAGAATCTAGAGGTGCAAGTCAAGTACCCAACTTAAAAGAATTTACACTGCACCACAATTCAGGACCAATCCAGGCCCATGTCTCGGCCCAGGTGTATTCAAAATTTAACAAATTCTCAGCCTGGACCTAAGGAGGTCAATGGGTTGGACTAAACCATAAACCCAAATTGATATGACCCTATGGGGTCGGGTTAGGGTTATGGTTATTGTGGTGTAGGGTCATTAGGGTCATGTTAGGGTTTTGATGTCTCATCCTAAATTGGGTTCGGGTTTCACTATCCCAACTTGCCAGATCATGATACCCCTAAATACATAAAGAGATTTTTATTTCACTTTAACCTCAAAATCTTAAAGTTTAGGATTTTTTTTTCATATTTGTTTTGATTTTTCTCCTTTCACCTTGGAGGAAGTGACACTTTATAACACATAAATCAAATTCCATTTAGTTACTGGTTCTTGGGTTTTGAAAATGTGTTACAAAAAATATAATTGAAAGGGTGTGGGTCAAGCCAGGTTAGTATGGCCGTATGGACTGGTCCCTATAGGGTCGGAATGGGTTCGGAAATTGCATACTATCGAGTTGGTTCGGGTTCAGCAGAAGAGCTGGGAGTCGGGTTAGGGTGAAGATAAAACCCGAGACCCAGTCACCCAATCAGGTAATTTGGAAAATAATTCTCTCTTCCCATTAAATACTCATTTAAAAAAAATATATATTCTTTATCTATATATTTTGTTTTGTCTGCAACCAAATGCAGACATAGTGAAATCTTAGGTCAAGGAAAAACAAGATCAATAGACAAACATGTTTTCCAACTTGCAATGTGTCCAACTGTCCATATTCGAGGGATCATGTTCAAGGGCCCATCACTGGCAAATCTGAACTGGCAGAGATGATTGGTATCATGTATTGTTTTTATTGTTTGGATACTGGGAAAAAGAAATTATTTGAAGTACAAGCAACTCTATAAAAAAACAATGTCATAATCAATGGTTAGATGTGATTTCCGAATTGTATTTATTTTGAGTCCGACCATTTTTTATATCATGGAGGCTGGGACTCATTCTATGTGGTTCTCAAAATGTTTTAAACATGAAAATCATGTGGGCCCTGGATCCATCCACTGTTTTCAACCCATTGTTGATCTGGTTGATTGGACATTTGGATGGTGACTCGGTCACAGTCCCGGTTCGGGTCAACCTCTAATCCATTATATCATTAAAAAAATCGTTGATTCGGTTAATCACCTATCAATCCAATCCAGATGGTTAAACCTTGACCTGTCTGCCCCATTTAACAAGGTGTTGAAGTTTTATTATTTTTACTTTTTTATGAAAATTTTATAATATGTTGTTAGCACGGATTAACCCATTGGCTCAGAGGGAAAAGCGGTTCAACCCATCATCCGAATTTTAAAACATTGGACCCATCTATGGGCAGGTACCAGATCCTCCCAATAAAATGGTATTGAGTCCAGGCTTCTGGGCTGGGCCCATTTAAAATTTGACAACTTCTCAATCCAAGCCCACTCAAATTGTCCGATTCTAGTAGGACTAGGGGTGAGCAAATGGGTAGTTTCTGAATCAAATGAAACCGGCCTTGAATCGACCGTATTCAATTTGTTATGAAGTAGGGTCTGGTTGCAAATTCTTGGAACCGACCCCCACCCAAGCTGGTTATAGGGTCTAAGGATTTACCCTACCTAAACCAACCTGGTGAATTGGCATTGGTTGACCTTGGTAGAACTAGTAGTCTCGGAATTGAATTTTCCTTGAAATAAACTCCAAAATACTTTTGAGGATGTGAAGATTTAAACCCAAGTACTCATAATTACAAAAATCATGGTCTCACTTCACTATTGAATTATGTAAGTGATTTGATCATTTGTTTTCATTGTAATATTTTAAAGTATATAATAAGTAATGTAAAATGTAATATTTATAAAATTTAAATTATAATGATGAGCTTTCCTGATGAATAATAATAATGATAAGTTTTGAACCATATTAAATTAATATACTATGATAATTTACATATTAAATTACTTATTTTAATCAATAAGATAATATAAGTTTTAAACTATATATTATATTTATTGAAGATCAAGTTTTGAAAGAACATATTTCTTTTTTTTTTTTAATGAGAGTAAACAAAGAACAAATTCTAGGATAAACCTTAAACCGACCCCAAAACTAGAGTTCACATCTGCCCCACAAAATGTGCCCCAACAATGCTTCACATGCACATCTCAGCATGCATTGAGAATATCTTCCATACTTATGATTAAGAAATATTTTCAATACATCGGTTGAGATGTGCAGTGAGACATTAGAAATTACAACTTGCAAGTATGAAGCCGAACCAAATCAACCCATGCTCGTGCTCGTTCCTATTAGAGTAAAATCACAGGCTGGCAATGTGACGACCACTGTCTCATCCCAAAAAAAAGCCAAAAATGTGGTCCTTTTCCACCCTTATCAAACACCCGAGAAGGCCGGGTGCCGGCATAGTTCTAGCACCATTCTCGCACTCTGCTGTGGCCACTTTTTGACGTAGGATTGGAATCCATTTGACACCATTTGCTTAAGGGAGTCCAGAGTCCAGAGTCCGGACTGTTCAGAGAATCCAAGCAGGTCGACTCTCAGTCCTGATGATGACTTCCTGACTCATGAGTTCTGACATATAAAGAAGATGTTTTGTCTGTTATGCGCTTTACCAACACAAAGATCCTTTACACATAAGATGGGCCCTTGGCCCCTTGTCAGTAATTTCTGTCAATTTGGGGGGCAGTTTATTGAGGAATAGACCTTATATATAATTCTGAGTTGGGAACTTGGGATCTCCTATTCTCCTCCCAAGTTCCAATAATGCAAGGGGGAGGGAGGGAGGAGCCTTCCCCTTCCAATCCAGACAGTCACGTGATCGTGATGGCGGTATGTGGGTCCTGTTGGCTGTTGCTTTTATCCCCAACACCATCCACGTGAGCCACCTGTCATGAAGTTTCTCTTGGCTTCTACACAGTAAGGATCGTATATAGTTATTTTGATAATTCTGTGTTTTGTGACCACACAAATTAAAAAAAAAAAAAAAGCAAAAGAGGTGAAGGTAAGCAAATCCTCTCTCTCTCTCTCCTCTTTCTCTTTCCATGTCGGTTGATTGAATCTTTTTCTTGTTATGTTATTAGTTTATCTCATTTTTATTTTCTTATTTTCTTATTATTTTTAAAATTTATATATTGTTTGGGGTCATAATAATCACTAACATTATAAAACCACAACCATAAAGTATTTGAAATAAAATACCAATTAAAAGAATTTAGTAGCAAAAAAATAAATGAAATCCAAGCAAAAATTAAAAAAAAAAACACTACTAAGAATATAAAGGATTTATATGATTCGATTTTACTATTCACATTCATGAGAGAAATGAAAAGCATGCTTCACCATGAAAGAAAATGAGAAACAATTTACGCTACCTTTATCATTTGCAACTCAAACCAATATTTAACCCTTGTACACTCTTTCTCCCTTTCCTTTTTAAGCTCGAAGAATTTATGAAAGAGGAAAAAATCATTCTTATATTAAGAGCATCTTTTTCCTCACAACCTCTTTTCTATCCTCTCTAAAAAGAAAAAAAAAATGCATTTTTCTTAAAATCTACATACAAAAGTAACATTTTAGACATCAAACCCACTTTACCTTAAAAGGAGTAACCACACCAAATTTAGATTACAACCTAACCCAAATAGTAAAAAATAAGACAAATCCAACAATCTCCACCTTGGCTTATTTTTCACCCACCTTGAAGTTTTTCCATTTGTGCCTCCACATGTTTACAAATATTACAAAACATCCATTAGCCTTGAAAAACAATACTAGCTACATATAACCCAAATCACCCAATCCTAACACCACTTGGTTCGAAGAAATCAATCAATACACCTATGTGTTGTACTTGAGTAAACAATCCTAATTAACTCTAGAGAAAGACCTTGATCCTCCCTCCCTCTCAACACAAATTTTCCTTTCACCATGATTTATACCTTGGAAACATATAGAATTTATCTCCACCCCAATTGTAGAAGAGATTCTCTATGTGATCACACTACTTTGCACATCATGTTTCCAATAATCTATTCATATCTTGATAATCATTGTATTTCCAACTAAATAATACAATCTCCTACACTTTTCTTCATTTATTAGAACTGTTAGATTTCAAAGAAGGCCAATAAAACATTGCATTGCTTGAATATAGTAATTACATCATATTTATAGACTAAAACAGACCAACCTATTCAAACTCAAAGTCAAATTCTTAGACTCTATCTAGGACTCTATGTAGTTTATCTAAATCCATCTCAAACTCTATCATAACATAACAAGCTTAATCCATATCCTTAATATGCCCCCTCAAACACATGGGGATCAATGACCATCATGTGTTTGACCAAAAACAATTGTAAGTAGATGATGATGGCTTCCAACACTTCAAGTCCTGATGTGATTCAAARGATGTTTAAAATATGGCATTACTTCAACCTTACTGCAATGATGGTGATGTGTTTGCATCTCCCAGCTATGATATGATGTGGTAAGGAGGTGGCAATGTGCATATATTCAAAACTTTAAGTTGTGGTAACAACAATGTAGCAAGCAGTCCAGTTATGAAGATGGTGTGGCAAGTAATGGATGATTGGCTATGACAATCGCGTATCATAATGACAAGAACATGTTGCTTCTTCAAAAAGAAAAGAGCCTCTATGGGCTTGTACTGGAATGAAATTGGGCCAACACGGGCCAGATTGAAGTTAGGCCAAAACAAGCCACCAATAGACCTCATTGGGTCAACTAAGATGCCTTAATGGGCTGGCTTTTGGAGCCTATCTGAAATGGGCCAACAATGGCCATATACGAATAGAAATAAAGAGGGAGACAAGTAGAAGAGAAAGAAGAGAGAGGTAAAGTAGGTAAGTTGTGTAGCAAGAAGTCCAATAAGAGGGCAAATGAGAGGACTATACACGAGGATGAATGATCAATGAAGTAGTAGGAGGGTAAGAAAAGGCAAGGAAGGGGTAAATCTGTTTCTGAGGATGATATAATTGAAGACCCCAGTAGCAAGAAGTCGATGAGGGTAACGTTAGATGCAAAAGGTTTTCGAACCAATAGGATCCAAAGTTATGTTGGTATAGGGACTTGAAATCTAATAGGTGAGCCTGTCTCTGAAAGTCAATAAATAGAAAGATGGGAGAAACTAAAAGTAAAACTAAAAATAGAACTAGAAGAATAAAAATAGCAACAATATTAGGAAATAGGAACAAAGGAAACTAAAAAAAAAAAAAGTGATTGAATGGGAAACATAATAAGTAAACGGAGAGAGCAGACCTGGCGAGTGGCTAAAATGGTGAAGAGAACCAAGTGACTAAATGGGAAATCTAGTATGTAAACAGAGACAACGGGCCCAACGCCGGAAACATAGGAAGCACGGTGAGAGGTCTCTAGGTTTAGACCTTTAGCTCTGATACCATATTAGACCTCAAAGAAGACCAATAAAATATTGCATTGCTTGAATATAGTAATTACATTATATTTATAGACTAAAATAGACTAAACCTATTCAAACTTAAACTCAAACTCTTAGACTCTATTAAGACTCTTATGTATTTTATCTCAATCCATCTCAAACCCAATCATAACATAACAAACTCAATCCATATCCTTAATAAGAACCATACTGTTGCACCAAATGAAATATAAACAAAGACAAGAAAACAAGTAGCACAAAAAATACAAAGAATATGTGGTTAAGCATTACTGCCTACACCCATGAGAGAGATGAAATTATTTTTCATTGTGAAAAAAGAGAAACAGTACATGATACATTGTGATTTGCCGCCCCAAACAACCCTTATGCACCCTTTCCCCTCTTCCTCTTTCAACCCGAAGAACACTTACAAGTAGACCTATTCATGGGCCAAGTAACCTAGCAAGCTTGCTCAAATCGGCTTACTTTAAAGCCCGTGGGCTCATGCTCGAGTTGTAAGTATTGGGTTCAGTTCTTTTCAGGCTGGGCTTGGACTTTTTGAATAAGCCTGGCTCAAGCTTAAGCCCAACTTGATAATATGATAACTAATAATAATAATAATATATAAGTAATAACTTGTATTACTATTTTGTGTGTGTCTTATTTTAAGCAACAATGGTTTTGATGTGCAAAATGTGTGATTAGATATGAACAAATTAAAAAGTATAAAATTAGAAGATGGAATTAAAATATTATATAACGTACATCGGGATTTCGGTTTTATATTAGGGTCGGGGTCAAGAATAAGCCCAATAATCGCTACAACTTAGGCCTCAACAATTTCTATTAGTAAGTGATAAAGCCTGGGCTGTGATGTGAAGATTTATAAGAGAAAAGAACCCGCTCTCAAGAGTACCCTTTTCTTTCAACTGCTTTTTCTTTCCTCTTCCAAAAGATATTAAAAACAACAACAGTCATTTTCCTTAAAGCTTGAACCTACAAAACAAACCTTTTACATGCAAAAGCAAAACTCACATTAATTTAAAAGACACCAACTCTTATATTGCAATCTAACATACGTAATGGAAAATTAATATTATTTGACTACTTTATACAGTTCACCATTTTCTTTTTAATTTACTGGGGTTGATGTGAAAAGGATTCTTCCATCGTTCTGGAATGACGAGTTAAATGGTACAAGCAGGTGGGCCAGTGACAGGTTGCAAAAATTGGCTTTTATTACTTATTAAATGGTGTCAACATTTGCCCGCTACTTAAAAGACCATGTTCACACCGTCCTCACATCCACTTGCAATTATCCATTAAAAATATCTCATCATGGATAATATAAACATACAAGCATGGAGGTGTTCCCGACACACAGTTGTAAATGGCTGTGAGTATGGTCTTGTGAGGATTGAATTTGATCTCCCATGTGTATTGTTTTTGAGCAGTATTTTGTATTTTATATGTTTAAAGATTTATTCATATTGGGGATTCATCCACTAGTAGGTAATCAGATTTGGTCATCAATATATTAGGATCTATTTGGTTTACAGTTGAAATAGGAATTGAAATCTATCAAAATCAGAATTAGAATGGTCTATTCCCATAATTTGTTTGGTTCAAATAGGAATTGAAATGATATTTCATTCCTAAGGGAGGGGAAACGAGAGAATGTATTCCATTAAGAATGGAAYGGGATTCTGACTCCACCCAACCAAACAGTTGGAATTGGAATGAAACCCTTATTCCTTCATCTACACCCACCGAACACCACTGCCGTGTGTTGGGAACATCTCCCAATGAATGAAAAGGGAGATATTCCCAATCATATGATGTGGGTTGAGATGTTAGAACAAGTAGTGGGTAGTAGATTTGAGCCCTATTCCTATGAAGCAAAGGGGGCCTCAATTTATTTTTTGCCCTTCTAAAAAATTAGTATTATTTGATATATTTTTTGTTTATCATTTTTTTCAAGTCACACCCATCTGTTATACAAAATTAAAAATAAAAAATATAAATATTAAATTTAAGTTGTGTAGTTGCAAAGGTTTAAACATTAATCATGGGTTTGATTCAACCCGAACCCAACTCAAACAACCTGATTAAATGAAATGGAATACTGAATCCAATTCAAACTCGCCCTACAAAATAATACACCTATACTCAACCAAAGTTCCATGAACAAATGTTTCAATGCTAACTGTCAATGGGTTGGATTAGCATCACTAACCCGACCCATTGACAACCCTAACTATGGTAATCCATTTTGTTTTTGAATAACAAATGAAATTCATTATTTAACTTCACAAAATTAAATAGTCCAAGAGTAATTGGAAATAAAAAATAATAGGTGAAATGGGAAGGCTTGTTGAAATATTTAAAAGTCGAAGGAAATTTTGTACATTGTCAGTAATTAAGAGAGGTTTTAGAAAATTTTACAAAAATGGATGTGTTCATTGTATTATGCTCAAATCCTTCTAAGAAAAGGGGAAATTGTACAAATTTCACCGTGACTTTTCAGAAAAAAAAAAAAAAAAAGCTTTTCAGCATTTCTCTTAATTTTACCATAATTTTTCAAAACTTTCAAGTAGGGGTGTCAATAGTATTCGAGAATCCGATTTCGAATTCGAGATTCGACATAATCGAATCGAATTCAAATAATTTGAATATTTAATTGGTCAAATCCGAATATCCTATTTATACCGAATAGTTAATCGGATTCGAATTTGGATATGACCTTATTCGATTCGATAAATATCCGAATTTGACCGATTAATTAATTATTATATATAAAATATAAAATATTTAAATGTCTTATATAATTTATATACTTTATATAAATAAAATATTTATTTTACATATATATTAAATACCTAAAATAATTAATTAATCAAATTCGAATCAAATCAAATATTTGAATATTTAATCAGATTCAAATTTAAATATTAATTTTTAATATTCATCGGATATCAAGTTTTCTAATCAAATTCAAATTCGAATATTGCTTGATCAGTTTACACTCCTACTTTCTGGAGACTCCATCTCAATAACTTGACATTAAACAAATTAATAGATGTTAATATATTACCATTTTACYCTTTATTATATTCGACCCATTTTCTAATATTCCAAAAATATCTTTATTATTATTTGACCCAAAACCCTTTTTCAGTTTCTTGGAATATTTTTAAGTAGCACAATGAGAGCAAAACGTTTTCCGAATATAAATCTTTATAAATATAAGGCAGTTGAGCGCTTAACAGCATTTCGTCATAAAAATATGTTTAATAAGGTAGCCGTTAAAATTGTATTTATAATGATGTGAATAAGTTCTGTCAATTAACATTAATGGTAATCTAACGGATTGTGACTTTTGGAAAACACATGGGCTTCCTGAACATATGGTAACTTGATAAGTTTAAAAGAAATAATTAAAAAAAAGAAAAGAGTAACAAGACACAAAGTACACTTCGAAGAGAAAGCTTTCTTCCTTGTTATTTCCTAGAAATTAATTAACCTTTTTTCTTTTCATATTTTCAGATTTGCCCTTCTCCGGGCCCCACCATCACTCTATCAGAGTTCGAACTTTGATCTTGAAGCTCTGTCTCAACAGCTACATTTTTTTACTTTTGGACTTCCCCCACGCAACTCCAGAATCCAGAAGCACACAGTGACACCGCGAAGGGTGATAGAGATAGAGAGAGCACAGAGGGGACAGTTGCAGAGGAGATGGAGAGGAAGGTTTTACTGGTTTGTCTTTCAGTGGGTTTTCTGGGGCTCTTAACAGCTGCTTTGGGGTTCGCTGCCGAGGCTAAGAGGATCAAGGTATGAGGGAGAGATGAGCCTTCCATAAACTGCTTTAGTAGATTGCTGTGAAGTTAGTACCCATCTTCAATGGGTTTCATTACGGGAATCTTTTATGTCCTTTGCAGTACCATTTTGTTAATATGAACATTGGGTTCTACCATTTCTTCTGACTTGCTTGCAGATGTCTTATGTGATTATAGTTCTGTGTCTGAATCTCTCTCTCCTCCCCTGTATCCCGCTGGAACTTTTCTTTTTTCGCATTTAAAGAAATAAGAAGCAAAATTGCTTGCTTTCTACGTGTTTGGTTTCCCCCTCGAAATTCTTTCGGGTATTAGTCATTTTGGTAAATGAGTAATATTTGAGTTGAGCCTGTTGATGATACAAACTGTTTAATTTGTCAGATCCTCCCGAAGGGTATATACATCCATCTTATTTTGGAGAAGCGGCTTCGGTTGGTTTTCTACTTGGATGTCATCTTCGACGAACATTTTTTTCTAATGTTTTCTGAGATTGATTTAATATTTGGAACAATCTATTATGGTCAGTCTGATTTATTGCTAGACTCAGTTAGAGCAACCGATCCTTCTATTCTTTTGCTTTTTCTTTTCTATTTGGTTTCATGGTTTTTTGCTCTTCTTGTTCTACTCTGGCTTGGTCATTCTAGGCAGCAAAAGGTTATTAATTCCATGCGTGAAGTTCAAGTAGCGTTATGTTTTCTGTGTCATTAAAAAATCAAATATATTGATGAATGCCGTTAAATTCTTACCAAATGAAAATTGAAATGAACAGGTCTTAGGCTGAGTTTTGTGGAAATTATGTAGTACTTGTTGCTGGAATCTTATGCCAGTAGTTTATGACACTGTGCTGTTACTATTGTTGAAGCTTTTCATAAGTGTGTTGTATCGGCACAGTGACGAGAACCAAAATCTGATGCATCTCCTGGAGTCTGACTCGGCAAAACTAGAAAATAAGGACTCGTGTATAAACAAGTATGACCTATTAAAAGTACTCCATAGTCTATATTTTATTGAAGTTTAACATTATAAACCTATACAAATGCTTTTAAAAGGTTGTCTTGGTCACTTAATAACATTTTGTAGGAAAAAAATGACATTCAATATCACATTCAAGGTTCAAAGTATCGACACAGGCCAATACGCCAGTATCGATAGGGTGTATCGGCCTGTATCGGTACTGTTTTTTAAGTTTTATTTATTTTTTTCAAAACCGGTTCAGAGGGTTCGGTTTAAGGCCCGGCTACCTTCTGAACCATGGTCTGACCTGATACAACCCCTGGAGGAGCGTATCGGGAAGCCATCGGCACGATATGTATCAGCCGATACGTGTTGATACTTTGAACCTTGATCACATTAACCATTTGTTTATGTCAAATAAGCAATGAGAGAGAAAAATGTCATGTAGAAATGCCCCTCAAGAATCCATGGAATGTGGAAGTCTGATGTGCATCCAACAAGGACATTTCTTCCATTTAGGACTTAAAGCCTCTGACCTTAAGTTCCATTTTATTCTTCCCTAGGGTTAGTTGGATTGACTGACCTCGTCCACCGTTGAAAAAATTTCGGCATATAATTTCTATAAATTAGAATATTGCATTTTTTACTTTTAGAGGAATTCTAAACAACATTGGCTCTGAATTTGGTGGCATCACTAATGGCAAATAGGTTGGAAAATTTCTTTCCCTAGTTGGTGTAGGAATAGATGTGGTCTTGGCATGGATCTATCATAAATGTTTTCTCTCCTAGGAGCTAGTTGACTTAGGGTTTCAATTTTCTGAGATGATTAGTCAGTGAATCAGGGTTTTGTTTCTTATGGCTTTTATATGAAGGAAAGGTTGAAAATTAGAGAAAGTAGAGTACGAGGAATGAGGCATGGAATATGATTTTTAGATGTTCTGTATAATTGGTCAATTCCATTATTCCAACTTGTCTTGTTCTTTGTGTTTTTCAGATATTCGATACCTATGTGTGTACTTGCATGTCGTTTTATAGATTTATTTTGTACAGTCATGAAATGGTGTAGTATTTAAACTTACATTATCTTTTAATCAATGCTTTGCCAAATACTTATTCAAAAAAACGATGCTTTGCTAAACTATTCCAAGATTAACGAGATAATGGTTGATGATGCTTAATTTGTTCATGAATAGATTTTAAACCTTTTTAAATTCCTTTTAAGAAGGTGGTAAGATTATACTTTCATTTGATATATGAAAAGAAATCTGAACATGAGGGATATTTACAAAATATACAAAGTATGCACTAGAGCACAATCGCTCAAGAACAACAAAATTATGCAAGCGCAGGGATATGAGTATTGAGTATACAGAAAAGCTTTTTCTACACTTTGTTTTATAAGGCTATTTTCAATTGAGCTTAGTTCCCTCTCAATCCAACTGATTTCTATTGGAATAAATTAGGCATATATTGCTCTTAAGGTAATATCCTAGCTTGTCCTGCCCCTTGATTGCTCTTAGGGTTATGGGTAAGAGATCAGCTGTATCATTTTACTTTTTGTTGTTTCTTATAAAAGTTGATAGACCATTACTAGTGCACAAGCACCAATAAAAGTCCTAAGGAGTCAGGACCTGTCAGACCCAAAGCATAGGAATAGGATAGTTGTATTACCTTTAGGCCCATATTACCTGTATCGAAAGGCAAGTTATCTTCAGAGGGGAAACCGCTCAAGTTTCCAGATAATGCATCAAAGGTGGCAGATCCTGGTCAAGATAGGTCTTCGGGAGTGGAAGAAGATCAGACATCAGAGGATTATTAAGTTTGGCGTCTTCTAATGTAAGGGAAGATGCTGCAACTGTTGATTGTAGTATCAAAAGAAGCTGATGCTCAATATCAGTGTATCTAGTAGTGGTGTGAAATTGCAGTTGGGTTTGGTTGAACTTTAAAGAAACAGCATATGAGGATGATCTGGAAAAGGATTCTTCTTCAGCCTGTACCTGTGATGAGTCTCCATCTGTCAAGATAATTGTTTCAGAGATGAAAAAAGCAAGAAGATGCTATGGGTGCTCCAAGGGAGAGGGAGGTTAAAGCTGAAATTACTCATATTCAGAAGGACGTTGTTCATGCTCATGCCTTGGAGACTAACTTGTCAGTTCTGAAAAATGTAGGGGATGAAATGAAGGGGGAAAAAGGAGCTGAAAACTCCAAGGAATTTGAGAGTCCATGTGGGGAGGCAGAGATGGTGGAGCATGATTCTTTTTCCCAAGTGTTTATGGAAATTTGTGAATGGATCTAGGGATGAAAAGAGATACAAATATTATTGTATTATCTAAAATAGATGATGATAATGTGGTAATTGTGAAAAAACCAAAGGGTGCAAATAGTGGTCATTTAGTCCATGTTACCAAAGTATTCCATCAGTTGAATGTAGGTCTTTATGGGGTTGGTCCTTGTAGTAAGTACAAGAGCACATGTAAGAGGAACGGAGTAAAGGACAGAAACTGAAACAGAACCTTATTATAAGCAGCAGTGACACAGAATTGGTGAAGAGAGAGGTTTCAGGAGCTGGAAAAGAAGTATCCTTTGAGCGAGGAAAGTTCTAATGGGGAGATATGAGTAGTGGAAGGGTTGAATATGATATAAAGGTGTAGGGGTGAGCTTTTTCTGGATTCTGAGGTTTATGGGTCTTGGTAGAAAAGTTTTTAATATTTTAAGGATTGGGAATGAAAAACCGTATTCTAAGGGGTTATTGGAGAGCTCTGCTGTTATGGGCTCTGAGTTTTCTCTTTTTTGTTTTGTGATCGCTTGTCACCTTGTTTGTAACCTTTTCTTCTTTGATAATTTTTTTTATCATTACAAAAAAAATAATAATATTACATGTATCTCTATCCAATCAACACACTAGCTACATACCCCGAATTGTTGGCCCACTAAAGCCCATCAATACCTATAAACTTCAAACTTTGGTCTTCTTTTACCCCTCTTCACACAAGGACCCTTGGTATTCTCTAGGAATTATTCTATTCAACCCTAAGCTACTCGCAGCTAACTGACCTTTAGAATTCTTACCTCCAACTTCTTCACTATTACCCTTTATTTGCACTTAACTACCAAAACTATCCCTGCCACCTGATGCCTCGTCTTCCACCTTGGTTCCTGTAGAGGTAGTTTAATCCACCTCTCTATTGTTATTTCTGCTAAGCTGCACTGGATAACATGGTGATTTATTTGTGTTATTGGTGTGTTCAAACTTCAAAGTTGGATATGATAACAAGTTTCTCTGCACCAGACCAATAAAAGAAATATCTGAACCAGCTTCTGTTATCCATATATATTGCTGTGCATGTAGCAAGTAAAATCTGGTATTTTACGTATACATGGGTATCAACCATGGCACTGTACCTTTGACTTGGTATTTATTGATTTGGAGAAAAAGTAGAGAAAGCATATGATGGGGGTGCCTAGGGACATCCAAGGGAATAATAGTAACTAGCCTTGGCATTATCTGCTTTATCCCCAAATAAATAGGGTTGGCAGCAGAAACCCCTGGGTGCTATTTAAAAAATCTTATATGATTGTAAATATATTGCAATTCAAATTTGCCTTCTTGTGTGTCTCCTAGGCTGAAGTAAAGTAAAGTACTTATTGCACCCTAATTATTGGTTGCTAACATTCCTCCTATATTTGGTGCATCCTTCACTTCAGCCTAAGAGACACACTAGAAGGCAATTTTGAGTTGTTTTTTTTTCATGGGTCCCACCATTATGAGTTTATTCTTCCAGTATGTCTTTTAGAGGCAGTGAGTTCAAGTTATGCACCTTGGGTTTACCTGCTTGCATCACCTTTGTGTAACCCAAAAGATACAAAAAACGAGTTGAGAAATTAATGTGGTTGGATGGAGAAAAAATACCAATGGTTGGATGGAGAAAAAATACCAAAAACAGAGAAAAACCCCTTCAGACAAAGCTCTTGTAGTGTTGGCCTGTTGCATCTGTTTTTGTAGTCCATAGACAAACATAATGTCCTCTGGCTGGCATAGGTCAGGTTAGTCTAAGTAACAGAACACTAATAAACATCCACAAGGAAAAGCCTGGGGGCTACAATCAAGTAGGCATATCAGATGCAAAATCTAATTGCATGTCGGGTTTCATGTTTATCACAAATCAGTGTATGGATGTGCATGTGGTGAACTGGGTCATATATCTTTATATACTAATTCAAATTCTGGTCTGAGATAGCTTTTGCTTCTAAATCTTGCAGGGTTCTCAAGTTCAAGTTACTGCTCCTGATATGTGTGTGTATCCAAGGAGCCCAGCCATGGCCCTTGGACTTATTGCATGTGTATCCCTTATGACTGCACAGTTTATTATCAATGTTGTAGCTGGGTGCATTTGTTGCAGAACTTCTCATGCTTCAACATCCAATTGGACTGTGGCTTTAGTCTGCTTTGTTGTTTCCTGGTAAATTATTTTGACTACCAATTTGGTTGCATTTGATGTTGTTCCTTGAAAAAAGCCGTCTTACTCTTCATCATATCTGTTCTGTATGTCATTATAACATCCAAATTAACTTACGGCATGAAAGGCTTGCAGCAAGCCATGTTAGACTCCAATTGTGAATTTATGGAAAGTTCTCATCTTGAAGGTCATTGGAACTGCCACTTCCAAATTCAACTAGTTTCCCCCTGCACCAAGGATATTTCTTCTCTTCTTTAAGATTCATCCAGTATATTTTCCTGTAGGTAGCCCAGAGATTAACTTTGGAACCTTTTTTTTTTGTTTGCCTTGTTTGACAATGATAAGAACATTTTCCAAATTTGTGGAGTCGGATTGTATTTTGCTGGAATAGCTCAAGCCTTAGCTTAATAATTTATGCAAGGAAAGATTAATGCACATTTGAAAAGTACATAGGTCTTTAAATTAAGGAAAAAATTAGCAGAATGATCATATTAAGAGGAAAATAATGTCTAAAGATCATCCCTACAAATTGAATTTGGGGTTGAACAAATATCATTCCTAGATTGTTTCCACACCCACCATCCATACAATGTTGACTATTTTGACTAAAATGCATCCTTAACCAGTCTTGGTTGTGTTTCTATTCTCTTTCTTCTCTTTGGGATTTAGATAATTCAAGCTTCTACTTGGGAATTCATTTATGGCAGCTCCGTTTCATATCAATCATTTGTTTTAAAATCCACTTACTAGGTTAGAGTCAACAAAATTGTTTGTGTGTTTTCTGGCCTTGGTATAGAAAAGACTTTAGGTCTTAGGCCTTGCAGTCTATCTCATTACTTATATGTGACAGAATATGGAAATTGTTAATTAGAATAAATTGTGGAAATGAACTTTGTTTCCTACAGTTTCCAGAGATGGAGATTACTAATGGATCTCAATTTTAAATAGATCATTTTCAGATGAATTGATGCATTTAGTTTGTTATCATCATTCAGGTTCACATTCGTCATAGCATTTCTATTACTGCTAACGGGGGCTGCATTGAATGATCAACATGGTGAAGAGGGAATGTACTTTGGCAGCTACTGCTATGTGGTAAAGCCTGGGGTCTTCGCAGGAGGAGCTATCTTGTCACTGGCAAGTGTTACCCTTGGAATCCTTTATTACCTCACCATAATATCTGAAAAGAACAGGACTGAGGCATGGGGGGGCTCTCCCCATCCTAATCAAGGAGGCATTGCTATGGGACATCCTCAGTTCCCAACTCAGACAACCCAAGAACCAGTCTTTGTGCACGAGGATACATATAACAGGCGGCAATTCCCTTGATGTCTAGATGAAAAATTCACCCCCAAGCACCAATTCTTAGCTAGTTCTGTTATTGGGTTAGCTAGTGTTGTTGAATCTGTATAGCCAACAATTTATGCATCAATGTGTACATCAAATGTCAGGAGACGATTACTTTGGGGGATCTTCTCCCTCCATGTGCTATGCCCAGTAAGATCAGCTCTTTTTTTTGGGTTGAGTTAGGATTACAGATATGGATAAATACCTCACTTTATTTTCTTTTTTCTTTTTCTTGTTGCAACCTCAGCTTTATTGTAATACACTGTACCTTTTCATTATTGGTGACTAATATAAAGAAATATAGATAAGCACCAAGATCATGCTTACTATTTGAGAATTGCTTTTTATATTTTGTGGTCAGAACTAAAGTTGGTTTACCAGACTCTTAATTCATTTCTATTCAGTTGTTGGCCAAATGCAGATGAGTCACCAATCTTAGACCTCTTTCGTAAAATACTTAACGTATCTTCTCAGGAGTACATGGCAAAATACTTAAGGCTGCATTTGGATGCGATGTAAATCAAGATTTTGCGTTGGTTTGGTTTTGTATGCGTTTGGAGGGTGTAATTATTATCGACATAAAACTATCCTCTGGTTCAGTTTTGCGTGCGTTTGGATGGAGTGTAGTTTCATGTTGATAATCGATGTAAAACCTCATCAACTCTAAAGTTTTACAACAACAATCAATATAAAAGCTACATCGATTTTATCGATGTAAAACTTTACACTCTACCGCAATCTACTAAAAAGGATTTATCCTACTGTTACTAAGTTGACAGAGCAGCAGCATCCTGAACCTATTTGTCTGGGATCCAAGCCTATTTCTCCTGCATTGTGCTAAAGCCAAGGTTCAAAGTAATGATACTTTGATATGCAAAAGGTTGGGGAAATCCTAGAAAACTTAACATAAGCACAAAAAAAGGCCTAGATTTAACAAAAAATAGTAAATGCACCCATGTTTTCATGCATCTAACAATGTTTTCTTACAGAATATGATGATCTATGAACAAACATTTGTTGATCCAAAATGACTATGATCTGATATTTTATGCTATCTTTGCCTCAAGTCTTTCCTCACAAAGCTTGAGAATGAAAAAACACAGACACACATTTGAAGTGGTTGACGTATTTTAGAAGTTCTAGGAGTTGTAGAAATTGTTGCATCAGAATAAGTGAAATCGAGATAGTTAATAAGAAAATTAGAAATGTGACATCCTCTTATCCTTTTAGATGTGTTTACAAGTTTTGCTTTAATGTAATTTTTGACCAGGCATGAGTTTAGGGAAATAGAGAGCATCACACAAGAGCTGAACATAACCTTTAAGTAGGTCAGAAGGACAGCAAATGGGATGGATGACACCCTAGCAAAGCAAGAGGTATATAGGCAACAGATGTTTTGGGCACCATTGTAATTCCCTTTTCTGAAATGGGACTGGAATGAATCCTTATAGGTGGACACACCATGTCCTTGTAATAACCAGATTATCAGTTTAATATAATCCAATTTTCTTGCTGACCAAAAAACACACCCATGAATTTTGATCAGACCTGCAAGGTCTGATCCAATGCATTTCTGCAGCACACCTGGTTAGTAGCCATGGGAAATCCCTTAAGTGTGAGTCATTTGTCCTTTATACGGAGGCAAAGTTGATTGACCTTTTTCTCCTAATGATCAAGACGCTAAGATTATCAGTTTAATATATAATCCAATTTTCTTGCTACACCCATGAATTTTGATAAATAGCACCTGATTGGCTACCACGTTTATGATTCCAGTTGATTGGTCAGACTTTTTCCGGTACTTTAGTCGAACCCGTTTATTGCAAAGTGGGAGGGGGGTGCGTTAAATGCCTAAAAAACATTGCAGGTAAGCAACCTGCAGTGTCTGTTCCAATGCATTTCTGCAGCACACCTGGTTAGCCATGGGAAATCCCTCAAGTGTGAGTCATTTGTCCTTTGTTTTATTATACGGAGACAAAGTTGATTGACCTTTTTCTCCTAATGATCAAGACGCTAAGTCTTGAAAACTTTGTTATCTAAATTACAGATAAAGAAGAGAGGCATCGCTGCATCCATGGATGCTGGCTTCCTGTAGTGAATGCCTAGATGAGACTTCTACAAGGGGTGATATGCTTTGTCATTTGATGTTGCTTTTTGTACTCAATTTGTTGTATGTGTTTCAGAAGGATTGCAGTACTGAGAAGAAAGGATCAAAGAAACAGCATTTACTACTGTAATTCTTCTTTTGTTCTTGTAGTTTTCTTTGTTTCTTTGTTTCTTTGTTTCTCTTGTTAAGGAAGTCCTTTTATTACCAAAAAAGAAAAAAAAAAGAAAAGAAAGAAAGAAACATTTACTAGAAGACTTGGGACTTATGATTCAAGGATTTATGCTTAAAGACCAAGTGAGGGATTTCAGATGCTCCTTTAGAAATCATTCCACAATTTTCAAGTAAGTGGGAGAGATCATGTGAAATGGGGCGTTTATCAACAATCAGATGTCAAAAGATGCTGATTACACTTTCAGAAAGGTTTTACCTGAAGATGTTGATGTACCTTGCATGAGAAAAATTAGAAAAGAGTTGATGGGATCATCTACATATCAAAGCTAAGCTCTTGATATTCATGTAGCTGCGAAGATAAATAAATAGTCGAAAAGAAAAAGTTTTCTTTGGAGCTTTGCAAGAATAACAGAGGCGCAATAAATGCAACTGGGCAAAATCCATTTTTAACCAGAATAACGTCACTAGGCAGGCTGCTCTTCTGCTGTCTGAGACCATAAAGTTTCAACCACACATGAGAAGCAGCTGAACCAAAAAAGCATCATTTATTCCATTGGAATCTGGTTCAATGAATTTTATTTAAATTGCAAGTTGCAAGTAGGTCCCAGCTTTTTCTAGCTTCTTTTTTGTTTTGCAAAGCAATAGCCCTGCTTAATTCTTTTGCAAAAAAAATGCCAATACACAAGACAAGGAAAATGGCAATGATCAGAAACTGCACAATCAGTACACAATGACATCTCTCTTTTTACGTGGTAAAACCCCCAAGGAGGAGGAAACATCCACGAAGAAAAATAATTTAATTTATTGATAATGAAGTTACAATCAATATGTAAATGTAATTTGATTGGATTTACAATGCCCTTCTCTAGTTTGTCAATTCTTCAAATACAATGAGGATTTCTAACCAGAGAGATTAGATTGTTCAGTCAATCAAAAAAGAAAGGATGGAAGAAAAAAGAGAAAAAAAAAAATCTACTTTAGAGCCTTTTGAAAGATCAAATATACCTTGAAAACTTGAATATATGTAAAAAAAAAAAAAAAAAAAGCTTTCAGAATTAGTGGGAATTAAGGAGAAAAATAAGGAAAAACATAAATTAAGAAGAAGAAGAGGAAGAATATACAAGTATATAATTATAGAGTCTAACAAACTGTTAGGAATTTACCTGCAAGAACAACCAGATTGGAAAAGAAATTAGGACCAAATAATAATTATAACTGAAAGTTTGTTTATACCTGAAAATCTGAAATCGTGTAGCAGAAAACAACCTCCAATTTCTCCCAGGTCACCAATGATGAATCGTCACCTGATGCGATTTATATTAGAAAATGGCTCGGAATTCGTTTTGGATGTAGGTTTTGCCACCTCAGGATTCCCGAAAACATTCCAAAATCTTAATGTTTCATCAGCTGCTGCGGATGCCACTGTGCAGCCATCTGGACTCTGAAAAGAATTCAGGTAAGGTCAGCAAAGTAAACAATCATGACCAAGGAAGAAAAATGATAATTCTCATTTAAATATAACAAAGTTATCATTTACTTTCTTTGTATCAATACCTGAGCCATGAAAAGAACTCTTGATGTATGCCCAGTAAGCTCTGCAATCTTCACCATGGATGGGTACTTCCAGAGGGTGAGTTGATTCTGGGTGAACCCATGAGAGCTCAGCAGTTCACGCTCATTTGTATTCCACAGCAAAGAACAGACTTGTGAGCCTGTGTCCACTGAGTTCAAGCATGCACCTGTGTGGGTGTTCCAGAATTTTATGCACTCATCTCCTCTTCCTCCTCCAGAAGCAAGCAAATTACCCTGGAAAGGACACCAGGCAAGAGCTTTTACGGCAGCTGTGTGGTCTTCAAGTCTGTGCAGCCACTGGGTAGGAGAATTTGAAGATGCCACTGATCGATCCCATATGTAGAGCAGATTATCATTTCCTCCACTCGCTAGCTGCTGGCCTGATGCCGACCATTTCAGCCCACAAACCTCTCTGTGGTGTCCTCTGTAGGTTTCAATAATATGAGATCTTACTCTCACATCATTGTTGATGATCAAACCATCCATTGCCCCGGTTGTCAGGATATGATTGTTCCAGTCGAGTGAACCCACTCTAGCTCGGTGCCCACCTTGCAGAGTTCTTAGCTGTAAGAACAATTCAAAAGACAAAGTAAGAAGAAAAAATCATTACACAATGTACAGAAAATAAATTAGAAACCCAATGAGATATAGATTATCTAGACAGAGAAGGCATGAACCTTTCGATTAGCTACTGTATCCCAAAGCTGAACATCGGCATTGTTAAGGCCAATGGCAATGTGTCGTCCATCGGGAGCCCATCGAACACTTGTAATTGGACCATTCTCATCGTCAATCGTCATAAGTTCAGTAGTGGATCCATCTGTGGCATCCCACAAATATAAAGTGTTCCCAAGAGCAATTGACAGAACGTTACTGCTACCCCAGTCCAGTAAATTCAAGTAGAAATCGTCCAGAATATCAGGGGCATCCAGTGTCTTCTCTGAGCTCTGTACAAACAAGGCGGATAGAAACAGATGAAATTAGAGAAACTGTGAACGCCAGAGAACGAAAGAAAATAGGTAAGAAATGAGAAAGAAAGGAACCCACCTGAGGAATGTGCCTTCGAGGCTTTATGGGTTTTGATTGGGGAAGAAAAGACGACATTTCATGAGGTACCAGCTCGACGGGTGTGGGTGGCTTGTTCTTGAAAGCAAGAATCCTGGTTCTGTTCATGTTGAAAACCTCTGCCAATTGCTTCTGATAAGCCTCTTTCGCAGGAGAACTTGCAAGGGGGTTTTCTTTCCCCTTCCTCCCCTCTGTAAGCATGTAATGAGCGAAATCGAAGTCCATTGCGGATCGATTAGGGATAAATCTGTCAAACTTCGTATTGCAGAAAATTAGAAGGAAAACATCATCAGGGAAAATGATTCACTAAAGCAAAACCTTAGAGAAAAACGTGATGAGTTACGCGAAGACTCCAAAATTCAGAAAGAATTTAGAAAAAGAAAATGAAATACGTGAAATGAATTTTCGGAATTGGGTATCAAAGAATTTTAATGATCCACATACATTTTCACGCGAGTTTCTCCTTTGAAGGAGCTGCTCTTGAAGGGGGTTTCTAGATTGAGATTTGCTCGGAGAATTGAAAGAACCTGCATCCATTGTGATGAAAAGAAAAAAAAAAGGAAAGAAAGCACCTGCAGAACGAATAATTGAAGAAAGCAAAGAATGAAGCCTGCAAAACACCAAACCAGATGAGATGAAACCAAAGAAAACCCAAATAAAGAATGTAACAGAGAACAAAACGATGGAGATGATTGAAGGATTTCGTGATCTCTGCTGATCTTTGAGCGCGTTTGAGACTGTCCGGTGAGCTTTGCGAGAGCAAATGTTTTTTTGCATTGAATTTATCCATGTTATAACCGCTAGTGCTGATTTGAGAAAGAAAGAGCCGTTGGATTTTCAGACCAAAATGCCCTCCCTATTCTGATCAATTCCAGTTGCATTTCGTTTTATCCAGATTCTAGCAAGTGCTTTCGGAGGGTATTTTTGACAGAATGGTACCTCCAATATTCCAACCCCTTCGGTTACGAAGACAAGGCGGCGTTTCAGTGATGTTCGAAAGGGTCATAAGAACTAAGAAGTGAAAACATTTTCTCTAGGCTCTGTTTGTTTGCAATCCAATTTTATTTACACTAAACCAAATGCATGTGGATACAAATCAGTAGAGTATAAATTCTGATTCATTCTTGTATGGGGTTTTACTCTGCTTTATGTTTCATTTCACTTCATTCACACCGACAATAAACAAAACAAAGTAAAATTTAAAACAAAAAAAAAATCAGGAATTGCATTCAACTCATTTGCACTCCCGTACCATTGCACTGGTGCAAATGAGATTGCATTGTAAATAAATTAGGCCTTGAAAGATATAAAAAAGAGGTGAAGAAATTGGGCCTTCCCAAACGTTACCCAAGGTCATCAGTTTGGACTAGGGCCAAAGATGGGGATTCAACGTCTCGGGTTGGGCTAGGTCAAGGTTGGGGTTCAACAACACTCCTACAAATTCTTATCCATGATAATTTTCTGTGAAGGAAATCAAAGAAAAAAGAGAGAATGAGGCTACTAGCTTTACTTTTTATCAAACTCAAAATTGGATTAGACACTCAGACCATAAACCAAGAACTATTTGCTGTTCCAATTTTTTAGACAATGTTTAGAATCAATGCCATTTCTTTGCAGGCGTTTTTTCGAAAACTGTGCTGTATTGACATGCCATTTTCTCAAAAAAAAAGAAGCGTTTTTTTTCATTTGATACTGTTGTTGCTGTTACAGGAGTTTTTCAATGCCATGTCAGTATATTGTTGCTAGTAAACACCAAAAAAAATGTTTTCTCAAACCACACCTTTCCCAATTTACAAGATGTTGTCTAAGAAAATGTTTTTTTCAGAAAAAGAAAAAAAAAACGAACATTAGGCGTTGTGTGAAAATGGATTTCAGACATGATACTGATGTGGTGTTGTTTTTGAAGAAACAACATTGGTTCCAAACACCGATTTTTCAAATGTGTGTGTGTGTGTGTCAAAACGTCATTGTGATCATCTAAAAGCCCTTACACAGTCCTATCTCTCCATTCCATTATGTTTAATGCCATATCCATTGTAAAATTATTATCATTTAAATAATTTCTTTTTACTTTCTTTCATTTCATGGTGTATGTGTGTGTGTGGACCACCTCTAGCCCTTCTAATTCCTTCAATTTGTAATGCGTTGCTTCTTATAGGTGTTGTAGCCTTGTAGGTGATGTTTAATCCATATAACCAAACCATCTTAATCTACTCTCTCTCATTTCATCACCTAGTGGAACTATTCTTAAATTCTTTCGTATGTTAATTTATATCATTTCTAGTTTTTTCTACTTGTCTATTTCAACATATGCATTTCTACTACACTCATTTTTTCGATATATTTCTTGGTTATCCAACATTTGCTCTATACAACATAGTTGGACTTACAATAATTGTTTTATAGAAATTTCTTTTAATCTAAGTGATATTCATCTATTACATAATACTCTGGATGCGCCCTTCCATTTGTCCATTCTCTAATTCTATAAGTGGCATCTTCCTTAATATATCCCTTATTACAAACTATCAAACCAAGTACTAGAGTTATCTTATGGTTTCCAATCCTAAGTGTGCCTTGATTTGCACTTCTATTATTGTTAAATTTTATATTTTGTTTTAGCCCCATTTAATGTAAAACCTCTTGTTTTTAAGGTAGTTGTCCATAAACTTAAATTTGCATTTAATCCTCCATTAGTTTTAACAATTAAAACAATGTCATCAATAAACAACAAGCACCACTAGACCTATAAATATGTTTAGTCAATTCATATATGATCAATGCAAAATTGCAAATAAATAGGGGTTGTAAAAAACTAAAAACTCATCTAACTATAAAATCTAATGTTTCTCCCACAAGTTTCTAACATGGGTTGTTGCATCTTTAGACATATCCTTAATTAGGTTTACATACTTATTTGGAAATACCCATATCTTTTCTAAGACCCATCATATGATCTCTTATAAGAATTTGTTATATGTTTTTTCTTTCTAAATTACTAAACACCACATGAAGATCTTTCTTTTCCTCTATTAATTTTTTTCAAAAGAAAGATAATTTTCATAATTGATCTCTTTGACATAAACCCAAATTGGTTCTCTAATATACTTATTTCATGTCATWACCTTTGTTCACTTATTTTCTCACAAAATGCATATTGTGGTTCATGAGTTTAATCAAACAATAATTATTATAACTTTGTATATTGCCACTATTTTTAAATGCAGTCACCATATTAGACTACTAAGATGGTGCTTATATTTAAGAATAAAGGCAACATGAACACCATATTACTCTTTATCCAATATTTGACAAAAACATGATTTAAAATATTCTAACCCAAATCACTTGTGTTAAATTCAAGAAAAAAAATAAGCATTTTACCACTAAAAACTTTATTTGGGAAAATTTTAACCACAAAATTTCATCATTACATGGATTGAAGATAAAAGAATGTAGAAAGTTTTATGGTATTTAATATCAATTAAGCAAAATTAATTTCAAGATGAAGGAAAAAATAAAACCTTTTTACTTTTTACCTCATTTCTTGATTTGTATTATAGTTAAGTGGTGATATAAGAAAAGCACAATGAAGTCAGTGGAGTCACAACATCTCTTTCGTCTAATAAGATTAGCAGGAAGCCCAATTATAATAATAGTAGGCAATTCTTTACATTTGTTCWGAAGAAATAAATTAGAGATCAGCTAAGTACATTCATTAATATTGATTGCACATTAATCACATTAAAGTCTACTTACTTTTCATTGGTTGACATTTGATAATATAATTTAACCTTTAACAATATGTATTTACCATCATGTTCAACCAATCACATCTTTTGTCGCACAATGGAGTATTCTATACATTTTGCCTAAAGATTAATGATGATGCACAATCTGGCCGGTCTTAGCTGTCGATGATCTTGCCTCTGAACTGAGTAACAGGGACCTGAAA
>NW_010729089.1:80405-120812 GCF_000365185.1 Nelumbo nucifera | reverse complement strand
CGGACTAAGTACAGCGATCTGGAGTTCGGGCTCGGTAGTGAGTTTGGACTTGCTTCCGATGTTCGCTTTGGGTGCTCTACTGTCCCGAGCTGCTTGCCTTTGCCACGTGTCGGGCGATCGCGAGGTCGGGCCAAATTTCCCTTCATCAATTAATATATTTAATTGAGTGAACGAGTGGTTTAGTGTTTGAGTGGGGATATTGTTGGGTTATGTCTTGTTTTTCTTGTACTCCCTTCCTTGAAATGTTTCTTACTGCAACTCCACAGATGGTAAGCTCTGAATCATGACTACTCATACATAAAGGAGTAAAGGATTCCCATTGTCTCTATTGGAAACTAAACACTAAGCAATCAATTACAAAATTTGATTAGATACTAGATTTTGTATGGTGTTCACAATGTCATGAGGACTCTGAGTACCATCAACCTTGATTATCCCCTCACTGGGATCAATATCAAGCAAGTCCAATTGAGACTGCAAGAGCGAAGCAGGCATGAAGTGTTTCCCTTCCTTGGCCCTTGCATTGATCCGAACTGCAAGCACCCCGGCCGGAGCATCCAGCAAAACGAACTTCACACAACAAGCATAACTTCCCACTTCATAACTTTCATCAGCCATTCTGAGAATTTCCCTGTAGTTCTTTTGCAAAGCTGAGCACGCAAGGATTGTGGTTTTGCCACTGTTTATGCTATCTCTGAGAGTGTCGCGTAGTTTCTCAAGCCATGGCACCCGGTCTTCCTCTGATAATGGTATCCCCTTGCTCATCTTTTCTGTATGATTGTCCAGATCAGTGTTATAAGAACTTTAGGCTCAGTTAAGAAGCACAAATATAAATATATATATATATATATATATATATATATATATATTATAAAATTACATACAAAATACAAGGTTTTGCACTCTACATATTTGTATTTGTGCTTCTTCCAAACTAAGTTTTAGAGATCATAATTGTTCAACGAATTCAAATTCATAAGGACATGAGTACCTTTATTTGATTGTGGATGGAAGTCATCAGCATCCAGAAAAACACAATTCATGGCCTTGCTCAGCATCTCCCCTATGGTTCTGTTAAAACAAAATGGACAAGAACATGAGACAGAGAGAGAGAGAGAGGAGGGGTGAATTGAAGAGAGTCCAGCCAGGTCAGTTGAGCAAAAGCTCAAACAAATTGCAGCCAAGGTGGGAATTCATTAGTCAGATGATCAGTTGGAAGGTAGGGAGTAGGGAGTGGCCTCGAATGATGATCCGCCACAGAACCAAATCATGAAATCAACCACCACCATCACCAAAAAAGACACAGGGGAAGTGAGTGGGGTGGCGGCCAGGTTGAGTCCACTCAGGCTGATTCGATCGGTACAGAGAGAAGAGGACTCAGCCTAATACGACACGAAACTGGGTTGTGAACCCATTGTTTAGAAATCGTGAGCTCAAAAGATCAGTGGAATGGCTTGAATCATCAGCGTCTTGCTTCTGAATTCTCACAACCATTTTTTTTTTTTTCTTATAGTGCTGAGAGTGTGAGACCTACTGAATGATTGATGGGTCCTGGCCGGACGATGCCCCAATACAATTACATTCAGACTAGAAACTAAAAGAAAAGGAAAGAGAAGATTTTGTTGGATGGAATTAAGGCCTTACGATTTTCCGGATCCACTAACACCAATGATCACAATAACTAATCCTGCAATTTATACATAGAGCAACAAAAACAAACATAAACATAAATAAACGTCAAATCCATCCAGGAAAAAGTTCAAATGTACGAAAAAACGGAAAAAGATCACAAAATCACTTACCTTTGGGATCTGGAGCCATGGATATGGGGATGGAGGTAGAGTTGATGAGATATCGCTGCAAATTTTCCCAGAAGAGAGAGAAACAAGATCACAAAATCACCACTGCGTTGCTAAATTGTATGAAGGGGATGGCGCGGTTTGTCATTTGTCGACTCACGTAGTCACGTACCTGGGATTCAATTTTCAAATCATAAAATAAATCGGGAAATTTATGGGTTTTTTTTTTCGATTAAACGGGATAGAAATTTATGGTTTACTCCTATCAAAAACGTGCTTTTTTCTTTTTTTTGTCAGCAAAACATGTGAGTAATTGTTTTATTTCCTAGTCATAATAGACACAAATCTACACGCCACTCTTTCCAATCCAACCATAATACAGCATCAAATGGCAATGCTTGTATTTTGCACGAATGCCAAAGATTTCTGATCGTCATCAAATAATTTGGTTAATTGTCTCTCTCTCTCTCTCTGGAAATTCTTGAGTCTTGACAAAATTTCTGGTTGGGGAATCAAGCGGTGAAGATCCAATGAGAATGCAATTTCCTTTTTTTTTTTTGGCTGCCAGAGAATGCATTTTCCCGACCAGGCCGTCCATCACTCTTTTTAAGTCCTAACCCAACTTAATGGCGTGGCGTGCGTTACCTTCTTACTACTTATCAAAAGTCAAATTGTCGCCTTACTCAACCAAAACCGAAAAATCAATTCGAATCAAGAAAAATCTAACCGAAAAAATCTAGCTAATGAAAGATCTCAGTTTTGGTTTGGTGCTTTTCAAAAACCAGTAGTATCGTGGAGTTGAGGAATCATACCAATCAATTGAATAAAGTTTAAACAAATAGTTTTGATCCAAATTCGACCTTTGGCTTTTCAAAAATTAATGGCACCAGTTCGATTTCAAAAAAGAACCCACGGTTAGGGTTTAGTCTTTCTCTATTCGTTAAACAAATAATTTTGATACAAATTCGAACATTGGTTTTTCAAAAATTAATGATACCAGTTCAATTTCAAAAAAGAACCCACAGCTAAGGTTTAGTCTTTCTTTGCGTTTACATCTGATAGTGTTTTACCTTATACTGCTCGTTGCTCCTTTTTGCACCTTGTGCATGCAACAATGAGCAGAGCGATGGCCCGCTTGCGACATTGCATTGGCTGTAATTTTAGAAAAATTCATTTTTCAACTTTTGGAAAAGGCTCAATATCGTAAAAGACCTGTTCTCTGGATGCGTAAGCGCACACCCGTCTCGACTGACCTCGATTGTGACTGATGATGCACGTGAATCATTTCTCGAAAGACAGTAGGCCCTCCAATCTGACCATCTTCTGCAACACTCATTTAAGATCAAGTGAAACACTCTTTTAAGATCAGGTGGGTGTTTAGCATTGGTGTGTTTTCCAAGCATTCCGTTTTACTTTTACAGATGGGACCCAATTTATAAGTGTTTCATTTTATCAAGTTTTTTTTTATGGTTTTTAGCATATAAGTGTACTTTTGGGGTTTAATATCAATAAAAGTAATATATTTAAAAAATTTTCAAAAATAAATTAACTTTTTAAAAATAATATCAATAAAGGGCAAAAACACTATTCATCTTCACTAGAGCCGTCGTCTGCCGCCACCCGCTACCACCCCCTCTACCTCCGGCAATGTTGCCGGAGGTGGCCGGAGGCAGAGGTGGTGGTGGCGGCATTGGTGGTCATTCCTTTGCCCGTCACCACTGCCACCTCTGTCTCCACCCATCTCCGTCAACATTGTCGGAGGTAGAGGCGGAAGTGGCGGCATTGGACAAAGAAACCACCAACGCCGTCACCGCCACCTCTGCCTCCACCCATCTCTGGCAACGTTGCCAGAGATTTGCCAGAGATGGGTGGAGACAGAGGTGGCAATGGCGGCAGGCAGAGGAATGACCACCAACGCCGCCGCCGCCACCTCCGGCAACGTTGCCGGAGGCGGAGGCAGAAGTGGGCAAAGGCAGCGGCAGGCGATAGCGAACGACAGTGGCGAGGAGCGGCAGACGGCGACTCTGGTAAATAAATGAGAAGAAAAAGAAGATGATGAACAGTGTTTTTGCCCTTTATTAATATTATTTTTAAAAAGTTAACCTATTTTTAATTTTTTTAAATATATTACCTTTATTGATATTAAACCCCAAAAGTTGCCCTTATATGCTATTACCCCTTTTTTTAACACAAAATAAATATATATATAAATTGATTGGGCATTTAAAGTGATTTGACTTAATATTATAATATATTTATAATGACAACTGTGTGACATCTCAAAAAAGTAATCAACCTTATTAAATTTTACGTGCCATGTCATTCAGGTGATTTAGACTAAGTTTAAAAACGATGCAAATAAGTGTGAATGCAAATATTTAAAGTGTAAAACAGTTTATATAAATTGCAAAATTGAGTTAATTTTGCATTGGCAAATTTACCTTCTTATCAAATAGACTTTTAACTGTAATTGATGCAAACATTAACTTCAATAAAGCATATGCTTTTTTTCATCAACAGCTCACTTGAATCCAAATTTACTTCTTTTTATTGATGTACTTTTAAATCTTATTATCAATGTAAATATGCATTAATATTTCATTTATCAATGCATAAATATAATATTGCCAAACACAGGCAAAAGTGAACCAGAGTGCAAATTTACCCTGAACCGGGATTTACACTCCATCGTTTCCAAACGCAGCCTTAGATCACGCACGCAATTTGACATTTCAAGAAACCCCTCTCCCAAATCCCAAAGTCAATCATTATAAAAACATTGTTTCTTAAAAACAGAATTGACAAATGCGATTTTCTTGAAGATTCCATTTATTTACTGATGTAACGTACCTGACACATCAGCAGAAACGGAATGCTTGTGAAACGAACAAGTGCCAAACACCCAACAAATGTAGATGTAGCATTAACATTAAAAAAAAAAAAAAAAAAGTAAACGCAGCAACCACTA
Organism: Nelumbo nucifera; assembly: GCF_000365185.1. The sequence goes on along the minus strand of NW_010729089.1, from coordinate 116,045 downwards.
CCCACATGCAATTTTAGGAGTAGCATTTAAAACCCCTTCTTAATTGGTCACATCACATCATGTGGCACCAAAAATTTTTTCCCTTTTTTTTGCCAGAAGAGGGAAAAAAACTGAAAATAGATGTGGAGATCCTAATTTTCCATTACCAACATATAGCTGTAAACTATTTATCAAAAAATAAATGGCTGTAAATTAAAAAGTTTAAATAATTCTTCACCATCATCTAATTAGTCATTACAGAACTTTGTGCCAGAGTCAGCTACATGAATGCTAAACAACCATTGCATTCCACTAAGAACCTTAAGGGTTCATTAGCAATACTAGATTTCATGTAGGATATGCACCATGAATCTAAATTATTCGCGTAGAAACAAATATAGGTGAGTATCGCATACTGCAGTAAACGTAATATTTGTGTCTGGCTGCATATAATTCCACCATTCATCAGTGTCAGATTTGTAATAGTGAAAAGAAAATACCACAAAGACTTCCTGAAATATGACAGGCATGGTCATCTGCTCATCAATCCAGAATTCAAAGTGCTAGCTTAATCATTGCAGCAGGTTATAGTCCCATTTCTGAGAAGTTCTCACCAATACATTTGTTGTGACATGTTTGATATGGTACCTTGGCAATAAAATTCATCAGATAAAAAATTGACAAAATCCCTTTGAACAAGCAATCTAGCAAGTTCATGTGAAACTTTTGTTAATTATAAGAAATCCATCCACATTTTACAGAAACTTTGAATCAGATCCCATCTCATATCAACTGGGTCTGGTGCATTGAAAGGAGCTAAGGCATACACATACTAACTATCCACATCATAACCTCAATATGCCTTGGATATGGTTACCTGCAGAAATGCCCTTAAATTTGACCTGGTTCTGCATGCTGGTTTCATTAGACACACATAGTAACGACACCTTTTGACAGAACCATGCCTTTGTTCACACTAAACAACCTTTGAAGCCTTTTCTTAAGGCAGTTTCATCCAAATTCCTTCCTATGAAGACAAGCTTGTTTATTCTTTTCTCATCTGGCCCCCATGCTTTGCCTGGGCTGCCGTCCAACATGGAATGCACCCCCTAATATCAGCACAAGAAGAAGACACTAGTAAATAAGTCACACCCCCACAACGATATATAGATAGGTAGATAGATAGATAGATAAATAGATAAAACATAACAGAGAGTGAGAGAGAAAGACCTGAAAAACATAACGCTCATCAGAACCACTCACAGATAAAACCCCTTTCATCCTATACAAATCCTCCCCTTTTTCATCAATTAGCCTCTCAAGCCAATCATCAACCTAGGTTGCACATGACAAATAAAAAATAAATTAATTTGAAGAGTTATATGTTATATTTGCTGAAAAAGAAAAAGAAGTACCCTGTGATCATTATCATAAAAGCTACTTGTCAGAATTTGACATTAATCAATTCCTTTGATTTTGGCGAGTGTTCAAGAATCAGGGACCCACTCTTTAAATTTCATGGATTGTTTTCCTTTTCCTGTCGAGTATTTATATTTTTGCCAGGGATATTTTAATCCCTTTACCATCAATCAAATAAATAGTATATGAGGACCAATTACCCAACTTCACTCAAAATTTCCTTTCTTCTTTCTTTTCTCCTTTTTTTTATTGCTAACAAGAAACTTTATGTTGGGTTTCTGCCCAACACAGACACTGATTCGAGATAGTGTGGTCTCCTAGAGAAGAAATGAGAGAACAGAGAGAGAACAGAGAGGTTTCTGGATTGAATCTTTCATAGCTTTCTTATTACTTTGCCTTGTATTTATAGATGTACAAGTTGGTAGTTGTAACAAATCCAGAATCAAGATTACCACTTATCTCTTGTACAGTTGGATCTTGCCTGGCTGTTTTTACCCCGTGTGCTTTTCTCCTTGAGTATACTTGTTTGATAATTGGTTTATTGGCTCGGACTTGGTTTCTAACACTTTATTACTGTATGAAAAAGAATGAATGATGTACAAGACATGCCATTTGCCAACCATCCCTCTTTGAAGGATAGGCTAGTCCTAGCTGCCTAACCTCAATATCATACATTTTAACTTACATATGACTTAAGGAAGATGGCTAATATTACATTAAAACCTCACCTTTAGAAGGGGGGGGGGACTCACAAATCAACACATTTCCATAAGTCAACTCAGGCCAGCTCTCCAAAATACATGTCTGACTCAGATACCCTTGCACTGAGGACCTAACCATGGGCTTGCACCTTCTTAGCATTTAAACTCCATCATGGATGATGCTCATTCACAATTCCTTGTTTTTCTTTCTCAACATGATTGTCCACCATTTAAAACTTTTTTTTTCTTTTTTTGAAAACTTAAAAGTTGAGAACTTTAAAAGAAAATTAAAAAGAAACTAAAAGTTGAGAATGACATTTTACAAAACTAAGGTGAACAAATTACCTCATCAAGATCCAAAACTCCCTCAGAAACTATACTGACACTGGACACAGCAGAATCATGTGTATGATTATGATGATGTCCCTCATGATGATCTGTTAGAAAAACCATTAAAAGAAAAGAGGACATAAAATTCATGAGAAAAGCCAAGAAAAATATGCTGACTCACTTTAAAGAACAAGAACTGAGTATATCATCACCATCAATTCATTATCCAATCCTTAATAGGGCATTAATGCCAAGAACAAGTAATTCCATAGTCCACCAGTCTGGCAATCAATGTGCACAAAATCATTTCTGAAGTGCCAACGGATCAGGGAGGTTTTGGACCTTTCTTATCAATGAGGTGGACTGTCTAGAAAAGTAAGTATTTGGATTAGATGAAGGAAATTGATAAAAGCATGCCCAAGACCAGCTTGTTCCTTGTGTCAAGGTGGCCCCTATCCAGTGTTGCATGGACTCCAACACTTGAGTCAGAATCTGACATGTGTCCAGGAGTCCAACTTGGTGAACCCCAAAAAGTAGGATTCTTGGACACGTTTCACATAAACAATAGTTTATTATATATTAAATAAATTGTGATTTTTATATTATTTTTAAAATTCATAGAACCATACAAGCATCACAATGTAAATAGTTAAATTACTTTTACAATTGATAAGTTAATATTACAGCCTTTCCCCATTTGCCACATGACCACATTAATGGTATTGATGTTAATTGGAAAAGATTCAATAAACAATGGATCAAAAGCTATGTGTAAATTGGAAAAACATAAGCACTAAGAATGCCCTATTGGACGGGTTAAATGGTTGACCCACTGTTACATAGAAGTATTAAAATGAAGAGTCGTTGCAATGGGCATTTTGGTAAATCTGCTTGATTTGCACTTTAGCTGAGTCCAGCACATATTTTGGAGAGTTGAACACGAGCAAACTTGTGAACACATGTTGATTTGCAAGTTCCCTCCAAAGGTGGGGTGTCCATGCAACACTGCCCTATCCCATTGCTTATTCACAATCTGATGGAACGCCTCAAGTCGAGAGATTATGAAAGACAAAAGCTAACTGAAGGTTTTAAGTTGGCAAAGATTTTACAATGGTTCCTCACCATCAATGTGCAGATAATACCACCACATTCTGGAAGGCCCAGATTATATTATTGAAAGGTATTGAAGTGCACTACAGTAACCTCAAGGCTCAATATCAATCTGAATAATACAATAACAGCCAATTCAACAGTATCAATATGAGGGGTTGAGTTTTTGGTCTAGGGTGATGGGTCTGTTGGAGATCCCCCCTTGGTATACTAGGATGTTCTCTTTGGTGCTAATATAATTGTCTACGGCATTATAGAATCCCATATTCTAGAGGTTTTAATAAAGCTTACTTCCCAGTATAGTATTCCTGGAAACTTTTAGGTGCCCTTTATATATTCATGGACAAGATAACAAAAAACTGATTCTATGACATCCAACGATTTCAGTGACAATAACTTGAAACTCCTTAATCGTTAACACAGTCCTAGAACTAATCCATTTTAAACTCAACAAAGCCTTATGCCACCAGCTATTGGAGTCATAAACACAAATCCTTTCTGACCACTCTACTCATTAGGACTCATATCCCCTAACTGATTGTGAGTCCTCACATCAGTTTTTCTTACTTCAAGCAATGCCCTTTTCAGACACCTCCCCCCCCCCCCACCGAAAGCTCCTTTAGGAACTTTCAACTTACATCAGGTCAGTCCTTACTCCTTACTGATCCAATAGGTGGTCTTCCATGCACATGACCAAATTCTATAGTTTTAAAATAAATTTGATGGACTATGCATTGTTTTCCCAATAATTAATGGTTTAATTTTGTAATATACAAATATTATGTACACTGAGGGAAGCCCATGATATTAGGTCCGCTTTCCTGCCTAACCCACCTGTCTTTTCCTAATATAACTTTACATACAGTTTGGGTTCGTGAGTCACCAGAACATTTCTTACCTACAGATACCTTGTCAAGAAAGTGAATCAGCTAAACAGTTTGCTGGACTCAACCAAGACCACCATTTGCCTTGCTAGTTGCTTGGTTTCCCTTAAAACCTGTCTTTGTTGCCCTGTCCCTTGGCTGCCATACTGTACCCAACCCAACACAATCTTGGAGTCTCCTTCCACCACTAGGTTTCTCATGTTCAATCTTCTACCCAGCGTAAGCCCATGTAAAACAGCCAACTTCTCGGCCCTTGTGGAGTTCCCAAAGCCCATGGGGCCTGAAAACATAGCCACTACCACACCTTGGCAATTCCTACAAAACCCTGAATTGCCTGGGTTGCCCAAGCTACACCCACCAAAATTAAGCTTCATTTCATGTAGCTTTCATTTCTTTTTTAATCATCATTCTAAGCTTTATCCCAACAGTACGGGGTCAGCTACATGAATCCTACTTTGCTATTTTGTTCTGTTTAATGTCATATGCATTGTTAAATAATGAGCACTTAAAACATTTCTTGCTACTTCAACTTCAACCCATGTCTTTTTCAGTCTTCCCCTAGCCCTTCTAGCCCCTGCAACTTGTAACAAATCACTTCTTCTTACAGTTGCTCAAAGTGGTCTTCTGTGCAGGTGACCAAACCATCTTACCTGCCACAACCTCTTGCGATGAAGATTGAGCTACAACCTGCCAGCCTCCTATGATGTCATCCATGGTGAACTGTTCAAAAATTTTCAGAGCTTTAACCCATTGTATTTATTGATATGTCCACACAAAGATGATAATTGATGTTCTTACTAATTCAAAGATAGAAAACTCTTAACACTATGGAATGAATCAGAAGATAGCAAGTTGTTATCATCTAAGCCTAATCCTTATCCCAGCTATCGGCTACATGAATCCTGTTTTTCCATTCCATTCTGTTCAATGCCATATCCATTATTAAATTATGAGCGCTTAAATCATTTCTTACTACTTTGACCTATTTCCTAGATTTCTGCTCAAATACAGTTAAAATTACACACACACACATATATATATTACACAGAATAATTCATAGAGGAATTAAATAATTACCGTGCCCTGCCTCATGGTGCTGAGTTAAGCTATGTGATCCATCTAGCTGAACTTCAGATTCAATTCTGCAAAGTCATACACATTTTAGAAAATGAGAGTCCATATGATATAACTTAAGATACTTCATTGCAATACTGCCTTTCTAACTGCTAGATAAAACAATTGGAAAAAATAGCATGCTTGGAGTAAAGAATAAATAGGCAAATGACCTATCAAGATCATATCCTCCCACACCCAGGACAAAGTCAATGTCAACAGCTCCATATGTAGCTTTCTTAATTTGTGCCATCCCATTGATATGCTGAAAGAATTGAATAGGAAGAACTATCATAAGAAGGCTACTAGGATTGTACATTTGCACTTAGACATATAATGCAATAAATTTCATGTAAAAATGAGAAATTTAACTCAGCCTTCATAAAAAATGTTTAATTAAAGTACAAAAATCAGAAATTCACCTACCTTAATTTTCTTCATCAAGGCTTCTAGCTCAGTCTCATTCACCAAATCTATCTGCAAGAACATGTGACACCAAGAAGAATTCAAAGGATGGTACTAAAGCTTGAAAAGCTACCTTTTTTGCCAAGAACCAGTTATATAAGTTATTAAAAAAAGGATTATCATGAATTACCAATCTTTGCATGCTCACCTTGTTCAAGATTATACGATCTGCATACGCAACTTGCTCAATTGCCTCATTCACAACAAATCTTGGTTTGACTTCATTCAAATGCTGCATGGCATGCTTACAGTCAACCAAAGTAACAACACTATCAAGTTTAACATACCGTGCAACCAACTCATCTGTATAGAATGTTTCAATGACAGGAGCAGGCTTGGCAAGACCTATAAAAAGAAACATAGAAGAATAAGCCAAATATATAAACTCTCAAACCTGCACTGAAAAAGATGCAGTAATTATCTTTCCATCAAGAGAGGGACATATATGACTATGACACAATATTCCCCCGGGATCCCTGAAATTAGTAATCTAAGTTCCAAAAGAGAAAAAATGTAATGGCTAAAGAAAACATCAATGACAAAGAAAAAACTAGAGTTGGATCAATCTATAATACCAATATGGATGACAGAAAAGATGAATCACCCCATGAAATGGGGTCATTACCCAATGTTGGTCCCCAGCTATCTGGGATCTTGGGAGGAGTGAACTGGATACCTAACCTTTGGTATTTTTTGCACAAAGTAGCTATCCTCAGACTTGAAGTAGCACTCATTGCACCAAACAATGACCCACCCCATGAATCTTTACCTAAAATGTTCTGGCCACGAATATGAAAGTGTAGAATGAGGCAGCATAATGTGGGGAGGATGGGTTTCACTAGTTTTTTTATCAATAGACAGGTTTTCACTAATGACAATAAATTTAGTAGCACTTGGCTTTCTGTTAAGGCCACTCAGACCATATGGAACAAAAAAAAAATGAAGAAAAAGATTGGTAAAACATATGCAATCATGATCTTGATGGGAACAAATACCATCATGGTTCTAATACATCTAGGATCATTTATAGCAATAAATTTCATCATATAGGAAAATTTCCAATCGGTACCCTGTACTTTGGCTCGAGTGACAATTTGGTCCCCAAACTTTAAAATGCGACAATCCAGTATCTGAACTTTCAAAATGTGACAATTCAGTACTCAAACTTTCAAAATGTGACAATCCAGTACCTGTCGTTAACCAGTTCGTTAATCAGCCGTTAAGTGACATTTGAAAAGTCAAAAATGCCCTTCGAATGCCATCTAATTCTCTTTATCAACCATCCAAACGTTGACAAAAAACTGAACAGTCCCAAATCCTAGCATCTTCTATTCAAAAACGTTGGCGACTGTTTAGAAGAATCTAGAATTTGGGACTGTTCATTTTATTGTCAATGTTTGGATGGTTGATAAAGAGAATTAGGCATTCTTAAGACATTTTTTACTTTTCAAATGTCACTTAATGGCTGATTAACGGATTGGTTAACGGCAGGTACTGGATTGTCACATTTTGAAAGTCCGGGTACTGGATTGTCACATTTTGAAAATTCGGGTACTGACTTGTCGCATTTTAAAGATTGGGGACCAAATTGTCACTCGAACCAAAGTACAGGGTACTGATCAGGAATTTTCCCCATCATATACTATAACAAACTTCCACCTTCAAAAAGGAGTTATACCTGTTGTTTCTATAACAATATGATCAAATTTGTCTCGCTTTTTCCTAGCCAACTCTAAAAGCATTTTAACCAGATCTCTTCTTACAGTACAACATAGGCAGCCATTGTTGACCATAACAATGTCCTCAGACACAGAGGAATGGCTTGCAACTAATGAACCATCAATGTCTACCTCTCCAAACTGCAAACCAACAACCATCAAATATGAATAAATAGGTCCATGTTTGAAGACAAGAATATAACTATAAGGAAGATTGTTGTTGATATCTGTTTGAGGATAGTGGAGTGATCTCTGTTACATTCAGAGACAATTTATGGTTAACTGTGGGCATGATTGGATTGGGCTGGTCATTGGGAAGCATTGATACCACTCGCTTTGGTATTTTTCTTTAACTTTGATTCTACTATCAAAAAATACATGGGAACAAAAGTAGCATACTGTTTAAAATAAATAATTTAAAAGAGAACATTCACAGCAGTTAAGTTTAATGGAAGAATGATTCAATTCCAAAAAATATATTTTACAATAAAAAATTTCTTTCCAGTCCTTTTTGTTAAGATTATTTGATCATGAAAATTAAGGACTTCACATAATTATGTATTTTAGTCTGTCCATAAAAGGAACATTCTTTTTATCATCCATAAAATGGAACAAAATTTTATAAAGCAGCAATACTCTTATTAATTTAGCAGATTGATAGGCCAACATAAGATCTGCATGCCCATAGAATGGATGTAATCAAGGGGAAGAAATTGAGATGAATGAGTAGAAAAACAAGGGATTCAGATGGTGTAGCTTTATCATGCAAAGACCAATGACAACTTTACTAACAAGTATCAGCCTGGTGCAGATGGGAAGCCTTGGGGAGTGGCTATAGTGGTTTGCAGGTTTGGGTTTGAGAAAAATTAAAGTGAACAAGACATTTCTTGGGGAGCGTCTATAGAGGTTTAGGTTTAATTAAAAAAAAAAAAAAAAAGCTTTATAGAGAAAAGTTATTGTTTGTAAGTATGGAGTGATGAGATTGGAGTAACAATGTGGGATACAAGAGAAGTAAAAGCATTAAGCATCCACTTATGGTGTTTGTGTATGGAAGGGCATCATGTGCTTCTAGGAAGCTTTCCAAAACTTGACTAAATCCAAGGCTGGATAGGAGTCTAGGATACGTTTTTAGGAGGAAATTGTGTGGTGTTGGAAGACCATGTGAACTATGTATTAGACTTTGAGAAAGACTTCGCAATAAACCAATGAATTGAAATCAGAAATTAAAGAGTGATTTCATCATCATCTAAGCATTCTATCTATATGGGATCGGCTAAAACGAAAGAGTGATTTGATGTCCAAAATCCAGAGGATCATTATAATGTTTGTCCCTACTTGATAAGCTTGAAAAATAAGTAAATTCCCTAGGAGAACCAGATGCAAGATGGTGAAAGGAATGTAGTAATGGACAAATTACAACGAAAAATACTTATAAAAAATACAATGAAATCTGTGTACAATGTGCTTATATGTTTCCAGGTGGCCAGATCTGAGTTGAAAGGTATTTGGGGTTAATGCAATCCCACCTAGGGTGAAAGCCTTTGCATGGCTGGTAGCTATGAACAGTGACCTTGCAATGGATCACCTGACGAAAAGAGAATTTCAAGTTTCAAGTTTCAACTACATAATATCTGTTCTTTGTGCAACAGCAATAAAGAATATGCGAGGCACCTTTTCATCACATGTAACCATACCAAATTCATTTGAATCTTTTTCTACTTCTTCCTTATTAGAAATGTACGGAAACCAATAAATCCAACAAGATCTTTGCACTGTGACCGAGAATTCAGGAATGGAAGCTAAGGTACTTTGGAGCTGTAATCCATTTGCTGTAGTTTGGGTCATCTAGAAGGAAGGAAATACAAGAATTTTTTATGACATTCAGAAGAGTCATCAAAAAATGTCCTCAATAGTGGGAAATACAATTCTGGTTTAGATTCTTGTTCATTTGGAATTCACAGATGTCTAAAGAGAAATCTTCAGGTCTTCGTTCTGAGCTGCATGAGAGTTATAATGCATTCAGAAAATTCATAATGTGTTGTTTTATTGAATTGTAATGTTTATGTTGTATGAATCCTTATTGGGCTTGAGGTGTTATTTCATCACCCTACCCAGATTTTATACCTTTGTTTTCTTTTTTAAATAAATCTTTTCTTTCATTTTATTGTAAAAAAATAAATTAGACCCTTTTTCAGTAGATATATAACATTAAATTTCAAAAGAATATGGACAATTTAAATAGTTTCTAGGTTTTCTATGGATGTGTTCACACGTCCTTTTTTTTCATCTTGCCAAGTCGGACTCACAGACAAACGTCAAATTCCGATTCTCATGTCTATGTCCAGGCATGATGCAACGATGGTATAAATGTAAGTGACAGTTAATCAAACAAATCCTCTACTGAAAATGATCGCATGGCATACCTCGTTCTCTATAACAGCGATACGCTTGCCGTGATTAGCAGTTAGAATGTGGTTCAGGAGAGTTGTCTGCCATTGACAATCCAAGTAAAAAACAAAACTGGTAAGTTATATGAAACTCTTATTTGGCCAGTTAATTCAATAAACACCAAAAAACATCATGCAAAGAGAAACCAAAATCCTATGAATTTTTACTTAAGAAGATACAGCGCATAATATTTCCCGTTAAAAGTCGAACCTTTCCTGAACCCAGGAAGCCAGTGATGACAGTGGCGGGAACCCTAGTATCAGCATTCTCGTCGGTCGAAATAGCTTCCGTATTATCGTAACGGGGAATGGAACATCTGACCATTGTCCTTGAATTACAGGGATGAATTCTGTCGGATTTAAGGAAGTGGAATCGCTCCGAAACAAATGAGTGAAGATTTCTGAGGCATTGAGAGGTCGCAGAGTAGGAGAACAACGAGAAGTCAACCAAAGAAGGTCTGAGAATTTGATTTAGGGTTTTAGCTGCTGCTCTTGAGACCAATAATTTGGTAGCCATTTTAGCAAGAAAGAGTTGGGGGAGTGGTAACCACCTGACACTGAACGGAAGACCAGTGAAGTCGACGCCTTAAACCCTAAAAGAGGTTTTAATTGTCTCTATTGCTCTATTTAGTTAGCACCGCGTCATGAGATGGTGTCAATGCTTTGTTTGGTTTGTATCCGGGCCAAGCCCGGATCCTACCATATTCGTTGCTTCTGATCTCGACATATCCCCACTTACCCAGGTGTCCAAAACGGGCTGTTGCCACCCCGGATGCATTTGGACCGAAGTGATTTTCTCTTCGAGTCCAGTAACATTTTGACACATCAACAATATATAAATATATTTTTTTAAGGAAAATTGTCTAAAACTCAGTTCACTTTTAAGCATTTCTATTAAACAATTCACCATAACTTTTGAAAACGTCCGGAAATCCCATGTTTGTAAATTTTTATTTTTCAAAAGCAAAGTTTTTAAAGACTAAAAGTGGAGGTGAAGCGGTTAGATGTCAAAAGAGGCGAGGCACAAGTCTCAAATCGGTTTGAGGCGTAAGCCTCAAGCTAAAAATTAAAAATTATAAACATAGTTCATAATTAACAAAAAAACACAAAAAGAAACAAATATTTTAAATTTTATATAATTATGTGTGACTTATTTAATGTATAATAGTCCAACAACCATTAATTATATGTTCAATCTTTTTTCAAGGTTACTCTTATGAAATATAAACATAGAAAAAAGCAATGTTATAATAAAAATAACTAGTGACTACCAATTACCATAAAGAATTTAATACCACAATACAAATTCTAAACTATCAAAGAAAAAAAAAAAAAAGATGGGACCAAGAACATACTTGACACAATTCAATAGCTAACTTACAAAATATGAATCTTTGAAGTTCAAAATTCCAAATTCCTATAAAAAATACAATAGATTTTTTTGAAGTGTATTTCCTATAATAAATAGACTTCCTAGCAATAGAACTAGGCAAAAAAAAAATTAAAATCTTAAACTAGTAGACACAATTTCATTAAAATTTAAAAGCACCAACCAACAAGTAAGGCATATCGAAATGTTCATCTAGTTATGAAAATTTAACCAGAATTTATTTATATTAGTTAAGCAAGTTTTCCAATTCCCAAATGAACCAAAAATATTACCAATACTTCAATTAAAATTCTAGTTTCAAGGCTTCAAGCCTAATTAAAGATGAAAACCTAGCTTCAACTATGAAATCTATATATATACACTAAAGTAGAGTTTGCCATGTCAGCAATCCTCTCCTTGCTCCGTTACCCAAATCTAGCAATTCTAGAGGGGGTGCAAGATTCCCTCTAGAAGCATTAGGAGTTGCCACCTAACATGGCTTATCTCCTTTTTTCCTCTCCTTTTTATTACGAGACCCCCCCTACTTTCTCATAAATTATCTCTATCTCTCACTAATTCCTATTTATCTCCTAAATTATCTATAATTCTTATTTATCCTCTCCCCCACTTTTCATCTATATTTATCTAAATCAAGTTTCAATTAAAAAATTTAACAATTATTTAAATATTATAATGAGATTGTATAATAACTTTAAAATATTTATTAAAAACACAAAAAATAATTATAATAGGTTTAATAATGAAATTATGTAATAACAATATAAATTGTAATTTTATGGATTATTCAACTTAATAACTAAATAATATTTTAAAAACATAAATAAAAATTATTTAAATAACAAAATATTTAAAATTACATAATAACTTTAAAGAAATAAAATTTAAATAACAAAAAAGATTAAATATTTTACATTTTATTTAAATATTTAACGTAATTAAATTTTAAATAGTTAAATAATGAAATTATTTAATAAATTAAAAAAAAACTTAAGAGTAGAATAATAATTATAATAGATTTCATAACTTTTGAATTAATAATAATTTTATATTTACAAAATTAAAAACGAAATTATGTAACAATAGTATAAATTATAATTTCATGGATTATTAAATTTAATGAATAATTAATATTTTAAAATTTTAAATAATGGTATTATTTAAATAATAAAATAATATTATAAACAACTAATTTTTAAATACTTTAAATATCAAAATATTAATAACTAAATCATATCTTATATATTATTTCAAAGACAAAAAATAAATTAGATAACAAAATTATGTTTTAACTTTAAAAAATTATCAAAAGCACATAAGTAATTATAAATAGTGGGGCCCCATGTGAGGCATGGGATGTGGCACCCCTCCCTATCCCTCGCCCTCGTAGTCAAGACACTCTACCCCATCCCCACCTCATCCCCGGTGGCAGGGCAAGTTGGAGGCAAGGCACCCATTCCCGTCAAAGATGGGAGAATCCCCAAACTTTTCCCACCTCGAGGTAACCACCTAAAAATAATCTAATTTGGGGATATTTTACAAATAGGATTATGAGAATTTGGGGTGTTTTAGGAATTGGGGGGTATTTTATAAATGGAATTGTAGGATCCTAGGATTACAAGAATATGAGGAAAAACTTAGTCATATTTTAAAATTCAATATTAAATCTACTAATAGTTTACTAATCTACCAATGGGTTTAGGGAATTATATGCAAACTCATCCCTTCCCCGTCCCTAATTTGGAGCAAAAATATTTTACTCATCCCTATTTAAGATTTGAGAAAACTTGCCCTGTTTGAGGTGGGTCAAGGTATTATTTATGTTTTATATATTATTTTTTAATAATCATTTATGTTTTATATATTATTTTTTAATAATCATTTATGTTTTATATGCTATTTTAAATAATTTTTAAATGTTTTCAATCTAAAAGCTTGAATATTAAATCATATTTTAAACATTATTTAAAAACAAAAAATAGATTAAATAACAAAATTCTGTAGTAATTTTAATAAGAATATAAAATATAAATAAATGAAAAAATAAATATTATTGAAATAGTAGAAGTAGATTAAATAATTTAAAAGTATTAAAGTTTTTTATTAGTTATTTATTGTATTTTCATTATAAATATATTTTCATCAATTGTGTATTTTTTTTATAAATTTTAAATAATTATTGGAGATTAAACTAATGTTATTTGTTAGAGATTAGACTATTAATTTAGCTGAAAGTAGGAGTGTTCACTAGGCAATTCAGTTTAGTTGGAGATTGTTTGCCTAGCCAAACTGATCTAGTCAGGTTAGGGAGTTGGTTACTTGAAACTGACCAACCATTAGCAAAACCTAAACATTGGTTAATTAATTAATGTTTAGCATAATTTACATTAATCATTATAATTTAATAAATCTTCATTAAAATTTTACAACAATTATTTATTCATAAAAGATATTACTAGTTAGCGTAATTTACTAATTTCTATAAAATTAATAATTATAGTTAACAATTATCAAACAATTCAAGGAAACTCTTCAACTAATAATCCATACTTTTTGAAATAAATAATAATTAAAAAATAGGAAATTAATCTACAAAAAAATTTCTCCAAAACTATTTAAATAATAGTCCATTATTATTATTCAACTAAATAATTATTAAAACTTTAGGACAATTAAATTAGAAAATTAATCTATCAGAATTTGTTTCATATTTATTTAAATAACAATCCATTATTATTATTTTAATAAATAATTTATGAAAATTATTAAATCTATCCCCACCGGGCTAGGCTACATGGTTGACTTCAATCATACTTGGTTTTACATTAATCAACAACAAATGATTTACTTTTAATTAAAATTCATGTGATTTACTATAATTACATTAAAATACTATAATTACATCACTTTGATTAATAGTAAATAATTTAGGCTCAAAAAGTAAAAAATTTACATTAATTTATTGTTATTGTAAATAACTAATTTACTATACATCTTTGCTAATTAACAACAATTTTAATAATTTTTGGAAATTATCATAAAATATTGTAATTTAATTTACTATTTGTTAATTAGTTATAGAAAATTATTAGAATTGTAGGGGTAGCAATTTTCCCTGTAAAACTAATGCCCTACCCTACCCCACCCGAACAAGGCAAGTTTTATCGAATTTTAAATAGGGATGGGAAAGAGACACGGTGGGGACGGGGAAAATATTTTTGCTCTGGTGGGGTTTGCATATAATTCCCCAAACCCGGTTGTAAATTACTAAAATATCAGTAGATTTAATATTGATTTTTAAAATTTCTCTAAGTTTTCCATATATTCTTATAATCGTAGGATCCCATGACTCCATTTATAAAATACCCCCAAATTGTCATAATTGAATTCCTAAAATACCCCCAAATTCCCATAGTCTTTTTTGTAAAATATCCACAAATTAGATTATTTTTAGGTGGTTGCCTCGGGTATGGAAAATTTGAGGATTCATCCCCGATAGGAAATGGGTGCCTCACCTCGAACTTGCCCCACCACCAAGGACGGGGTGGGGATGGGTTGAGTGTCTTCACTACGAGGGCGAGGGACAGGGAGGAGTGCCCCCATCCCGTGCACTGCACGAGGCCCCGCTAGTCAAAATTTAAAATCCTATTTTCTAAATTTTTAATGTTCAATCAAATTACATCCATTTCTTTTTAAGCAAGTCCGTTATCACTAAAAGCATGGTTTTGAACTCCATGCATTTTTTTTATTCATGTGACAATTAATAAAAAAAAGGCATACAAAATAACCATAGCCACAACTTTAATGAGAAAAAAATATTAGTCCAATTCCTTTTCATGATTATAATTAGTCTAATTCTTGATGTAAATTCAATGAGAAAAAAAATCAAAAAAGAATAAGGAAGAGAGAAGAGAGAGAAGATAGAAGAGAGAGATGAGAGAAAGAGTGTGGGTTGACTTGAGTTGCCGCCCCACTCAACTATTTACATTAACATCAAATTATAAGATTGCAATTACACTATTGCCCCTACTACTTGCATAAGCAAATGACTAACACAACTAAGATTGCTAACAACAACCTAATAAGAAATATAAAGTAAGAAATAACTAAAAACAGCTATGGGGACCACAATAAATAAAATAACTAACTCTAATGCAAAAGTACTAATTATTGCTCTACATCTCTACACTCCCTCTCAAATTGAGAATAGATATTTATCATTCCCAACTTGCATAAATCTGTTTCCAACTTGGTCCTTGTAATTTCCTTAGTCAAGAGATCAACAAGCTGAATATTGAATGCAATATATGGAACACACTTCTTGAGAGGCAACTCTCTAATAAAGTGTCGATCCACCTCAATATGTTTAGTTTTGTCATGTTGTATCGGATTATGAGCAACGTTAATAACAACCTGATTATGACAATACAATATCAAGGGTTTCTCATAAGAAATTCCTAGTTCTTCAAACAAGGATCTCAACCATAATACTTCAGCTACACCATGTGCCATAGATCCGTATCCTGCTTCAGCATTGGAATGTGCTACAACATTTTGTTTCTTACTCCTCCAAGAGACAAGGTTGCCTCCTACAAAGGCACAATACCCAAAAGTAAATATCTTGTCATCAACACACCCAGCCCAATTAGCATCTGTGTAAATCTTCATGTGACCATTATTTCTTAAGAGTATGCCTATGCCCAGACATCTCTTAAGGTAAGCAAGAATCATCTCAACTGTAGGAAGGTGAGTGGTTTTGGGGAATGCATGTACTGGCTAACTACATTGACCGCATAAAAAATATCTGGTCGTGTGAGGCAAAGATAAAGTAGTTTCCCAACCAACCTTTAGAACATAAACTTGTCTTCAAGGGGCTCTCCACCTTCGGTCATTATCTTGTGGTTTTGTTCAATGGGTGTGTTAACAGGTTTAACACCTAGCTTCCCATTTCTTCCAGAAGATAAAAAACACACTTCATTTAGGAGACAAAAATCCCATGTTTGGGTCGAGCTACTTCAATACCCAATAAATAACATAATTCTCCCAAGTCTTTGACTTCAATTTTTTGTTGAAACAGATGTTTAAGATAGTCAATCTCATAGGTATCACTCCTTGTCACCACAATATCATCCACATAGATAGCAAGTAGGGTCAAGGAGGAGTTTGTTTTCTTAATGAAAAGAGTGTGATCTGATTGGGCTTGGATATAGCCAAATTTTCCAAGAGCTACTCTAAATCTATCAAACTATGCTCTTGGAGACCGTTTCAATCTATATAAGGCTTTATTCAACCAATAGACCTTCTATCCTACTTCTGCACTATAGAATCCAAGTGGTAACTCCATGTACATTTCTTATTGCAAATCACCATTGAGGAAGACATTTTTAACATTTATTTGGAATAGTGACAATGAGAAATTTGTTGTGATAGACAATAAAATTCTGATAGTGTTCATCTTAGCTACCGATGCAAAAGTCTTTAAGTAGTCTATGCCATAATTCTGTATAAACCCCTCTGCAACTAATCTAACTTTATACTTCTCAACAGAGCCATCATCATTATGTTTAACTACAAACACCCATCTACACCCAATCAGTTTATTCCCTTTTGGACGATCAACTAACTCCCATGTATTGTTTTAGAGAAGGGCATCCATTTCCATTTTCATGGCATCCATCCACTCAGGTATTGATAAGGCCTCTTGCATTATCCTACGAATGGAAATAGTAGAGGTAGATGTCAAAAATGACTTATAGGATGGAGACAAATGGTCATAAGTCAGAAACTGAGAAATACAATGTGTTGTAGATGAAGTACAACGATGCTTCCCTTTGCGTACTACAATTGGAAGATCAAGATCATCCTAAAAAGGAGAAGGCTCATTAATGGGAGGCATCTCATTAGGCAGGCAAAATAACATATCCTAATCATTGGAGTTGACATGGACTGCTAAGGACCGAAATCAACTTGTCTCCACCACCTATGAAACACCCTAAACTCCTTACACTTATGACAACCCTCCTCACTACACTCCCCTTCAGTAATTAGGACAAGTAATGGAATTTTTGATGTGGGTGAATCCATCTCACTATTCTCTCCCTGAAAATAAACTTTATGATAGTAGGGAACATTCTCAAATAATGCGACATCCATAAAAACAAATTGTTTTTTAGAAGTAGGTTCATAGCAATAATATCCCTTCTGATTTTGTGCATATCCAAGAAATATGCATTTGAAAGCTTTAGAACCAAACTTGGAACGATGAGGCCCAAGAATTTGAACAAAATAGGTATAACTAAAAGTTTTAAGGGTAATGACGAACAAGTCCTTATCATGATATAAGAGATTGAATTGAATTTTCATATCTAGGACCCGTGAAGGAACCCGATTGATGAGATTCACGGTTGTATGGATAGCACCCCCCAAGAAACGTATAGGAGCATTGGAGTTTAGCGTAATGCTTCTAGTTACCTCCTATATATGCCTATTCTTCCTCTTAGCAACTCTACTTTATTGAGGTGTACGGAGACCAGTGCTCTGATGAATAACCCCATGGTTAAGGAAGTATGAGGCCAAAGGTTTTGCAAAATACTCTTTGGCATTATCTGATCTGAAAACTTTGATTTTGACTCCAAACTAGGTCAGAACCATTTGATGAAAATTCCAAGTCAAAGAAGGGACCTCATCTCGAGAGTGTATAAGATAAACCCACAAAAAATGAGTATAGTCATCAACAAACAACAAAAAGTATCGGTATCTCCCCATAGTAGTGATGTCATATAGTCCCCAAACATTAGTATGCACAATTTCAAAAGGAATAGTACTTATTTTATTGCTCAAATAATAGATTATTCTACAATGCTTTGCAAGATCATAATTTTCACATTTTAAACTACACATTTAGATTGACTCACACAAATTGGGAAGCAAACTCCTTAAAGACTTAAAAGATAGATGACCTAACTGATTATGCCAAAGCATAATCTAACTCACAAATTGATAAACAAGAGACCTTCCAACTTTTTTGTCTTCCCCATGCAGGCACCTTCTGATTAGGTAGACTCCATTCATCTCATGGCCAATCCCAGTCACTTTCATTGTCTCCAAATCCTGAAAAACACATCGATCAGGGAAAAATGTCACTGAATAGTTTTGATTTTTAGGTTGCATTTGGAAATGATGCAAATGGAGTGTAAATCCTGATTCATGGTAAATTTGCACTCTGGTTCACTTTTGCCTGTGTTTTGGCAACATTACATTTATGCATTGACAAATGACATACCAATGCATATTTACATCGATAAAAAAGAAATAAATTTGCATTCAAGTGGGCTTTTGATTAAAAAAAAAAGCATATGCTTTTATTGGAATTCATGTTTGCATCCATTACAGCTAAAAGTCTGTTTGGTAAGAAGGTAAATTTGTTAGTGAAAAACTAACCCAATTTTGCAATTTATATGAACTATTTTATACTATACATATTTGCATTCACACATATTTGCATAATTTCCAAATGTAGCCTAAGTGATGCTACTAACTGACAACAAATTACTACTAAGTTTAGGAACATGCAAAACTGAGGACAAGGAGATGGCATCCGATTGTCTAATGTTTTATTTCCCAGAGATGGGAATAAGGGATCCATCAGCAATGGATACTCTATCTCTGTTAGAGGATAAGCAATAAGTAGTAAATAGAGAAAATAAAGTTGTCATGTGGTCAGATGCACCTGAATATATGACCTAACAAGGTTCATTGTTACCTAGGCCTGAAATATGATATGTTGATGCTCGTGTACCTAAATGAGCAAATGTTGAAGTAGGAGCAACAACTATGAATGGCGGCAGAGATGAGGAGGTTGAAGTACCAACTTCACTTTCTAACTAAGTTAGAGCAGCCCGAACAACAGCTAAAGTATCTAGGGATGTAGCTCTTGTGTTGAATGAGGATGCACCATCAATAGTAATAGCCACATTGGCATTCTCGTTTTTGTTTATGAGCTTTGTTGGAATTAAATGTGGATATAACTTCCAACAAATGTCCTTGGTATGCTTCAACTTCTTACAATGGTCACAAACTAACTCCTTCTTATCCTCTTTCTTTATGTCCCTTTCCTTTTCACCCCCAAATKTTGATTTCACCGTCGCTAAAGTTGATTCCATAGGTTGAAACTGCAACATAACCTTTCTCCTACATTCTTCACTGTGCATTAGAGAGTATGCCTGAGATAAGGACACACTCTCCCTGGTGAGTAGTTGTTGTCTCACAATTTCAAACTTTGCATTTAGGCTACCTAGGAATTAAAAAACCCTTTTAGTCTCAACCTGTTTTCTATAGGTTTTTGCACCCTTTTGGCTTTCCCACTCAATGGTTCCAAGTAATCAATTTCATACCATAAAGATTTCAAAATGGAAAAATAATTTGAGAATGGCTTCTCCCCTTACTTGAGATTATTTACTTTACATTACAACTCATAGGCCCTAGCAACATTGAATAGCTGAGAGTAGGTCTCCTTTATTACTTCCCAAATCCCCTTAGTTGTTTTTACCCACAAGTAATTTCGGCTAATATGAGGCTACATAGAGTTACATAGCCAAGTCATGACCAAATAGTTCTCTTTAACCCATTTGGCATATGAAGGGTCTTCCTTGGCTGGTTTCTCTACATCCCCATTCACATAACCTAACTTCCCTCTGCCCCCAATTGCCATCATGGCAGATTGAGCCCATTCTAAGTAATTGAACCATCAAATTTAACAGTATAGTAATATGAAAACTGTTTTCTGCCATGTTTCCAGCCCCAAAACACCTTCCCCTTGAGTCTTAAACTCAACTCCTGCCATTTCTATAGCAGGTTTATTAGGGGAAACCAGTTCTCATCAAGAAAAGACCCTAAAAGAGAACTTGGTTCTCACTTAGAAAAGGATGAGGTTGAAAACATCATGGAAATCACCTAATAAATAGTCGGGAATGCTGAAACTAAATTAGGAATCACCCAAAAATTTTTATCAGTCAGGTATGATCATGGGGCTAAGAAAAAACCCTAGACAAAACTTCGAAAGAACAAAAAAACTCTTAGCCGCACTTTCTAAATAGGTCACAGTTAGGTCTTATCGTAGGGTCAAGAACAAACCCTAGAGAAAACTCCAAGAAAATAGAGAAAAAACTCATCCTCTCCTTCTAGATAGGTCTGATCTATCTTTGACTAGTGTCGAACTCAAGGAAAAATAGAAACTTACCCAAAAAAAATGATCGACACTTCCAATCTCAGTCTGAACCCTAATCTTGGTCTTTCTTGTTCTTCTCTGATTATTCTTGATTACCAAACACTCTCCAAGCCTCTACCAACTCTTAGACAGCTTGCTAAACCCTTTCAGTAACCTCCAAGAATCAGTCGATGGATAGATCTTGCTAGACTTCTAGTCCTAGGAAGTTCTCATGTGATGGATTAGACACACATGAGAAACTCTAGATTGGCTCTGATACCAAGTAAGCAAATAAGGACTATAATCAGTCCAATTCTTGATGTAAATTCAATGAAAAAAAATACCACAAAAGAATAAGGAAGAGAGAATAGAGAGATGAGAGAAAGAGTGTGGGTTGACTTGAGTTGCCACCCCACTAACTATTTATATTAACATCAAAATATAAGACAACAATTACACTAATGCCCATATTGCTTAAATAAGCAAATAACTAACAAAACTAGCATTGCTAACAACAACCTAACAACAAATATAAAGTTGGAAATAACTAACAACAATAGTGGGGACCATAATAAATAAAATAACTAACACTCTAACAGCAATATAACAACATTAATTATTGCTCTACATCTCTACAAAATTTTAAAATTTTAATAATTATGTAATACTAAGCAATTAACAATAGCAGATTAACCATATGAAATTATGATTTAAGAAATAAGAACAAGAACTTACCTTAGTCATTGATCACTTGGTTAGTTGGTTGTTAATCTATTACAAACTTTAAGTTTAAACAATATTTTGTGCTATAACCTAAAAAAATAGAAAAACAAAAAGATAATCTGTTTTTAGTTTCTCTTTCAAATAGAAACTAAAACCTTGGAATTACCTATGGAGCAGACAAGCAAGAACCGTAGGAAAATTACAAAAGAAGAAGAAGAAGAAGAAGAAGAAGAAGAAACACTTGCGCAATTGCTCCAAAAAGGAAGAAGAAGAAGGAAAGCTCACATTATTGCCATTTCAATGGAGGTTGAGCAGTTGAGGAGAGCATTGAAGTTTTTTTTTTTGGTAGTTCTCACTTCTTACTTCGAACCAAGAAGAAGAAAAGAGGGAAAACCCCAAAATATTTATTTTTTCATCTTTTTACACATTTACCCCCAATAGAAATTGAAATTTATACCCTTAAACCATAATTATTCAAGGGTATTGCCTCAGTGGTTTTACGCCTTGAGGCGAGATGCATACACCTCACTTGAAATTGAGGCTACTAAGGCCAGGTGATTAATGTTTGGCCGTCTCGCCCTAAGGCGTATGCCTCTCACATCGCCTCAGACGCCTTTTAAAACCATGTTCAAAACTCACCATCCGATAGAGCATCATTAGTGTATACAATGACAGAAGTTGTCCACATCAGCATAAATGCAATTTTCATGATCAAACTACCCCTAGATGGCCAATCATCCTTATTAAACATATTTTTATAACTAAAATGCCCTTAAGCCCCCAACTGCCTTATAAGATTCTTATTCGTTGAGAGACATTTCACTATCATTGTGCTACTTGAAAGTATTTCGGGGAAGCTAAAAATGAGTTTTGGGTCATATAATAATAGAGGTATTTCTGGAATATTGAAAAAGTGGTCAAATATAATAAAGGGTAAAATGGTAATCTATTAACACCCATTAGTTTGTTTAATGTTAAGTTAATGATACGGGGTTCCCTGGACATTTTGAAAAGTTATAGTGAGTTTAAGAGAAATGTTGAAAAGTCATGGTGAGTTTTAGATAATTTCCCTTTTTAATGAAAAAAAAGTTATTTACTAGAACACCCCTATAGTTCTATGGATTTACTTAAACCTACCCTATAGTTTAGAGGTGTAAAGTGGGCTATGTCGGGCGGGCGGCCCACACTAAAGGCAGGTCGTGCCATGCTGGCCCGCGGGTCGTGCCGCCCTTCCTGATGGAAATTTTGGGGGTCGGCCTGGCATGGCCCATGGCCCAGGCCTAGGCAGGCCCAGGCCATGTCGTGTTGGGCCACAATGCAGGCCTTGGACCTAGGCCGAACCGGGCTGCACTGATTTATTTTATTGTTTTTTTTTGAAAATTTTGATTTCTTTCCTAAGTAAAATTGTAAAACTAAAATATTTAACTTTCCTTTGAACTTTGGGAATTGGGAATTATTTAAAAAATTAAGAAATGAAAAATCGAAGTTATCTAACACATAAAAGAAAAAAAACTTAACCAAATTGAAATAAGAATGATGGAATAACAAATTGGAAGAAGAATAGGAATTTTATGTCATTTAAATTTGAATGGTACAAATTACAAATACAATGATTTGATCATTGCACACTTGGATGAATGAAATATGAAAATGGAATAAATTAATAAAATATAAAAAAAACAATATGGTTACAAATTGAAAATACAAAATTACATTGTTAAAAAATAAAAATATATATATACCAAATAAATTAAAAAAAATTACAATAATTTGAAAAAATAAAAAATTCTATACAAGTAGTCAAATTCATGAATCATCATTCATGACTTTCATCATCKKCTTYRGGTGAAATRTYYGRTGTWGTATCATGCCCTCCCTTGTCTTGTAATCTATCTTCTGCATCTAGCCAATCCTTGAAGCAAATGCACATCTCTATGCTCTCATCGTTCACGCAGCTTCTTTTGTCATCCAGCACCCTGATACCTGCATTAAAACAAGACTCCGATGGAACTATAGACATCGGAGGGGTATTACGTGCCATGGCGGCGAGAACCAGATAATTTTTTGAATGTTCACTTCACCAGGCTAAAATATCAAAATTATTTGATCATTCACCTAAATTAGAAAAATTTGCTTGTAAATAAAAATTAAGATCAGTAAATGAACTTGTTGTAGAACTAGTAGATTTGTACCTTCTACTTATTAAATAAAAAAGTTTTTCTTTTCTACTACTTGGCTCAAGGTCAGAAGTAGAAGAAGATGATGAATTTCTTCTTTTTTATTCCCTATATCAATATTCATATTTTCACAATATGATTCAAGTAAAATATCTAACCCATCTTTCCTAATCCTAGGGTCTAATAATGTAGCTAAATAATAAAGGGGAGAAATGTTTCTCCCAATATTTGTTAATTTATTTTCCATAATTTCAACAATACATTGAAATTGTGGATTATTTCTATATTTTGCAAAACAATCACTAATTACCATTAATTGATAAGGTAAATTACAATTAGTTGGATAATAAATTCCAGATAATTCATTAGTTGCATCATAAAAATATTTTAAAAAATCTCTTATACAGACTGCCATTTCCCAGTCTTCCTCACATATCATATCATTAGGTATTTTTAAATTATAAAAATCAGAAAGAATTTTTTTATGAGTAGAAATATAAAATGTTTATATTTTTAACTATAATTTTGACTTAAATATTTAAATTCTTGTTTTCTTGCCCCTGAACTTTATATATATATATATATATATACAATTTATAAATTTTGAAATATGAGTAGAAATAATATTCAAGGCATCTTGAATACATAAATTTAAGATGTGACATGCACATCTAATATGAAATAATTTACCATTCAAGGATGGTTTTAATTGAGATTTTAAAATATCTATTGCAAAATCATTATTGCTAGCATTATCGAAACTTCCATAAGCATGCAAAGTATTTAAAATACTTGCAGCAATAGTTGGGCCACTATGTGGCCATTCAAGCCTAGTAAAACTTAAAATTCTTTTATTTAAAAGCCAATTTTCATCAATAAAATGGCCGGTAACACAAATATAACTAATATTAAATTTGGATGTCCAAACATCCGAAGTAATTGCAACTTTAGAATTAAGGTTTTATAACAAAGAAATTAAATTTTGTTTATATGAATACAAAATTTTTAAAGCATCAATTCTTATAGTATTCCTAGAATCTTTTTTATATTGTGGGTTTATAGAACTACACAACAATTTTTCTAGCTTTGGATCTTTAGCTAATATAAATGGTTGTTGTACATGTACAATATACTTAGCAAGTTCTTGTCTTATTTTTTCTTATGAATATTTAAAAGTACCAAAACTAGTCCCCCTCCCAATCTGTGTTTAGGTTGTTTCTCTCCCTTCATCTTCTTCTCACTCATGTGTGAGCAGATGTCTGCTCAAATGACCCGTACCACCCTTGCTACACTAACTAAAGTCCTTCCTACATTTTTGGCAAATGGCCCTTTCCCCTTCCCCTCAATATCCTCTACTTTGAAAATTTTCCAAACCGGGCTACTTAGCTTAGAGACCCTCCATTTTCCCTAGTATCAGTACCAAGGGTGAAAGTTCCACTTCCATCGACATCAATCGCATCAGTGCTAACACTATCATGATGCGATTGAATATCATCCATGGTGAACATGTTAGGAGATCAGTTTTCAGAAGAGCCAACCATTTTTTTTAATTCTAGAAAGATAAAAATTAATCTAACTTGACTTACTCGGATTGTCGGTTCAAAATCCCAACTTGATTTCAACGGTTGAATCCTTTCAACGTTCAAGCCTCCCAAATTGAGATACTTGAGCTGGTTGAACAAGCCTTCTTCTTATTAAAAGTCGAAACTTCAATAAAATTGAGACTTGAGAATTGGAGAATGCAGAATCAGACAATCAATTAATTAGAATTACTCAGATTGTAGAGAATTGAGAATGAGAGAGTGAGAGAGAGAGAGAGAAAAGAGATTAAGAGAATTGTTGAATTGGTGTGATGAGAATGGTGGAGGATAAGACTATTTATAGGAATTGAACATAATTTAATTGTCCAAAATACCCAAAAAACTAGCTGTTATTTAGTTGTTGGGAGGGGTATTTTGGTCATTTTAAAGTTATTTATAACTTTACCCAGAAAGCCCCATAAACTAGTTGTTATATAGCTGTTGGGGAGGGCATTTATGTCATTTTTCACCCCCATAAGCAATAAAGCCCGACCCGATTTACACCTCTACCTATAGTTTTCATTTTACTAACCCCCTATAATTTGCAACCTATTTACCCAATTGACCTTTCACTAAGAGGTGTTTGTTTTGGCATCTAAAAATTGTAACATTATCACCTAAAATGTGTGGAATATGTTCATGGACATGGATCCATGATTATTTATTCCAAAAGCACCCCTAACACTTCATACATAAAAAAAGTGCAAATAGAGTGGTTTCTTGTGTCTTATTAGAGGCAAATTTTGTGTTTTTATTTTATTTTGATTAAATTTATTCAATTGGACATTATGATCAAAACTGTCCAATTGAATAAATTGCAAATTACAGGGGTGTTTTAGTAAAACGTAAGCTATAAGGTAAGCTTTGATAAATCCATAAAACTATAGGAGATGCTTTATAATGGGCAAATTTCTTAAACTACCCCTAAGTTTTAGGAAATTGACTTACTCACCCATACTATTTGAAAATTGACTTAAACTACCCATAAGTTTTATAGCAATTGACTATCCTTCTATCGTTAATATCTGTTAACAGAAATATGGAAAAGACTATTTTACCCATAATTCTTCTTTAAAATTAGAAAATAAAACATTTAAATAAAAGATTATTTTATTTTTTATGTCTTCCTAATCTCTTTGAATGCTAGAATAAAAGAAGCTCCCACAGTTGTCGCTCTTGTCCTCATTGTTGATTCTCTTTGTGTCTTTCTGACTCTATCTCTCCCTCTTCTCCATGTCTCATCTCTGAAATGGCAAATGGACCGAACCACGGAAGCTCAGAGATATCAGTGATTATTTTCAAATTTTTTGTTAGGTTTTCTAGTTCAATTAACCATTGTTAATCTCTCTTTCTATATTTAGAATTAATTTCATCTTAAGTTTCTTCTCGTCCTCTTGTCTCTCTTTCCACCTACATTTGTTGTCAAGTAGTTTTGCTTCTAATTTGGATTCCTTGGAGCATACAATAGAGGCTATTTTGGAAAAGCCAATGTCCTCTTCTTTCTTGCCTACAACTGGTACGACCTCGATTGGAGTGAATTCTTCATATTCATACTGGATGAACTACACGAAGTAGTTGCCCATTGCATTTCCCTCTATATATTACCAAGAGCCACAAATGTCACCCGCAACAACTCAATGGTCTGATCTGTCCTACTCCTCTTACTCTTGGCTTCCTCAATATCATATTAGGGGTGGATTCTATGGCTTTTCAATAAATCCGCCTTATGATCCTTACTATTGTCGGCCACAGATTTCTCTAGTTGCTCCTCTTAAGCCTCCACCACCATCAGATGTCTCCACTTAGGACTTCCTTAATCCCTTTGATTCGCTCAATGGTGGTTATCTGGGGTATTAGGTGAGATGTTGATGATGAAGATGGTGAAGAAGGGCAATATCATCATTTAACGGAATCGGAAATGGAGTTGCAATCGTCATTTAACAAAGTTGGAACCACTCGACGGTGGTTATCTAGGGTATTAGGTGAGTTGTTGATGATGAAGATGGTGAAGAAGGGCACTATCATCATTTAACATAATTGGAAATGGAGTTGGAATTATCATTTAACGACGTTGGAAATAGAGTCAAAATCGGAGACGGAGTTGGATACGGAATCAGAGACAATGATGAAGACGGAGTCAGAATCAGAGAAAGGGACAAAGATGGAGTCGGAATCGGAGACGAAGAATGTAGTGGAACCATAAAAGGGTATTTTAGGAATTTTAAGAAATATATTAGCCACGTGATGTCACATGTGAACGAAGTGTGACAGAAAGTTAACGACAAGGGAAGTTTTAGACAATTGTCAAAAAATTGAGGATACTGTAAGACAATATGTAAACAGTAAGGATAGAGTTAGTCAATCACATAAACCATAAATGTAGTTTAAGAAATTTGCCCTTTTGTAAATAACCCAAAGGGAAAATTCCCAATTAGTACCATGTACTTTGGGTTTAGTGCCACTTTGGTCCCCAAATTTTAAAACATGACAATTCAGTACCTAAACTTTCAAACGTGCCATTTTAGTACCTATTGTTATCCAACTTTTAACTAGTCGTTAAGTGGCATTTGAAAAGACACAAATGTCCTTTGAGTGTCATCTAATTTTCTTTATCAACCATCCAAGCATTGACAAAAAATGAATAGTCCCAAATCCTTGCCTCTTTTAGTCGTTAAGTGGCATTTGAAAAGACACAAATGTCCTTTGAGTGTCATCTAATTTTCTTTATCAACCATCCAAGCATTGACAAAAAATGAATARTCCCAAATCCTTGCCTCTCCTATTTGAGAAAGTTGTGGTTACCAAAATGCCATTGAGACGTGACCCAAACTTTCTTGAATAAAAGAGAAAAGGATTTGGGATTGTTCATTTTATTATCAACGTTTGGATGGTTAATAAAGAAAATTAGATGACACTCAAAGGGTATTTATGCCTTTTCAAATGCCACTTAACGGCTGGTTATTGGTAGATACTAGATTTGTACATTTTGAAAGTTAGGGTACTGAATTGTTTTGTTTTAAAGATCAGGGACCAGAGTGGCACTAGACCCAAATTATAGGGTACTAATTGGGATTTTCCCTAACCCAACAAAAGAAGCAAGGTTCGACTGATTGCAAATTCATTGCAAACTCTTCTCCTTCTCAATTAAAAACTTAGTGTGTTTGAACTTCCGCCATGCGAGATCTTCCACCACCGAATGAATGCATTGGTTTTACGTTAATTATCAACTTATCACATGCATTGATGAGGTGGAGATGACACTTTTTCCACCATTGAATGCATTCATTTATGCAAACATCAGGTTCTTTGAGATCTTGCTCTTTCTCTTTAGATATCATAGAATTATGTGTGTTTATATACTTTTTCATTTAGGGAGGCTTTGATTGGTTGGATTTGTTTCTTCTTCTTCTTCTTTTTCTTCTTCTTCTTCTTCTTCTTCTTCTTCTTCTTCTTCTTCTTCTTCAATCATTGGTTTCATATTCAAATAGTAAAGATGGTTAGACTAGAATCTTGGGGACAAAGTTCCTTGTTGTGGGAAGAAACTTCTTGATGCCCATCTACAATGGGCTCTTATTTGAAATTTCCCATCATTTTCATAGATTCTCTTAAAATTATCCCGACCCTTGGACAGGTTTTCTAACATTTCTCCCTTTTCCCCTACCTTTTTACTTCAAATCAAATATAACCTTGGATTTATTTTTCAAACACACCATATAAACAATATCTAGGTGATTATTATAATAGAAGAATTTTGACCAATTGAACAATATCCAGGTGATTGCAAACAATATATGATGCCAATAAGGTACGATATTAGAAGAATTTTGACCAATCAAACCCTTAATTAATTCTGATGAATAGTGGATGATTGCTTTACGATGAGCAAGTTAGGCCATATAAGTCAAGTTGAGGTCAACCCTAGCTCAACCCAAGGTTTTAAATCCCCAATCAGACTTAGTCAACCCTAATCCTAACCCAACCTAAATCCTTCAACCCCAACCTAAAGTTCAAGTTGCGTTGGGCCCATCCCGACCTTCTCTAGTCCTCTTAAAATCTAACAATACCTCTTAAGTTTTTTTGTAAGTCCATGGACATAGACCTTGAAGACACTGAGACAAATGCTTATAGTGCATCACCCAACATTCACACTCAGAACAGATGGACCTGGGCACTTTGTATTCATAATAGTGCGATAGCCACCCTTGCCATAGCATTGCACTAACACAACATTCACACTCAGAACAGATGCGACTACAAGCATAGGTGATTCCACTTTGGTTATGACTAAGTAACAAAGGGCTCCTAAGAGCATAGTTGTAGCCGAGTTCGTGCTCACGACCAAACCTTGGTAAATGAGGCATAAGCCTCTGGATAGGGGTGATCATGGGCCACGTCGGGCTTTACACTTATGATAAGGGCTATAGCTTAGGCCCGGGCCCGACCTGGCCTGGGGTTTTGGGCCTGAAACATAAGCCCTAGCCCAAGTCTACATGGGACCAGACCAGGCCAGGCCTGATTTTGGGCCAATGTCTTTCATATATATAAAACATTACATATTTATAATATTTTATATTAAATGACATAACATGCATACAAACTTATATTATACATTATATAATATAAAATATTACATATAATATAAATTATACATGTCATGCTATAATATTTATATATAAAATATATAATATAATGTAAAATAACTTGTATATATATGTATATATTATACTCAAAATGTGTAAGTTTAAATATATATGGGTTGGACTGGGCCTAGGTCGGGCTTGAAGTATTAAGCACAAGCCTGACCCTAAAATTTGCGGGCCTGATGTGGGCCCAGAAGGAAAATCTCCTCCCTTATCATGTCACCTTCTCATTCAAATAGGAACTTTATGCCTATAAATAAGGTGAAGACCAAACTCCCCAAAAAACACACATCTTTCCAAGACCAAATCCCCCACTTTGCTACAACCTTCATCACCTCCTACTCGTTATTACCTTTGCACACCTTCCCCTTTTTTCCTTCTTGGAAAGCCATCCTTCGTCCTCCAATAATACTATACTCCCATTGCCTTACCCTCCACACACTATTAATCTTTGATTAAGATGTATAAATTGAACATTCTTGGCCATATATCGACCACGCTTTCATTGGCATTTGCTTGCTTGATGCTTTCATTAATCTTTGACTACACAATTGAAAAAAAAAATGAATGTTTAAATGATTAGATTCTACTATATATAATGAATATGATGATACGTCTCCTATTGAAAATCATGATGTTGAAATCAACAATAATAAAAGATAAAATTATAAAAAGGGCTCAAGAATTAAGAGAAATTGGTATGATGGTATGTAGCAATACTATAATGCATGTGTACAATAGCAATAGTAGAGTTTGGTTGCCGGAGCGGTCAACCCTAATTGAACCCAAAATCGAGTTGACAAAAGTTAATCCTAACCCTAACCTGACCCAACCTAGTTGCAGCCATATTGATTACCACTTTTATTATACCAGTTGTTTGATTATTATCTTTTAGATGCTGTTCACTTATAGTATTATGGTTGGTCTCTTACCATAATACCTTTATATTCATCTATATTCTTCAAACCAAAATACACATAATTATTTGTGATGACAATTTTTACCTTACTAGTAGGCATGGTTTTTAGAACCGACCTGGAGACCAAATTGGTCAGGGGTCCGATTATTGGGTCGAACGGTTCGATCATTCGAACCGAATGATCAGCTTGTTCAGACAAAAAATAAAAATAAAAAAAATTTTAAAAAATAAAAAATGATTAAAACCGTTCGAACGATTAACCGCTCGGGTCAACAGTTTGCTGACCAAAATCAATGGTTTTTTGAGAAATCCTGGTTTTGAGAAAAAATGGAATCAATCACCTGATCGGTTCCCAGTTTTTCCGGTCCCACCAAGGACGGGTATTGAATTTACTAAAATACCCACAATGATTAAAATTAGATTGTTGTTGCAAGGTTTATGAATTTATGTATTAATTATTGAATTTAATAATGCATTGAATTTTAGTTTAGTAATAATTGTTGTTATAACTAATGATAATTGATAGTTTGCTTTTCTACACGTTTTAATTAAATAATTGGAAATTTGGATGTTTTCATGCAATTTCACTCATATGCTATTTATATATAATAAGCAACAACAATAAATACAAGTTCTATACCCAATATGCCCCACCCTCAAATGCGGGAAGGGTATGTAGGATTGGGGAAAGTCTTGCATCTTCTAAAGAGAATAAACGTTGAAGTTTTGGGAGGCAAGGGGAGTCTAAAATTTGCAAAACCGTCATTGAACATGTTAAAATACCATCCTTGGTCACGAGTTGATTCATGTGTCAATTCATGAATATGTATATTACATGTTGAATTAGAAATATAACATAATGTTTATAATATAAATATATTAAATATATAATGTAAGGGCAATGGTAAAGTACAAATTTGACATGAATAAATCAAATTTATTTATTTTTATATCCTGCATTAAAATCTATCTTATAATAATATATATTTATTGTATTATACAATATATTAAAATATATTGTGGGTCGAGGATTGGGCTCAGGCCTGGCGCCGAAATTTATCGGCCTGATGCAAGCCCGAAATTTCCGGGTCGGGATGAAAATGATCACCCCTAAAATGTCCAGCCCCATGAAGCCAAAAAAAGGAAAAGGAAAAGGAAAAAAAATCTGAAAATCCGTGCCGAGTGAAAGAAGAAACATTTTCCCTTCCACTGCTGTATTGGTTTCTCCACTCTCAAGTGATCATTTTGTTTTCTATCCCTTCACTCCCTGTTCGACATCACCAGAAACTGACTTCATGCTCTGTATTTCCTATATTGCATTCAGGTACGGTTGGTCGTTCCCTTTGTTTTTATCCTCGAACAACATTTTCCTGGTCATTTCATTTGCATGATGGTTCAACTAATTTCTATTAAAACTTGGAGAGAAAATTATATGCTTCTGCTTTCTTAGATAGTCAAGGGTTTGATTTTTTTTAGGTTCAACATCACGTTTCTTGAATCTTTGGACCGTTTCCCCCACCCCTTTTTCTTTACGTAGGATGCATACTAGTTTTTTTTTTTTGAATGTTCAATCTGGTTAACTAGATTCCTCTTCGTATATCTATTGTCAATCTTGAGGATTTGTGTTTTGCATGACTCGTCGACAATTATTAGGTATTGATTCTTTGAGTTTTAGCTACTTTCTACGAAGTCATTCATTGATATGCATTGGCTAAGTCATTGATCATGTAGTACTTATCACTTTATCAAATTGTTTTACTAAATTGTATTCTGTTCGTATTGTTTTCTTCACAATTTGATTTGCATTCTGCATACTTGATTACATGTTATTTTTTTTTTTAAATGCAGGAGCGGTTTGTCTGGTCATGTTGTTCTGATAAATCACTTTATTATTTTTTCTGTCTTCTGTATTTTTTTTTGTTAAATTGCATTATACATATCTGTAGTTCCCAAGGTTTTCAATTTGGTTAAGGTTTGAATTTAATTTTTTCATGATATACTTACATGTTGTAATGCCCAAATGCGTAGGTTCAATAAACAAGTATGTTTATTGTCAAATGATGTGTTAAAAGTATAGCTGTAAGCAATATTGAATCTTATCAGATTAGACCCGATAGTCCCAATTTCAGAACTGGTTTTGCAGATTTACTTATTGGATATTTGGATTGGGTCTGGGTCTACTCTGACTGAGACTGACTCATTGACAGCAATACAGCTAACTATGGAAAGAAACCTAAAATGCCAAATAGACAATTTTAATGAAAGAATTGATAATGACAAAAAGCGAGAACTGGAACAGAAGAAAGCCAAAAAAACTAAAAGTTCTGAAGATACCATCATCAATATCTTCATCATCACTGGTTCTTGTTTATATATCATTTATTGTGAATAAGGTGAGAGGAGAGAAAAAGTTAAGGCTACACGACCACTCACCCATGATTCTTTTTGTTACTATTAGAATTATCTAAATTTACAATAAAGACCCCAATGGGGCCGTTGTTACATTAAGGTTGCTGAATACAAATTTTCTTCCTCAAGTAACTCCATTACTCATAAACGACTGCACATACACATTACAATCTGAATACTCTAAGGAGCAGAAAGAAATGGAAACACTTAGCTCTAGAGGTAAATAGGATTTGATACCAAGTAGTAATCTAGTAGATTGCTATTAGAGAGCAGAAGAGGAGGGAAGAGTAATAGTAGCTCAACTGCCGCCACACAGAAATACAGAAATACTAAAGTACCCTTACTAAGAAAAGATTGAAACTACCACTTAACCATATATACTCGCAACACCGGTTTATTTAAAACTGGATACATGAGAAAAAATGCTTGAAACTTTGTTGATGGAGGCCTTTCTTTAATCAAGATCTTGTGGACCAAGAATGTCAAATCATTTCTGTTGCAATAGTTGTCTTTTTTTCCTATTTATTGTCCAGCTCCTTATCCTCTGTTTTCATGTTTTATGTTGCTTTGACAAATTTGAAACAGCATTAGGCATGTTTAGTTTCCACCAGTTACTGAACATTTGAAAACATTGTTATGGTCATTTTTGTTTTGAACAGGTGCTTCCATATGATAGCAGATTAATAAAATGAGGTGGATAAAAGATCTTTATTGCATTAGCAAATATTGTAAATCAGCTGGAAAGATTTCTGAATTGGATGCATCAATGCATCATGCAGCAAATAAGTGTAAACATGGCATTTCTAATGCCAAAATGATTGTAGACAACATATGCTTGCAACCTCGGAGAGGATATTGTTCTCAAACATTGTTGCAGCAGATTATCTTGGGAACTGAAGCAGCAAGCCTTCATGGTAGATTGGTCATGGGAAATAATGCATTAGGGAGATTCCAACAATCCTTTTCCTGCAAAGGAAGTTTAATTAGTGCAAAACACACTCCCTTGACAATATCTCGTTGGTTTGGATCAACAGTACAAAATGATCCTTGCATAAGTAGAGATTTTCTAGTTCAGCTTTGGGTTGCAGACAAGAAAATAAAAAGTTCTAGACACAAAAGAAGAAGAAGAGTTCAGCATGTACATATTGGTGGCACAATATACGAAAATCAATCTTCTTTTCAACTGCCATTTGGGAGGTGGTTTTCAGGTGCATCTGTTACAGAAGAAAGATCTAGTGAGCGGGCGAAACCAATCCTTAAGCAACCACCCCTTAGTGAGGCTCCCACAGGTTATTTGGAACCAACATCTTCTGAAGAGGTGATTAAATTTTGATTATTATATCTGGGTTGCTGCTTTTTTGTCTTCTTCTTTTGTTTGATAATGGATAAAGGGAAACTTTGCTAATGAAAGAAAAAAAGAGAGTACAAAGAACCAGCTTAGAGCGAGCTGGTTTTTTTGGATAATTAACAGGGATTTCTTTAATCAGAAAATCTTTATGTATAAATTTACATTTTGTTTTCATAGAGGCTTTAATCTCTCCCCATTATAACTTTGCCCAAAACAAATGGTCTCTCATAACTCCTTGCTTAGGTAAAGTATCAGCCATAGAGTTAGCTGATCTCTGAACCCATTGCACCTATACTGTTATGCTCCTTGTCATCCAAGTGGTTCAAAACAAGCTTATAATGAGCCCTATAACAATAATCAAGAAAACTAATTGGTTTTTTTCACTGTCTGTCGACTCTGTCCCTGAAATGCAGATTCAAGTATGGGTCTTTCAAATGTTTATTTCTAGAGTTTAATGTATCTATTTGTTGAGTCTACAATGTGAAATTTGTCGATTTGATAAACATTGTAGAACCTTATATTTACTAAATAATAGAAGATGTTCTTCACTTATACTGTTTATACTGATTTTTTTGGTCAGTAAGATGAGATTTTATTAAATTTACACTCAAGTATTACAATAAGGTGGGAACTTTCTCCACTCAAAGGACAATTTATAATTTTTTCCAAAACATTTGGTGCGTAGCTGTCCCTTGCTTAGTCAAAATATCTGCCATCCCATTTGCTGATCTTCCCATCCATTTAAAGGCAACATTTACCTCCCTTGCTAAGTTTACCATTTTCTGAAATGTATGTCTATAGATCCATGGGATTTGGGAGCAACATCTTGTCCAAGAAATGACCACCTGAGAGTCCCTTTGCACCTCCAAGTTTTGGAAACTGTAAAGAGATTGGGCCGAATGGGCCCTAACAGCCTTTCGTGTGATATCCTTTATTTTATCTTTTATTTTATGTTGATGGGCCTGTTATTTGTTCTTATTTTATTTTCTTTATGTAACTGCCAAGCTGCTGCCCACTTAAGGGTATACTTGTCATCATCAATTTTTTAGAGATTAATAAAATAGGGTTAGAGGAGAAGGGTGATTA
>NW_010729089.1:58611-75981 GCF_000365185.1 Nelumbo nucifera | reverse complement strand
CCAATGATGCTCTATTGTGACAATCAAGTTGCTATCAACATTGCACATAATCCTGTTAAACATGACAGAACTAAGCACATTGAGGTTGATAGGCATTTCATAAGGGAAAGAGTCTCTTCAGGAGAAGTTTGTTTACCATTTATCACATCAGAAGAGCAACTGGCTGATATCTTGACCAAGAGAGTCCCCAGGGGGAAATTGACACACTATATAAGCAAGMTGGGCATGATTGACATCTATGCTCAGCTTGAGAGGGAGTGTAAAGAGACTAGGCCGAATGGGCCCTAACAGCCTTTCGTGTGACATCCTTTATTTTATCTTTTATTTTATGTTGACGGGCCTCACTTAATGGGCCTGTTATTTGTTCTTATTTTATTTTCTTTATGTAACTGCTAAGCTGGCCGCCCACTTAAGGGTATACTTGTCATCATCAATTTTTTAGAGATTAATAAAATAGGGTTAGCGGAGAAGGGTGATTAATTCGACTTCTTCTTCTCTTACCTCTTCTCTTTGCCATCTTCTTCTCTTATACAGTTATTCAGATCTGTTCTGTTCTGCTAATCACTAAGTCTAATCTTGATATTAGAGAATTGATTTACATYTGAAACCAAACTGTTTAGCAAATTTTAGACCATGGAGTAGTCTGCACAGCTAAGCTATCAAAGCATTACCATCTGCCAAGGGTCGAATATAATGCCAACACCTTTCCTTCTGTGTCTTGAAAGACCCGTCCCAGTCCAGCTGGGGCCAATTACCAATGTAACTCTCATCAAAATAAGTTTAACAAAATTGGTTGCTGGGGGCCTCCATTCCATAGATACTCTTTCCTTATCTTGAACTGGTAGAGCATCTTACTTCCAAGTTCTCAGAATGTCATTTAGTGAGGACACTTGGAAATCCTCTAGGGTCTTCACCCAATGTACTCGAAGGGCCAACTTTTGACTTCACAACCTAAGAACTTTGCTATTCTAATGACTTCCTCCTCTTGCACATTCAGACCCACYAGACAACTCTTCCCCAAGTTGATCCTCAAATTAGATAATTTCTCAAAGGAACTGACAAGGGTCTTTAGGTTTCTAAGGGACTCAAGGCTAATTTCGTCACAAAACAGAATTATGTCGTCTACAAATGGGTAACTACAACCTCAGCCCTTCCTACCCTCAAGTCTCTAATTAGGTTATCCATATCTGCCTTTATGATCATTTTACTTAGGACCTCTACAATCAAAGTGAACAGAAAGGGGGATAAAGGATCACCTTGTCTCAAGCCTCTTTTAGCTTGGAAAAAATCTCTAGCAGACCCCCTGATCAGAATTAAATATTGCACTGAGCTCGAACAACCTTTAATTCACAATCTCCACCTTTCCCCCAATCCAAATCTCTCCATAATTTCAAGAAGGAAGGACAAATCCACCAAGTCATAAGCCTTTCTGGGGACATTATTTTCCTAAGCTTGTGCTAATATTCATGTTAGATGTACTTTGAAGAAAAATACAAGCATTGAATAAAATTGGTGGCATAAGTATGTGCCTTTGTGGTGGATTGGGCCCTCCCCATCTTAGAATTTAAAGAATTGAATAAAGAGGATTTTGGAGTTAACCTTTGGTCCTTGCTGGAAGTTATCAAGGGGGAAATACAACCATAAACCATGAGTTGTATCATCTTTTTCTTTTCTTACTTGGACATATTGTTTTAGTGAAAACTTTTTACTCGCAGATTGTAATCTTTTTTTCCCTATTTTAAGAAAATTCCCTTTTGTATTTACTATACAAAGTTTATATACTTGTAGGCCCAAGAGAATTCCCATAACTGAAAAAATACATGTAGTGGCATGTACATCACTTCTGGTGTTTGCTTTCTCTTAGTTACTATTCTTTTTATTTTGTGGATTGTTTTTTGAGGTTAGACTTGAAGTGTCAACCTTTTAGTTATTTCTTTACTTCAATTCTGCTATTGGAATGAAATTCAACATGGTAGGACTGGCAGTAGAAGTATAGAACATTATTATTAATTTTCTTTATTTTCTTTCCTTTATCATCAGATAGATTATTTAATTTATTAAGATTCTTCTTTCCCTTACTCTCTATAAGAATCCTTGAAATGATATCTTTTAACAAAGGATGAAGTCAAGAATGTTTCAAGGCATAGTTTGGGTTATTTGAAGGTGTTGCTCCTCTTTGGATTCTCCAGATCCCTCACAAAATGGGTTCAAAAGTTTTTTTTTTTTTTTAGAAAGACAAAAGTGATTATATTAATGAGAAGAAAAGATATAGTAAGTTTACTTCAATATGTAGATGGTGCAGTTTTCCTTTTGTGATGCCAAGGAGACCAAATTTGTCACCTAAAATATCTATTATATTGGGTGGAGGTAATTTCAGGGTTCAAGGTCAATCATGGCAAAAGTGAGATGCTAGCTGTCAGAGACATTCAGAATATATAAGAGCTGGCTGGCAGCAGGATGTGATAATGTCTCTTTAACATCCAAATGCCTGGGGCTATCACTAGATGCTAAATGTACAGCAAGTTGTGTCTGGGACCCAATCTTGGGAAAGGTTGAAAGGAGGTTGGCTTCATGGAAAGCTTGGTATCTCTCCAAGGGAGGTAGAGTCACACTAAAGTGTTCTGTTAATTTTGCCGGGCTATTACATGTCTTTATTTTCAACTCCAGCAAAGGTGGTTCATAGGTTGGAGAAGACGATGCAAGACTTTCTTTGGTCAGGTTCATTTAAGTTCCATTTGGTCAATTGGGAACAAGTCAGTAAGCCAGTTATCCCCTGGGTATTTGAAGAGTAAAGTTGTTTAAATTTTCCCTCTTGGGCAAATGGCTTTGGCTTTTATTTGAGGAACCAAACAGTTTGTGAAGAAAGGTTGTAGCCAAAAACATGGTATTGGATATCTTTGATTGGGATGCTTCTGCCTCTCATATTTCATATGGCTGTGGTGTGTGGGATTCAGGAATGATTCCTGGAGTGATGACTCCTCTTTGAAAGATGCTTTTCCTGTTTTATACATGATAGCCGATTGTTTTTCTTTAAGGGAAGGGGAAGTGGTATGGGCCCCCCAATTCAGGCAGAATTTTAATGATGGTGAAGCTGCATTCAAAACAAATAGACATGTTAAATCAGGACCACAGAGTTTGGAAATGGAAGCAGGATGGCAACTTTATGGTGAAATCTTTCTACCGGTATCTAATTGGGAGAAAGCAGGTAGCTTTCCTTGCAGAACTATTTGGAAATCTGCAGCTCCTTCGAAGGTATAATTATTTGTATGGGTCTTTAGCTCATTGACGAAGGAAAACCTGATCAAGAGGGGTCTGAATATGTTCAATCCTCTCTGTCCATTGTGTGGTTTGAAGCAGGAAGGGTCTACTCATCTTTTTCTCCAATAAGCCTTTATGGGAGAATTTGGCATTACTTTCAGCAAGCTAATGCATTCCAATGGTGCTTCCTGAAGTCAGTTTTAGATCTGTTAATGCAATGGAAGGTCTGGGTATGCCGACGAAAGGAAAGGTTATATGGACAACTATGCCCTTACCCTTTGGGAAATTTGGATGGAAAGGAATGCACATCCTGCTAAAGCTGTAATGAATCAAGCTTTTGATTTTTTGAGATCTTGGCTTGCCACTCATATTTTGTTCAAAGGAGAGCTTAGACAATCTTTTCTGACTTTTTTGGAGTCCCCTCTTGGTTTTGAGGCTTTATACAGAATCTTGTTGTACATAGGGCTTTGTATGCATCTCTTTTCTTTTGAGTGAATTATACTTTACCTTTCTCAAAAGAAGAAAAAAAAAAGAAAAGATGTAGTAAAGCTTGTTAGAGTGTTATTTGCTATTTCTTTTCTTAGTATTTCATTCAGTATTCATATTCTATAAGTTGGCTTATGTATAGTTGGCATTAATTACTTTGTGGTGATTAATTGCTTTTCTATATTAAAATTTTAGGTCAAGGTTGCACCTCTTCTTGCAAGGTCTAATTTGCTTATAACTAGAAGTATAGAGTGGGCAAATCTTATGCTTGGTTTTGAGCAGGTAATTCGTTTAATTTCTAAATTCTTAATGAAATGTTTTGCAGGATTATTATCATCATTGAAATACTCGTGCATGTCATTTTATGTGTTTCAAAAATGTTATAGCATTTCTATATTACATTATTTAGGCTTTAGATTATAAATCTTTTAGTCAGTTAGCTGGTTGAAATGGTCATGGTACAAAGGCTTCTTTGGTTGTAAGCGAAAATGTGAGGCATAATGTGATATTAAGTTTTAGTTTGTATCTTTGGTTATGGTTTTACTTGTTTCCTCTTAGAGAAATATGGTCCCATTATCATCTCTGAACTCTGTCTTTTGAAAATATATTTCTGGATTTGAGTCTCCTTAATCTTTCTTCACTGGTGGGTTCATATTTTGGGCTTTTCTTCTGTCATTGTGTCATAGTAAAATGAAATGCAGAACAAAGGATTTACTAATTTGTTGAGCTTTTACCAAGTTTTGGTTTCAGTCAAACTGGAAACAGTAACTGATATAATATGCATGAAA
This sequence comes from Nelumbo nucifera, assembly GCF_000365185.1. The sequence continues at coordinate 71,449 of NW_010729089.1, read as the reverse complement.
TCTAATATACATTTTTTGTGGATGTGTTGATCGAGCACTGATTACTGTGACAGGCTTGGTTGCTATTATTACTTTCTACAATGGCAAAACAATTTGAGAAATGAGACTGTTTATGTTTTTTGCCTACTGCAACTGGATGGGGGGCACATTGCACAATGTCATTTTTTGTCACTGATATACCGTTCTGGTCTTAGATTTTGAACAATTTCTCCACTACTGCAGTTGTCCACTTTTTTTTTTTTGTTTTTTCCTGTAAATTAACGTGTTGCTTTCTTTTTCTTTTCTTTTTTTTTTTTTTTCGTATTTGTGTGTGTGTGCATGTGTGTGCGCTCTCAGTACTAAGTCTTTCCTGGAATTGCAGGAGAACCAGTATGCAGTAGTAGATCCATGCTATCCTCAGACAGTATGTGACACACCTCTGTACTGTAACCAGTGACTAAAAGAAAAACCAGATTGTGTGATTGTCTTGCAAAAATTTCATTTGAATTTATACATTTTCTTTTATTTCCAGCCTGCGGGTTTTATACGTGAGCAGAGTAATATCATTGCTAGACAGGTATGATAACTGGTCTTGTTGTTTTCTATACACTTTATACATAGATATATAACCTTGTGCAATTTTAGGGGAAGCCTATATGGTTAGAGAAACATATATGGTAGGGGATTTTTTTGATTACAAAATAGAATAAAATATAATTCATTAAGAGAGAGAGAGAGAGAGAGAGAGAGAGAGAGAGTGACATTACATGAAATAATCTAAAAGGAAATAAACACCCTAATCATCCACATAAACAGAAATATCCCCACCATAATCAAATCCATAGCTCCCATACAGAAAAACAAACAAGTTATATTCAGCACTTCTAAATTTTCAAAAGGAAAGACCGACAAAAAAAGATCTTGGATTTATGACACTATCCAAGCCTACATACCTTAATTTACAGCTATCAACCCCTTTCCAGCAAAATAGATCCCTCTATGGTAAAAAACCAATCTTGAGCAGCTAGCCTTTTCTTCACTTCTAAGTAGAAAGCACCTCCTAGTGTAATTTGATGCAAACATGCAGCATATCCTTTTTTTATGATAGACTTGATGCTAGAATAAAAATTTTATAAAGAAGAATTAAATACAAATAGGTCTTATCAGCCCAAGCACAAAAAGAGAGCCCCATCTAGATATGCAATCATGCAACAAAACTTCCCATTGCTCACAAGATGTAAAGACCCCAGATAAAGTGGGGACAATATCAGATATACGAAATCTACAACTCTGTTGAAGGCAATTTTTTAATCCAAATAATATTTAAATAAATTGAATTCAAATAAGTGGGTTGGCTAGTCTGTTAGCAAAATCATTAAAACTATAAAAAAGTATTCCATACGGGAGTTCCCTCTCTTTAAGTGGGAGGGACAGATGTCCTTCACCTAGGAGGAGGAGGTAGTTACATAACTACCCCACTCCCTATTTAAGCTCCTTAAGGGGAAGCTAGAAGCACAGATGGAGATACTCTTTGGAGAAAATTGTCACAAGAGATTACTTATCTTAAGAAAAGCAAAGATAAGGAGATAAGAAAAGAGAGGTGCTCAAGGGAAGGCAGGGAAGGAAAAGAAGTTTCGCTAATACAGGTAGGAAAAGGAACATCCTCTCAGAGAATACTTCCTATATATGTCTTCTGCTATGTATCCTTCTTTCTCTCTCTCTTTTATTTTCAGTTTTGAGAAAAGAAAAAGAGGGAAATAAACCATCTACGACCAGGTACTTCTACTTGGTTGAGTATGGTCCCTCTTCCAAGACAAATCTTGGGATTAAACCATCAAAAGTCTAATTCTCAAAGACTGATTATGGTTCCCTTCAAATAAAAATGAAGAACAAGGGAATAAAATCGTCTACAATCAAAATGCAAATTGATTGACTACGGTTCCCTTCTTGTCTGCAAAATCCCGAAGGGTTAAGGCTGTCTACAATCACAATTTCATTTGATTGTCTACAACTTATTGTGAAGAAAGGAGTGAGAAGGAGATCTTTTTTGTATCAAAAAGAAAAGAGAGAAATTTATTGTTGTAGAGTTTTGTTTTCTTCTCATTTTTGTAACACTTGATGTAAAAGAATTGCAAGTGAAAAGTTCTTTTAAAGTACTCTATTGTTCTTCTCTTTTGTTCTGTGCATTCATTTCTCCAAGCCAGATTAAAAAGGTGTTCTCTACTTTCTTGTGGAGATGTAATTAAGGGGAACAATCCGTATGATTCCCTGAAGGGGCTTTACCCAAAATAATAAGAACTCAATCACTTGATTGAGTGAATTATGTTGCATGAGAATTTATTAAAATTTTCACACCAACAAACTCCTGCTCAAAATAGCCCCACAAAACTTGATGACCCTCATGTCCAATCTACCTAACATTGGCAAACCTTCCCTCATGAATCCATGTGTGGCATACCACCCAGCCCCTACATTCACACAGACACTACTAATAGAAATTTGGTTTGTATTTAGTTTAGGAACACCAAAGATAGAAGAAAAGGTCAAGTCATCAGTTATCATAACATCTTTTTAGAAATAAAATTAAGAGATCCATTGGCAATGGATACCTTATCATTGCCAGAACATAAGGAACTAGACTAGAATAAGAAAGGTAAGATAGTCATATGGTCAGAAGCCCTTGAGTCTATTATCCAAGAGATATTTTGATTACTTGTTACCAAGGCATGATTAGCAATGGCATGGGTACCTGTATGTGCAAAGGCAGTCGATCCTCTTCCAGAAGATGTAATTTCTACCAAACTCTCCAACTGTCTCAGATACTTGCTGTACTTCTTGAATTCTTCTGTGTTCACAACAAGTGTCTTTTGTGGAGGCAAACTAGGTGGAATAGGAGTAGATGCAGGCTCCTCCAGTGTTGTAGTAGCGATATTAGCATTACTCTTTTTACCATCTCGAAATCTGGCAGGTTTTAAAGTGTGGATGTATCTCTCAACATGTATCCTTACTATGTTTGGGTTTTTACAAGTTACAATGTTTACATACCACCTCCTTCTTTCCTACATGATCACCAGAACCCTCTACTGGACAAGATTAGGTCTAAATGTGGCCACATGTTCTGTAAAATCAGGTAGTAATTGCAACGTAACTCTCCTCTCTTAACTATGCACAAGAGGATAAACTTGTGAGGGCAACAAGTCTCTGAGTTTAGTCTTGTAAGTAAATCAAGCATTTTGTTCCTCTTCACCATTCTCTTGTGAGTTATCAACATCCCTCTTATCACCACTGTATATTGCCTGCAAAAGGTTAATTTCCTTCTAGTAGAATTGTAGTGTAAAGCGCAAGTGGCATCTCCTCCTGCTTCAGATTATTCACCTGCATCCTCAGATAATACTATATAATTCTCTTGTATCCATTGTGATTGATGGGGGTCTTAGGATCTGGTTCTACAGCATTCCTAGATGCTTTGTACCATCTAACTTCACTATAGTGGTAATCCCTTTAGTCTGGAGCAATGTTTTAAAATGCAGAGGTGTGATGCGAGGCATTCCACTACCTAGAGGTGTGACGTGCAGTTCAGAATGCAAGAGGCGTAAGCCTCCTGAACACAAAGGAGGCGTAAGCCTCCTTTAAGAGGAGGGGGGTTAGGAGGAGGAAGGGGGGATCTCATTTTTTCTTTATTTTTTATAAAAATATTTTATATTAAGAAGAATAAATATGCATAACATTAGTTGAAAGGGGGGGGGGGTCTTGTCGAAGCGGAGGTGAGCGAGCTCGCTAAAGCAGGGGGGCCTAGGGGGCGAAGCCCCCCAACCGAAGGGGCAGGGGGCAAACCACTTTCTTTCCCCTTATCTTTTCTTCCCTTCCCTTCCCTTTCCTTTCTTTTCCTTTCCTTTTTTTTCTTTTTTTTTGTCTTTTTATATAAGATGTGCATGAGGTGTACGCCTCATGAAAAAAGCGCATATGGCATATGCCTCAGAGGTGTCAACGCCTCTGGCATACACCTCAGGGCGTTTTAGGAGCACCTCGCCTGGAGGTGCGCCTCCAGGCGTACACCTCCCACGCCTTTTAAAACACTGGTCTGGAGATTCCCAGCTCCTCTCAGCATAGTTCCAAATGCCATACCTTGCTTCCAGTCACTTCCAATAGCTTCTGTTGATTTTAAATGATCATTTTTTTTCAAAAATATCCCAAAACAATATTTGAAGTAAGATTTTGACCTACAGTTCAAGAATCAAAGCTCAGGGTTGGACCAACCTTGGCACCAATGAGAAGAAAGAAAAGGAGAGACACTTTCACTAGACACCTTGGTTTTGGATGTCCCTCCAATGGGTGTCGATCTCAACAAGGGTCTAAAATAAATCAAATAAACCTTGAGTACCAACCCCAAGAAAATTCTACAACTCTTAATCGGTTTTCACTTGACATTTCTGATTTTCCTTGATTTTTGGGTATCATACTCTAGGAAACACTTCTAGGCAGAAAAACATCAAATATCTCAAAAAATCCTTAAAGAAATCAGGTGACACCAACAATGGTGATCAGCTTCTAACACCCATTTACACTGCTGGTCCTACCTATACATGGGTTTCACACACATAGAAGTATAGAAAACTGGCTCTGATACCTACTTGATGATTAAATAGCAAGTAATCAAGGAAAAATCAAAGAAAAATAGGAGAAAGAATTTGGGAACAGTTGCTGTAAAGAAACAAAGAAGAGAATGAAGGGAAGAGTGCACTGATCGTGGGTCACAATGTGAGATCTGACTAACTTTTATATTTACTTCGTGTAGCTAAAAAATAAAATTACATTTCTGCCATTAACAGTCTAATAACAAGTAAGAAGAACATCCCAATAAAGAAAAAAAACAAGGACAACAACAACATGTAATAACAGACCCAAAAAACTGATATAAAAGAAGATATATATGCTGGTTCAATTTGTCAACAAATTTCAATGTTGGAAGGTGTATCTTTCTGCAGAAATAGGGTTCTCTTTGTTTCATATCTTAAATTCTTAAGATTAGTTGGTTTTGAACACTCAAAGGCATTATTGCCTTTCTCTATTTTTAAACTTTTTCAGGTTATAGTTGATGTTTCTCCTACATTCATCTTTTGTCTTTCTCCTTGTTACTGAGTGTGGACCTATTAAAAAAATTTCTATAGGTGCTTCGCACAAGGCGTCCTTTCCTTGCTTATATCACTGATGCCATGGGTAATGAACTCTTTAGGGTGAGGAATGCACATTCTTTTCCTTGCATGTGGTTGCGATTTTTCATCTCTGTTAGTTCTTGATATAATACTTCTATATTTTGATAGCTTGTTTACTACTAAATCTAGGTTCACAGGCCATTTTGGTGGATAACCAGCACAATTTATGCGGAGATAAATGGCAAGGTGTGGGCATTTGGTTTCGTTTATAAATTACATCTCATACTTCGTTGGAATTTGATACCTTGGCATACTTTTAGGTAAAAGGAGATTGACTTTGTAATTCATTCCATGTTGTCTTATTGTTTATAGGAAATTGGTGTTGTTCACAGGCGATGGCATCTTTGGAAAAGAGTGTATGATTTGTATTTAGGGTAACATGGCATTCTTTGATTTATATTTTTGTTATTTACTGAAATCTAGTCATTTATAGAAAATAAATGTTTATTCCATAAACTTCTCTCATTTAAATCCTTATTTCTTTCATTTGCTCTAATCCCTGTTTTGTTCATTTCCTTTTGGGTTCTGAATCTATACAATACAGCCTTAGTAGGCATTGTTTAAACCCTATGAAACTATCTCAAGTTATTGTTAAACCTGGTAGTTCTTCCTTCAGCTGTCTTTGGTGGTGCCTGATAACTGCTGAAACAGGTGCTACAAAATGAAAGACTCAAATCATAAAAACATCTTACACTTGGGTATATTTGTAGTATATGATCAAAATTTTAGGGTTAAAACAATCATCCCAGTGCCTCTGCTTAAGTGTTAACAAATAGGTAGGTCTTAAGTTACTGAAATGCTCAATGGGGTATTTTTTAAATTTGGGATCTTTTCTGCATTCTGATTTCAGCACTTAAGCACAGTTATCAAAAACAATATGAATATCTTATTTTCTAGGATCTATTGCTTCTTTCAATACCAACTTATGCTCAAATAGCCCTAATTAGTTCATTCTTTCATCCATGTAAACACTTTCACATTTAACTTCGATCCTATCTGTAGTTCCACACTGAAATCTTAATTTTTTTTATCAGTAACAGAGTTTATACTTTTTCAGTAACTAGACTTTGTGCATATCTTCCATAGTGTTCAAGGCGCCAAGGTGAACCTAAGCGACGGGGGAGCGCTTAGTCGCCTGGTTGCCTAGGCGGGCACCTAGGCGTTGCTTAATGTCTAAAAAAAATAAAATAAAAATGGGATGAACCCCTATTTTTTCCGTTGAAATAGAAATATCGGAAGGGCATAGCCCCTATCTTTCTTCCAGAAAAAGAAACAGACCTGTGTTTTTTGTTCCAAAAAAAGAAAAAGGAGGGGCGCAGCCCCTGTTTTTGCTCCAAAAAGAAAAAAAGAAAAAGGAGGGACGGAGCCCCTGTCTAAAAAGTGTGTTTTTGATCAATAACACACTTCATTAAATTCATTAATACTTTCAATGATAATTACAAAGAGGAAGACAAACTTTCTTATCTTCCAACTATAACTTGAGCCCCAAAAGAAGGAAAAAGAAAAAGAGAAAGAGAAGGAGAAACAGAAAAAATAATTACAACTGTGCCCAGAACATTGACTCCCTCTCCACCCCTTGTTTAGCTAAATCAGCTGATCTTTTTATCCAGCTGATTTTAACCTCCATTTCTCGAGCCAGCCATCTAACTTTCCTCCTCATATTGCTGTAATTCCATAAGCCACTGTAGTCTTTATTCAGCCATCCAACCACCACCTCCGAGTGCCCTTCAATTACAAGTTTTCTGATATTCATCTCCTTGGCTTTCTGGATTCCTTCCATAACCACATGGATCTCGGCTCTGAGAGAGTCACCCACTCCAATTGGGCCTGAGAACATGGCAGAAACAACCCCATTCTCATCCCTGAAAAGACCCCCAACCCCTGATGTCCAGGATTCCCTCTGCAGCTACCATCAAAGTTTAGTTTTATGAAACCCGCAGGAGGGGGGGAGTCCAAGACACATTCATCACTGTTTTGGTCTGGGTACTGTTAGCAGTTTCACCTCAATTCCTCAACATGTCATCCACTGTATAATATGTGAATAGTTCTAGTGATTTCATCCACTGTACCACCCTTATAAGGATCAAAGCCCTCAATTCATTAGTACTTCTCTCTACTTCCGAGAAAATCCTAGCATTTCTTTCTTCCCATAAGGACCAGCAAACTGCAGCCCTCAATCCTCTCCACATAATGCTGCCCCTTTTCATGTGCCACCTGAAAAAAGGAGAAAACAGATTTTGCAAATATGATGGAGGGTTCTAACTACACCCAAATGGGGAAAGAGCCCACTCCCAAATAGACTTTGCATATTGGCAAGACACCAGTAGGTGAAAACTCGTCTCCCCATCAGCTTTACAAAGAACACACCAGTGAGGGGACAAACAAGTATTGGGTCTCTTCTTTTGGAGCAGATCACCAGTGTTGAATCTTTCCAGAAAGGCTTCCCAGCAAAAACTACCAACCCTAGGAGGGATTGGTTTGTACCAAACCTCAAGAACAGGAAAAAGGAGGGCTATAGGACTGGTGGACTAGCTTAAAACTTTGAAGAAAGAGGCACAGGAGAAAGAATCAGTGGGGGTAGGAGTCCAAATTCTAGAGTCCACCTTAGCAGGGTCTAAGAAAATATTGTCAAGAAGCTAAAGAAGACTCGAGATGCTGTCAAGGTCTGAGTCTCTCACAGCCCTTCTCAAGCTCAAATTCCACCCAAACCTAGAAGTGGAAGAGGAGGGAGTTATGAAGGAGGAAACTGGCTCATTTTTAAGGTTAGAGAGTGCATACAAAGAAGGAAATTGGTCCTTTAGAGGGGCATCCCCCACCCAAGTTTGTTCCAAGAATTTTTTAGCATTACCTGAGTTCAAGTCATACCTGGGTTTGATTGGAAGGATGAGTGGGGGCATGGAATGTTGTCCCATCCTCCCTTTCTTGTTCAGAAGGTTGGTCAATGTCTGTCTCCCTGAGTTGGTTGGTAAGCCTTTCTGTCCTTTGGGCAATTTGGCAATCTGTGTTCTCTACCCAATGTTTATCCCTTATTGGTGTGTTCCCGTTCTGCCTCAGGTTCTCCAAGTTTACCCCTTCTTTTGCACCTTGCACTATCGAAAGTCTTGGGAGCGCTACATTCTGACTAATGTCTTCAGCCTCATTTACATCATAAGATCCAACTCTTCCTTCATCAACTATCAGATTTCTATGGCCGTCTGGGTTCAATCTCCATTTCTCCTCTATGTCCTCCTGGAATAGGCTTGTAATGTTCAGCATGCCCAAGTCACCTATGTTGTACTCACCATCATCATTCACGCTTCCAATGCCGGTACCCTCATCCAAACTGTCCTCCGGCTCTTCGTTGTTTACTCCACAGTGCACCCAACCTTCATCCAATTCCTCCCTTTCTCCAGTTCTCTCTCTTGCATACCTGGGATTCGATTTCTATGAGAAACGATGCAAAGAACAAGGGTCTTCATAGTTTCGGCAGGGCACCCACTGTAGATCACTGTTGTTCTCGCTCCACCACTGCAGTTTTCTCCTTTCTGAAATCGCCGCATTGGAAGAAGATAGACCAGAAGGTCTATCTACAGTCGGCACACTTACCAGCCCCTTAGCCCAACCCACGTGAGGCTTTAAGTTATCACGTGGGTCACTAACACATCCCCCCCCCAGTTCAAATGTCGACCCGCTCGACTTCTTTTCCAGCTCTCTGCCCCGACCTACGTGAGATTTTAAGTTATCACATGGGTCTCTGCTGATACTCCCCAGTTTGAAAGTCAAGCCACCCATAATTTTAACCGGCTCAGATTGAGCCATTCGGCAGCTCGAGTCACTTATAATCTTCGCCATATCAGCATATGATGGGCCGACCACCTGACATTTCGCCTTAAATATTTTTGAATTATTTCCTCTTTCAATGTGGCTGCCCAATACCCCTTTGGAACCTGACTATTCCTCTTCCCCCAAAAGTTCCCCCTGTTCTTTTCCTTCCCCTCCCACTAACACTCTGTCACGTATGCTTCCTTCCTCCATGTCACCTTCTTCTTCCTCCTTCGAACAGCTCCTCAACAGAGACACTTCCACTTCCGTCAGGACCCAAATCTTCCTCCATAGTCCATCCAAGAAGAAAGTGACCAGACGGTCCTCCGGCTTGATCCCCCGGATTCTTACTTTGATCTCTGTCAAGTCACTGAAGCTGCATTCCTCCATTAATCCACCCATCGTGTGGACTATTTTATCTACTATCGACTTATTCCAGAAATTGAACGACACCCCAAGAAGAAGCAACCTACTGACTACTGTAATATCTCGCTCATTACAGGACATACACCATTCTTCGATGATGATCAAACCTTCCTTTGTTTCAATAGAAGAGAGTTCTATTTTCGCCTCCCCTATGTCAAGAATGGCTCTGTTTTCACTAAACGGCACCACAAGAACAGGTTTTTTAATGCTAAAACTCTTCATTATTTCCTCTGCAATGAGCTGCCAGTCCTTAATCCTTTTTCCAGCTATCAACACAAATTTGTTCTTCCATTTCTGCTTATCAACTTCCAACTCCACTTTGCTCAATTTAACAGAGCAAGTAAGTATTCCTCCACTGCCTTCTGAGTTATTTGCTCTCCCTTTCCTACCAGAACACTCTCACTCTCCCCCACCTCTGCATTCTCCGTTGGAATCTTTTGCTGAACCTTTTCATTCATCTCTGTCAATACCAGGTACTCCTGTAGCTTATCTGCAAAACACTTCCAACCTGTCTTCCTATTTCCTTCCGGAATACACACAAACTTCCTGTTGCTTTCCCCAAAACGTTCTGTTATAACTGTGAACCACCCCTTTCTGTTGTTTCTCAGCTCAGCTATAAAGTTTTTCCTTCCCATATTCAACTGACCTTTTTTTTTTGATGAATTATTCAACTRACCTTTTCATCCAGCTTGTTTCTTGCTGTAAGTAACTGCATCCACAAAACCCTTCATCCAAATCACTGCATCCCTGCAAAGAAAAATAGTTGTTTTTTTCTCTTCTCTGATCTTCAGGCACACCTGTCCCTTGTTTCTGCAAGCTTCAAACACGTGCTTCTTGGCTTCGAGCTCCAGCCTTCTTCTCCATGTAGTCGCTGGCTTGAACTCCATCGCTCTGATAGTTATCTTATTCCCTCTTTTTATGAGTTTGAGTTTTGCTTGAACTCACTCTACCATGGAATTTTGATCATTTGGAAGAAGAAATAATTTCCAGAGCCCCTGTTTTTGCTCATAAAAGAAAAAGAAGAAAAAGAAGAAGGGGCAGAGCCCCTGTTTTTTGTTCCAGAAGAAAAGCATACCTCGTATCAGTGTATGTGATTGATTTCCCTAGCATACGTCGTATCAGTGTATGTGATTGATTTCTCTTTCTTGTTCAGAGACACCTTGATGAGGATATCTCTCGAACTCTTTTCGAATATCATATCTCTCAATTAAGAAGATAAGGAATTAATAAAAACTTATTATAATATGAAAAAATAAAAAAAATGATTTGGTGCATCATGTCTATGCTTATATTATGGACTTATAATATAAAAGAATATTGAATATGCAAAACTTAACACAGGTTATATATAATCATATGGCGTTTGGGCGAGCGAGACCCAAAAAGCGCCTACACGCCTAGGCGTCACCTTGACAACTATGATATCCTCATATCATGTACTTAACCAGTCTGTCTGTTCTGGACTAACTTGGATCCTTTTGGTATGAAGGGTTATTTAAATTGCAATTTAGAATTTTGTTTGTTCTGGAGATAAATTATATGGTCCATTACAGTACCAGGAATTTAATATTTTCCCACTATATTGTACAGGAAAAAACAGTTTGCAGTGGTTGAAAATCCTGGGTTTTGGAACTGGACATTTACTTTAAAAGATATCAATGGGGATGTGCTAGCTGAGATTGATCGTAATTGGAGGGGTTTCGGCTTTGAGGTCTCATTTCTTTACAGTTTTTAATCTTTATTATTTAGTTTGTAAGAAAGTGTATTATCTATAGAGTACTTGGTGGTATTTGCTTTCTTTGTTGTTTATTGTTACCCATTTAGTCTGGTGCTCACTTTGCTCCCAAGTGGCCTAGTCTAAGAACAAACTATTACCAGAGTTAACATTTTTCCCTAGTCATCCTTCTACTTAATTATTTGTGAAGTTTGAAGATTCTGTATTGCTTAATTTTCAACATAAATCTGTTTTTGGTTTGGAAAGTGGAAGCTAAAGGGCCATTACCTAATAATGGTTCTGGCTATCTGGGTATTGGCAGGGGTAGTTGGATACAGACCTTAACTTTGGCATTTTTCTTTTCTACAAAGTGGTTTCTCCCATACTTGAACTCTCATTTTCATGCTTGTCATCAGGAAATTTTACCATTACATTAAATCTATGACCCATGGAAAGTGGAAACTTTATTGAGTATGATAATGATGTTTTATGAAGCTTCCTGATCTTTTCTACATGGTTCTTTTGCCTCTTAATCAAACTTTCAACATGGTTTATACAAAGAAAATACCAGTATCATAAGATATCATGCATGGAAAGTAGGGGGGGATGCAGCAATCAAGAAATTGTTGCCCTTTGTTAGTGTTAGGCACTGAAATTAATGGCCTAAGGGATATAGATAACATGTGTTGCAGCTCTTCACTGATGCCGGTCAATATGTGATCCGATTTGGACATGCTGATTCCACCCCTAGGACGGGCCCTGCTGAAATGGTAAAATTTCAATGCGGAATATCTGAGTATAATTTCTAACTTGGCCATATTATTTTTTATCAATTGTTGCTCATTTATGTTTCAGATTCCAGACTTGGAAGTCGTTCGCCCATTGACTCTATCAGAGAGAGCTGTTGCCCTTGCTCTTGCAGTATCACTGGATAATGATTATTTCTCAAGGCATGGAGGCTGGTAAGCTTTAAATGAAGTCCATCCCTGTTGAAATTTATACATATTTTTTTGTATGCCTGTTTCCCAGACGATGGCCGACAAAGCTCTAGTTATAAGAAGGTTTACAAATGACATGTTTGGAACTCAATTACAAGAGAAGCCATACCAAAATAGCAATAGCATATTCAAATTATGACTTTAGAAACCAATATCACTAACCTGGTAGACCAAAACACTAGTCCCTGAAGAAGCTTATGAAAACTCTTCTGAAAAATTTGCACGTGTGTTTTCTGAGGATGAAAACTCTTGACCAGCTAATGAAGTTCTGATGGATAAAGTTGAACATAATTTGAAACCAAGATGTCAACTGGGGCCAAATAGCCATGGCTGATGTGGTGAGTTTGGGTGTCAAAGAGGAAGAAGTGGTCTCAGCTTTGTCAGAAGAAGTGACAGAAAGGGGTTAGCTGCATCCCTTGGTCTTGAGGATATCTCTAGCTTACCTTCAGTATATTAAAGTGGAAAAACAGGATGTTCGTGTTCCTATTTACTTTTTCCCGTGGAATATTGAATAGATGATGCTCCTTGCTGCCTGAAACCAGGAAGGAAATCATTTCGTGGTGTCAAAATTTTAGAAAAGAAGGGATAGATAGAAATATACTACAGTAAAAAATGGAGTTCGTGCAGGCAGGTCAGTGGAGGAGATCCTTGAAGATAGAAGCAAAAAATTTCCTGTTCGAAGAGATGAGAATCAAGGGGAAGGTAAG
>NW_010729089.1:37064-48059 GCF_000365185.1 Nelumbo nucifera | reverse complement strand
CTTGCTTTTCTTTCCTAGGTTACTTGTAAGATTCAAGGAGGGGCTGCAGCTCGCGCCTCTCCCTGGGATGTTGTATGAACTCACTCTAAATCTGCCTCTGAATTAATAAATTTATTACCATTCATCAAAATTTTAGACTACTGGGTTCCTTCAGTTTCTGACATCTTGGCCCCACTCCATCTTGCTAACTTTTGGGTTGCAGTATATGACCAGATGACCTTCCATTGTATTGTGGGCCCACATTCTGGCTGCAATTATGGCTGTAGGTAATACCTTGGGTGGCTTCATCTGGGTTTACTATAAGGCACTTGAATGACAGCAACTCACACAAGGGGATTTGTACGAGGTACTAAGTACGCTGGAGTTAGAAATAAGAAATTGGATACACTTTGATTGTGGTGTCAGGGTAACACCAAGGGGTGTATATATATATATATATATATATATATATATATATATATATATAAATATGTGTATATATATATATATATATATATATATATATATATATATATAAAAATATGTGTATATATATATATATATATATATATATATATATATATATATATATATATTGGCAACACCCTCTAAATGTGTGGCCAAGTTGAAAGGGGAATATTGGTTTGAGACCAGGCCACACAGGTAGGGTTCCACAGTGGGAGACGGTGGTTAATGAGGATAAAGAGGAATTTGGTAATCAGTTTTGTGGTTCCAAACAGCTTGTTTGCTGCATGGTGGGCCTATGGGGAAGTGGGAGTTTAGGGATGACCATATTGAGAATATTTTGGGGTTACAGTCAAGAAAAGTGGGATAGGGGACTATTCCATAAGTCGCACCACAAATTTAAATTTCTATTCTCAAAATGGGAATTTGTTTTGCGGCAATATGGTTAATCTGTACACTCAGGTTCATTAAATGGCAAGGATCCAACTCACATTCTAGGTTGTCCTGAATCAGATTTGTTGCAAAGATGAGATAGAACTTGGATATTTTGATCTTGTTGGAGGCCCATGAATTGAGTTGTTGATTGAATAATGAGCTATCTAGATCTCTGAATCAGGATATTAGGGGATCTTATTTCTTGTTATTGATAAAAAAAAAAAAAACACTTGGGGGATCTTATGGTAAGGTGGATGGTGCCTTGGTAAGCATGAGTCCAAAAGATAAATGCATCTCTATTGAGGAAGGTGGATTCTCTTCCCCTTATTCACAGCTGGGGTCAGCTTAGGGGAATTTGGCAAGAAGATATTTATAAAGCAGGTCATAATCAGGATGAGGAAGAGGTTTGGGGGGGGGGATTTGGATGTCTAAATTCAATACTTAGGGTAATTATAAAAAAAATTCAATACTTAGGGCTGCCAACAGGGCCCTCCCTGCATGATGCGTTAGATTGCCCAGCAATGCATCCAGCACCAATACTGTTAGAAGGAGCCTGTGTGAAGTGTGAACAAACATGTCATGCAGAGGGAGCATGTTCTGGTTTTCTTCTGGTTTATCAATTAAAGAGTACTAATTTTCTTGATAAAATTGTTGAAACATCATATGGTTCTTTTTGTCTTTACAGGGGAATCCCTTTCATTGCTGTCGAAGAGTAGGATTCTGGGACAGGCCTCTTCTGGAAGACATCCCTTTTACTAATAGGTGATTTTTATTATTTGTGCGGTTGTATCAGGAATCTACCATTGCTTTGCAACTTGTGATTTCCTTGATGATATAGCAATCTTCTTTTCTTCAATTTAGAGACATACTCGTATGTTGTAACTGCCATTGTAAATGCATTGTATCAGCCATTTCCAGACTAACACTAGTGTTTTTTCTCTGATTTTTGGTTTAATTGTCAAGGGTTTAAACAAACCCGTCGTTCTGGTAAACTGGCGAACTGGCATTAATTAATAAATAGGGTAAATTTCTTAAACTACCCTTATGGTTTTGCTAATTGATTAGTGTCCTTACTGTTTGAAAATTGACTGTCACTATCTTTACTGTTTCTAACAATTGTCTAGCTCTACCCTTACGTTAACTTTCCGTCAAAGACCGTTTTCACGTACCTTCATGTATTTGACATAATACCCAAAGTACCCTCTGCATTCTCGTCCATCAGATCAAATCGGCGCTTGGACAGGCAATATGAAAGGAGCAGATTTCTAAAGTAGAGAGGAGGGAGAGGGCAGCAGAGAACTCAGTCGGCCTGCGCATGCTCCGCCGTTCGGTAGTTGCAGCTGCCTTCCTTTACGGCAGAGATCTCCGTCACAGGTGCAACTGCCTTTTCTGTTCCTCTCAAGTCTCCCGTTCGGTAGAGATTGGATGCAAGGAGAGAACCGGAGACCGTCAGACATCTCCAGAAAAAAATGGTGAGATTTCAGACAAAGGTTCAAAGGGTCTGGGTTTTATAGGGAGACCGAGATTTCTTTGAAACCCACCCCACAAATCTTTAAGACCCTCTGCATTCTCGTCCATCAACCCAAATTGACCTCTACCCAGTTTCTTTCCGAGCATGTAATGAGCTTTAATATATTTGAAAGGCTTTTCCAAGATCGTATTTTGCTTATGAACAAGGGAATGAGAAGGCTTTACAGACGTGGCGGCCAGCAGCTGAGGCTGGTGCCTTTCGAGTAGTGGGTGGGTCTGCTAGGTAGGAATTTTGGGCTGCGCATGAACGACAGGCTCTTGTCTTCTCCGTTGATGCCTAACAACATTGACTCCTGATCTATGCCCGTTAACATCTGGCTCCGGCACCTAATAACATTCGCTCATGAACGACAGACCCTCTGCATTCTCGTCCATCAAACCAAACGGTGCTCGGACAAGCAATCTGAAAGGATCAGATTGAGAAGGAGGGGGAGGGCGGCAGAGATCTCCGCCCGCCTGTGCATGCTCCGCCTTCGGTAGTTGCAGCGATGTCATTGTTGGTGATGGTGATGGTGATGGCCGCATCGATGGATGGCGCTCCCTCCCTCTTTCGATGTGGCCATCTATTAGTTGAAATGGTCGCTGGCCATTTCCAATATTCCCCTTTCCCCTTCATCTCGTTGACGACTATTTCCAAACTGCTCTTATCCCCTGTTCCCTGGTTACGAAGGCAATCCTATTATCACCCCATCTTCTCATATTTGTTTTCTCTGTCTTTTTGGTTTCGTTCTTAGTCTGAAGTAATGAGCTTATTTTTATTTGATCGTTTGCTTCATTTAATGGCTGCTGTTAAATGATCTTTTTATTAAGTACTGTTAAATGAGCTTCTCGATTACATGGTAGACTTGATAATTCAGCATAAATAAGAGAAGAAACGAAAAAATCAACAAAGAGAATTATAGACCTTTAAGGGCTTGAATTTGGGTTGCTGAACGTGTGTGTTTGTAACTAATGGAGAGTAAATGTTTTATTTTGAAAATATGAAAAGAATAAAGGGTAAAATAGTCTTTTTTGTCTTTCTGTTAAGTAATGGAGAGTAATTGTGATAGTTTAAGAAATTTACCCTAATAAACATTGGTGCTTGAAATGAAACAATGCCCGCCACTTCTATTTCCATTTTCTTAAAAAGATCGATAAGAACTAAATTTTGCCAAATTGTTTAACTATGATTTGTTAACAGCTTGACCTGGTTGGACCATTTCTAGTTACAAATTTGAATAGTCTACTGAAGTTTATGCGTATAGAACAAAGGAACAGAATGGGCATTAATAAAAGAGGCATACCAGTACAACATATTTTTTTTTGTTAGCAAGTGCAACGTAATAACTCAACCAGTTCGGCATGTCGGTCAAGCCATTGGGCTTGAGTATTGATGGATTCTTGCCATTTAATGTTTCCCTCCAGATCTGGTTCTATCGTTCCAGTCTTCCAGATTTTCAGGTTGATAAAGAATTTGGAATCAGGACCGAAAGCATGAAACCTAATGTGTTGCATGAACAAAAGCATGAAAGCTATCCATGAGGCTTTGGAAGTGTGACAAGAACAAAAGAACGAGCAAATGTGAATCCAGAGCAATCCCTTGTTCTATAGGCGAGTAAAGAACTCGGATTCTATTCTTTCTTTTTAGCTTGTGACTCACGCTTGAATTCTCTCATAAATTAAAACAACCATGTAACAGAGCATACCACTCCTACAATAAACTATTTTCCTTCTCAAACCAATCTTTCCATCACCCTAGACATGGTACCCGAAACCAACAATCCCAAAAAGCCTGGCCTTTCACATGATAGTGAGAACCAGGGCGGTGTCATTGAGATGATCTCTGAATTGACACACCGAGTCATTGATCTTCAACACTTAAATAGACCTGGGTCCAGCCGCCATGTTCTTGATGAGGATGAACATGGTGCAAGTATCATCACCCTCGCGGGAAGCAACCTTGGAGCGTCCATGAATCAGACGTTGATAAGATGTCTGAACCAACCGACGAGGTATCAATAGGTGAAGGCGAGGCCATGGTTACTTACCCGAACAATAATTTCCAAGCCATTAATAACTCAATCATGCTAGTTGGGAGTTACAGCTCCAATGATCCGGGTGTTCACATGGACATGTCGGAACAGATTGAGCCTCAGGGTCAGCAGGGGCATAGGAAGGAGAGGAAGTATGGAAGGAAGGGAAAGAAAAAAGAAAGGGGAACTTTGATAAAAAGCAGCGAGAAAGTGGCATGAGAATTGCTGAGGAATGGTGAGTAGAATCCTTACGTATGCGTGTTTCTGAGCATGTTTTTATGTTTGTGTGGTGTGTTCTGTGTTGTGTGATACACAATAATTTTACATGAATAAATGCACTAACATCTGTTTATTAATACTTTTGAAAGATAACAAACTTAGTCGTGTTGCCTAAATCATTGTTTTTCGGCAAATATTTAGCTAGGTTATGTATTGCGGTTTCCATGCAAAACAATATTTTCTTTAGATTCATGGCAAGTAAAGTTTTTAAGGATGTTTTCCCTGTTTGAGGTCGTTGTGAGTACATGGGATTTTAGCTTTAAGGTGAAGCCGAATGATTTAGGCATCACTATGAATGTTGTAAGATAAAATTATTGAGCTGTGACGGCATCCGACCAACTGACATGTTAGCGACGGCATGCAGAGCTAATGGATCATCAGGGAAAATACAAATTAATCGTATTTTTCTTTTTCTAGAAGACAAGGAATCTCTGTCACTGTAAACAATCTGCTTTTTGAGGAATGGATTTCAAGATGTGAGCTTGGTGGTCACTTAAAAATCCAGTTTCTATGATTAGGGCTGTAATTCGATCGGATTCAGCAAAATTCGAATCTCATCAATTATTGAAAACTTGTATTGATCAGATTTGAAGGTATTGGATTCGAATTTGAATTCTAACAGATTTGGATTTAATCCGATATCACTTTAATTTTTAAAATACAAAAGTATAAAATTTAATTACTTTTCAATTTTTATATATAATAAATTAGTGTACTGAATTATTATATATAAATTCATATATAATATAATGTATAAAAATATTTTTACTATTTTAAATACAATTATATAAAATTTCTATATTAAAATCAATTAATATTATAATATAATTAGATTCGGATTTTAATTGGATCGGAGTCAAATTTAAATCTGATCCGATTATTAATCGGATGAAAATTGTAACATCCAAATCCGATCTAATTACATAAACACGTCATTCGAATTCAAGATAATTGGATGGGGTTGCGGATTTTTGAGTATCATTGACAGGCCTATCTATGATCTCCTTAGAGGGGAACTTGATCAACATTTTGGTGTGATACCCTAGACAAAACCATCCCAGAAAAGGAAGCGTTTTTCTATCTGATTTCTGTCTCAGTGGTTCAACAGTTCAGGATGAAAGGATCGACCCATGACATCATATAGGGTGTTCAGAAGATGTTATATTTTATAGTTCTAATGTTGCATTAATATGGTATAGTTAATAAATGGATAAATTACTAAAACCTCTATTTAAGTCAAGTAGACCCCCTTTGTTAAAATCCTTTAACAAGAGGCATGAATATGTCCAAAACAGACATGTAGTTACTTTGACCAAAGTGTTTATTTTCCAAATTTTTCTCTTTATATTGATTGATACTAAGCCCTTTCAATCTCTTTTCCAAAATTGATTTATTTTCCAAATTTGCCCTTCATATCAATTGCTCAAAGGTAAAACTATAACTTTAAACTCTTTCTGTTATTCATAAAGTTTGTATTGCTTTTATTGTAGAAACCAACCTCAATGGTAATTGCATGGGTATTTTAGACATTTCTATATCTCTTGCTAAAGGATTTTAATAAAGAGAGTCACATTGCAACTATGTCAGAAAATTCAGGGGAGGTGTTTGCAATTACCAAACTTAAGAGGTTTCAACAATGGTGACTTCAGGGGAGGTTCAGCAATTTACCCTTCATAAATAAATTAATAATGGCTAACTTAGGACTGAGAGAATAGAGATAGATAGGCCACAAATTTGAAGAGAGAGAGAGAGAGCAAAAGGGAAAAATTCCAGCTTTATCATTAAATTTAGAAAACATAGTAGAAAACAACGTTTTAAAAAACGACCCGGAAACAGAACTGTTCTGGCCATCGGTTTCCAAGTCAATGGTTCAACCATCCGGTCCGAATGGACGAACCGTTCTGACAAATAAATTAAAAAAATAATTTAAAATTAAAAAATGGTCACAAACCGTTGAACGGGTCAACGGTTCGATCGTCTGGGTCAATGGTTTATTGACTTTTTCAACATTTTTTTGACCAAAATCGAGTTTTAGGTAAAACAAAACTGGTTGCCTAGACGGTTCCCAGGCTGAACGGTGGTTCAAAAACCTTGGTAGAAAGTTGTGTACCATTGACTATTTGCCACTTCTACTTGCAACTTTTTAGGTTGGTCAAAACAAATTATATGAGAATATACTTTTTTTCTACCACAAATGCTTTGAGTTATCAATACAACATTGCTGACTCAAAAAAAAAAAAAATGCAACATTGGGTGAGGCTGTTCACAAAATAGTAAAAACCAACCAAATTGACCAAACTGGCCCGACTCAACCCAATTTGGTCAGTTCTCGAAATAATTCTGTCATTTTCAATTTGAAAAATAGTAAAATCCAACAGTTCGGTTCAGTTATGGGCTAATGTATTATAAACCAAACAAAAACCGGTCCGACTGACTACCTTTTACATCTATCTGTTGTATTAGTGGGACAAAGGGAAATGTAGCTTTGTTGTTATTTTTTAATTTAGACTCTTTTTATGATCTAACTTATTTTATATTTAAGTTTTGTCAGCCCGCCAACATTCTCTCTTTTTATTCTTTTCTCCCACTTTCAATTAAAAAAAAAACAAAAAGACGAAACTCAAAACTCCAAGTCCTGCTACCTAGGGTTTACATACTAAAGTGAAAAGTGTGACCATGGATGGTTTGACATTTGATAATAAAATACATAATGATACAACCGAAAAAAGTTCAAAAATGATTTAACGGTTTTACTTTTTTATGGATTGGTTTCAGTTGACTAAATAATCAAACCGACAGTGTTGGTTCGATTGAAAAAAAGTTAGTGAAATGAAACCAAATCGACCCATGTATAGCCCTAACATTGGGTATCATTGCAAAACATCAAATTTGGTATTTCTGTTACAAATGCCAATGTCTATATTTTTCTAGCGGAATTTGTCATATGCTGCGATGTAACAAAATAATTTCTCAAAAATTTGAATTGGCCAATACAAAACATTACAAGTAAAAACACAACCCTAATCTCTAAAAAAAGTATTTAAAGGACAGTTGCAGTTAAGTACCCTGCTTTATGCTAATAATACTGTCCTCCCTTGCTTTTTCTAACATCATTACATATACACCCCTTCCGTTAAATTGGACTGACAGAAGCAGCAAAATTACAAAACTACCCAATGTTCACCTTTTGAATGGTAAATTGGGTTCCAAAATTGCCCTTATTAGATTGACAATATTGCGTAGATTGTATTAAATTATCTACATTATTATTATTTCTCTGAAAAAATGTGGGTCCTTCATTCTTTATGGGTTTTCTTATGTCTTGATCAATACATGTATTTGCTGTCATTTGGAATTAAGAGATCTCGATCGCCTATCATCTGTTCGGATGATCAAATTCAGCCTGCTGTTAAGGCTTCTGGGTTTCCAGAAATGATTCACCTTCTGGCTTCTGCAGATCTGCTATGTACTTGGCAATTCGATATTTCTGAAATCCACATGAAAAAGGTTTGACTCAGATCTCAGAAAACTAAATAAAAACTGATATTTATACAACACCTAAGTTCTGTATTTTGCAATGGAAAACCTGCAAATGGCTTTTCACATGGAAGTTGGTTAATCCTTCAGAATCCATCAACTTCCGGATCCTTTTTGGAGTAGCTTCTGCATTCACCCAACAAATAAATGTCAACTACTTTCTACATTCTTGACCTCAAATATGATCTCAAAATACTTACTTTCAGCACCCCCAAGGCGATTCACAGATTCAACAAATCGCTTGTGAAGATCTGGAGTCCATCTAATCCGTGTTTTACTTGAGGTTTCTGTTTCAGATGTAACAGTACTACCAGAAGCAACAGAAACACCTCTAGGTCTCAGAGACCGTTTCTCTGGCTGAACATGTAAACTTGGTTGTGCAAGTGGAAGAGACGTGACTGGGTTGTAACCAACCTGCGTAAAGAAGACGAATGCAATCAGAGCCAAATGATACTTAACAAGGCAATTGTTTCTTATTGGCCCATTAAAAATACAAAGTTTCTTACCAATAACAAAAAATATACATTATGATAAGACAAAAAAAAAAGAAAAAAAGAAAAAACTCACTCTATGATTCTGATTTCTCTCGTAAGGAATTGAGGGGTTCCTGCTGTCAAAAGTGGCATCTTCACCCACCAACTTAGGCTGCAGAAGTGGATGAAGTTCAATCCCAGGCAAATTTGTATATGAATCTGAAGCTAATAATTTAGTGTGAGATACTGGCATAAATTCACAAATGCACAGGCCTTTAATTATTCCAAAGCTAGATAGAGATGACAAATTTTGGAAAACGAGAAGGAAAAAAGTTGTAGTTGCTTTACTTCCACAAAACTGCATCTTTTTATGAAGGTAGTGGAATTATAAAAACAAACAGATGGGCATTCACTCTCATCCAGTAATCGCATGCTCTAGAATACAGTATAGCGATTAAGATATAAAAATCCAAATTCGAAAGATAGATAAATAACTACAAACTTGGAAAACTGAACTTTTCTAGTGACGGTATTTAAAATTAACGAGAATCTTATGATGGGTATTCATTATTTTATTCTGACAAGAGGAGCAAGAAACAAATGTATTAAATTAAGAATTCAACAGAGAAGTGTGGTTACCGCTGCATTTCTATCTGTTCCTTTCTGATTTTTACATCTTTGACGTCTGGAACCAGTGTGAAGTTGGGACTGCTTGGGAATCTCCGACCTACTACCATTTTTCAGGATACAAGGAGAAGGGGAATTTCCCCTCTAAGTGGTACTTGCAATCTTGCCAAAGATGTTATTCTCAAGGAGGGCCTGAATCAAATATGCTGTAGCGTCCAGATTGGGATAGGAAAAGATCGATTCCTTTGTGGGTTTCGACATATGATACGTATTTCAGTATTGAGTGTTGAGGGGGACAAAAGAATAATGAGGTGAGAGTGGGAGCCTCACAAGTCAAAACGGCATGAATTTTTGTCTGAGAACCCTAAACCTAAAAGTGTTTAAGCCCTAGCTCTCAAATGTCTTGTGCAGCAACTCGTTCAGATTGTGAAGGCGGTTTCAGGCTTTCTGAGTCTCACCATCATCCAATAGGAATTAGGGTTTAGGAGTACGTGACGGTATCACCCTGATGGGAAGGATGGTGAAACGCTGAACCTTTATCTAAGTCCGATTGGTGGTCCCCTGGTGTCTGCTTGATGGCAAGAGCCGATTGAAGTATGCTATATCGTTATATATTAAGTCAACTAGCTGTTGGCCAAAAAAACAGTCAACTAGCTTAAAATATGAATGGTCAAAAAGACAGTTCATACAAAGAAAATAAAGAAAGAGAGGATGAGAAATTTCTATAATTATCTTGTTGGAATTCGGGCATGATATTGGATAAGAGAGGGAGGGATGTAGATGCAAAGAATCAGAAAGTCACTCTATGCAGCGTATTAATGTAAAGCTTAACGTTTACATTGAAGAGGAGGATGACATCGGCAGCTTCGGTTAACATAATGTTGAGATAACAGAAGGGATGTAGATGCAACGATGTCGTAAGAAGAGTTCAAATCAGCCCCCCACAACGTCCCACAGCACATTCTGCGTGTATTGAGAATATCTCCCAATGATGACATTATCATTTTTGGTATTATCATCGGGAGATGTTTCTAATACACAGCGAAAATGTGCTATGGGATGTTGTAGGGGGCAATCTTGTGGGGGGCTGATTTGATCTCAAGAAGGAAAGGACAGTGCAATTAACATAAAGGGTACTGAACCACCTGGGTCTGCGGTTTTTTTGACTAAATCTACATTCTTTTTTGAAAAAGCAAACTGGACAATAAATGAAACCGATAATGTGACCAGTTTCCGGGTCAAGCAGTTGAACCACCCACGTCAAGGACGTTTTTAAAACCTTGAGGACAGGCGATGGCACACATTTTTAGCTAGCTGTTGGGCATATGAAGAAATAGATTATAACCAATATACTAGGGGTATGTAAATATCATACAAAAATTCTCCGTCAATTAAGAAAAGAGAAGATGCCAACTAGCTTGTTGTAGCAAAGGCTTAAAATCGAATCCTTCCTTCAAAGGTTTTGGGGGGGGGGGGTGTAATGGGTTTGGAAAGGCTATACCCCCTATAACTAAAATAAAGTCCAAGTCCGGGTTTATTACACCCCTCCTGTGGAACTCCTCAAAAACCGAACTAAGATCATTCTCCAAAATATCCCAACAATCCTGGTAAAAGGCCATTGTGAACCCATTTGGACCCGGAGCTTTTGTCCTATCCAT
>NW_010729088.1:8386980-8405996 GCF_000365185.1 Nelumbo nucifera | reverse complement strand
ATTTAACTGATCAAATCAGCCCAGTTCGAAATGGGCTTTAAGCCCAATAAGGTTATGTGCTCACTTAGCCTTCCAAACTGCTGCCCAATTGGGCTTTCTTGTATGGCATGGGACCCAAACATTAATCTACACATCAGCCACATGGGTTCAACTCAGCCTTTGTTACAAGGCCTGGCCGAATACACTGTTATGGATAGTGCACCCCCTGAAACCCATCACATGGGATCTATGGGCCCAACATTTACCCTAAGTGGTCCCTAGGCCAAGCCACCTTGTAACACCCAGGGACTGTGGGCAGATGCAAGATTAGCCCATCAGGTATTACCCTCAACGGCCTTACATTTAACCTCTCAGCCCATAATGATCAAACACTGCTCGACAAGAGAGGACCTCTCCCTCGGCTGCAAGCAATAGTGTTGCACTCTCTACTCACATGGATCCCGGGAATTAAAACCTTTTGCAAACGTTTGGAAACCATAATACATATATGTATATCAGTATATAAATATATTTTGCAAAACAAAATTTCAACGATAGAAATCGGCTGCCGGCAGTCTTGGTTTCCTTTAGAGAGAGTGCATCCCCGATCATTACCTTTGTTTGACAAAGGGGCTGATCCTATCACTATGATCACCCACTCAGATGAATTCTCGGACTGTCCCAACATACCCAGGTTTTGACCCCCACTAAGGATCTCACTGATTGGCATATCAAAGACAGTCCAATCCGACACCTAGTGCAGTATCATAATCGAGTCTAGGGGCCAGGTGTAACTTTCCAGTTTTGCCCATCAATCTCCAAGGTTCAGGGCAATACTGGAAATCTGGTCCGGTTCAAAGATTCAATTAATCCTACACTACATGTGCCTTGGGTCTCACCCTAGCGGCTGAGACAGGCCACCTCAACATTTAGTAGCACACTAGTGTCAGATTTGGTAGGATAAATCTCCCTAGACTTATCCAACGGTTGTGAACATTCTAAACTAATACGAGTCTCATAAGTATCCAGTTTAAGGGTATTAAATAGAAAAACACCACAGGAAATGAATCAAATATGTACTTTATTAATTTACAATAAATTCATAATGTACATTATTTTGATTGGAGCTAAGGGCATGCAACTATCTAACATCTTATGCAACAATGGTGATATTTCTCTCAACCCATCTTGAACAATAAGATTCAAGATGTGAGCAGCACATATCACATGAAATAGCTTACCATTCAAAGAAGCAAACCCTTAACATAGAGCCGATTATTTAGCTCTCCAACCATAACATCATTGTTAGAGGCATTGTCAACTGTTATAGAACATATTTTTTTATCAATGTTCCAAGTCAACAACCTCTCCATAACAACTTCATACAGAGTATTTCCATCATGGGGACAACTGCCATAAATGCAATAATTTTCTTCTTTAGCTCCCACCCATCATCTATAAAATGTATTGTTAAACAACAATACCCCAAATTCTACTCCGAAGTCCACATAACAGTGGTTAAGCTAATTCGATAATCCAAACAATCAAAATATTTGTACAACTTCTCCTTTTCATCTAAATAAATCTTCATGGCATCATTCTTTATTGTATTCCAAAAACAAACCTAAATGATGGCTATCTAAAAAAAATTCTTCTTCAACTATGTTAAATGGATGCCCATGCTTCATTATGCTCCTATCTTGGTCAAATTTAAACTCCATTTCAGCTTATTTTAGTGCATATTTCCTTCATTTCAGGACATCTTGATAAATGACTCAATAGGTGGCTTGTCCCTTTACTACTTCCTCCCATATACTGTTTTCCACAATATATAGAAACAGCTTTCTCCTCCCTAGAATCCAATCTTATTTTTTTAAAGTATTCCTAAGCTTTAGATCTAGTCCTCCTTCGACTAGAACTCGATGCACAGATGTTTCATTGACATCTTCAGAATTGCTTGCATTCTCAATGCTTGGTTCATTCATCCTTGATACATAAAGATAAAAAAAACAACATAATATGAATATGTTATTCTAATTCACATAAAATCAAATAGAACATGAAATATCTAGAGGGAACTACAAGAAGAGACAGCAAATGGTCCACTTGAAATCCATATAAAAAAGAAAACAAATATATATTAGAATTAAAAAAACAAAGAGGCACGCACAGAGAGAGGACGAGAAATTTGATTCTTTTGGAATTCCCGAATGACAAAGTTAGTTCTGGAAATTTGATTGAAAAATGACAATTATTTAGTAATACAAGCCAAAAAAATTAAAGCGATTTGGAAATCAGAAGTCTAAAAAGCATTGTTTAAACAGAGGGATAAAATGAGAAGCGCTTGCAAACGATTTTCAAATTGCAAATGAAACATGAAAATAAATGGTATAACCGATGAATCAATAAACAGATTAAATGAAATAACAATAATTAAAACAAATAAACAAAAATTATATCACCAAACTAAAAATGCATGGGAATATAGGGAGAGGGATTTGGAAACGATCTGACAATGAGTTTCAATATTGGGTAGTAAATCCAGCAAAAGCACAAAAACGTGAATGCCATTAGAAGAATATTTGAATCTATTGAAAGAAACCCATAAAAGAACAAAACCAAAAAAATTCAGAGAGAGAGAGAGAAAAAGAAAGAGACCTGAAGTGAGGGAGAGAATGCTTGCCAGAGAGTGAGATAATCCTAGTTCCATTCTTCTAGATTTTTAGAGTTTCTTCGAACTGCTGGAGAAGAGTTGCTTTGAACGTTCGAACAGGATTTTTAGACCTTCAAACCTTGAACAAAGTTTCTAAACTTTGAGCATTCGAAGGTTTCTTTCAGAGTCCAAACGGTTTCAGTTTTGACTTTCGATAGTTTCAAATTGGTAGGGTTTGGCAATCGAACTATTGGAGTTTTGGTTTAGGATTGACTCGAACCAATAAGAATACGGACGACTTTATTTTGGGTTTGGCCCAATCCAACATGTATTATGGACCGTCTAAAACCGATTTAATAAGGTTTGGATCAACCTAAAACTGGTCCATTGACACCCCTACACACACACCATTGGCCATTCTTTCATACCAGATTTCATCCTCCATGAACTACACCATCCATTGTCTTTGTCTATGGTGAAAAAAACCGTTAAGTACATCACCTGTATTACTATTTTTTTTCTATTTATTTTATCATAACACAGAAAATAGCTCCAATGGTGAACACCATGTTTGCAATCCTACAATTATTTTTTTCCTCTTAGAGTCAAAACCTTCTCAAAACTACAAATCCAAGTAAGTAAGTCATATAACAAACTTCCTTTGAATACCTTATTTTGACAAAGAAAAATATTTTCTTTTGTTTAAGAGTTTTTCCCTTCTTCTAGACTTTGCTGGTTTAAAATTTAAATAGTAAATCAACTGACTTGATGAACCAAAAACCTGACCAAACTAGAAACAAGACAGATGGTGAAACTCGGCTCCCAAGTCCCAAATGATGAAGCGGTGGTTTGTGGGATGGGCTATTCCCCAAAGGTGCAATTTGGGGGGGCTTGGACTGGCCTTTTGTCAAAATTTGAATGGGCCAAGCCTGAAACAGCGTTAAATGCTAATTTAGGGCAACCCGAGTTGCACGGCTACTAATACTATTCCCCGGTGTGTAACCCCATGGAAACAAAAAATTAAAAAAAAAATAAAAGCTATGATTTGCATTATTTGGATTTTTTTTCTGATTATGAATTGTTTGAGCTAAAATAAAACTGTTGGGTTTGCATTTTATTAGGCACAAAATGGCTAAGAATCTCAATCAATTGATATATATTAATATTGATTAAAAGCATTTTTAAAAATAATACATTTTTGCCGATACAACAGTTGTTTTTGCTTTAAAAGAAAGACCATTTGTCATATTGGCAAACACCCCCCTAATAATGATCTTATCTTCTGCTTAAGAAAATAATAATTATGATGTTACTTTACAATTTAATCGGCACAAATGTTTTTGCTATGGATTTATTTTTGGTTTCACTATTGGAAGAATCCATTTAATTGATCATGACTAGATATTCTTTCTTCATCACTAAACACTAATGAAGAAATACCAGCAATATTATTAATTGCATGTCTTACAATAAAAGGAAAAATATTGATTGAGCTTCATGGTGTGGTTGCATTGACTTGAGGCCTTGTTCAAGTTTCAGCATGACGTAACGACTCTTCTACTTGTGAGATCCACCAAATTCCGTTACCATCTTATCCTTCGGGGAAGGGAAAACGTCCATCCATAAAAACTGATCACCTGAAGTACTGGGTCATCGGTAGGATTTTAAAGCTATGGATTGGGCCTTGGGTAGCATGCATGAGCTCAGCCTTGAGCTATAGATTGGACCTGAACCAAAAATAAAATGTTGGGCTTGATTCGTTATCAAGATGGAATTGGGCTAAGGCCTTGAGTAGCATTAGCTAGCCCAACCAGATCCAGCCATTTTTCTTATTCAACTAATTAAACTACCTCTGAGTCTAAATGAAAAGCTTTACTCAACGGTATTATTGAGTTATAATACTTAAAAATAAACCTAACAACACTGAACAAAGCCAATAAGTTTACCCTGACTCAATATTGTGTAAGAAGCACAGCAATGATAAAAACAGGTAGATGAGATCTATATATAGTATATATTGATGAACACATATAAGCTCCACATAGAATAGAAACATAATTAAATGCTTCAAATCCCAAATTGACATCAAATTGGTAAAAGCCTAGCTCCTTTACTATGATTTTGATATTCTAATGAAGCAACAGAGAACTCTAAATTAAACAAAGGTGCAATAGTTTGATCAAAGGCGAGGTAGAGGAAGGAATCCGTGATGCAGAGCTGCACGCCAAATCTTCTCTACATCAAGCATTGTATCTCCACATTCATGTACTTCCAATCCTTCCAGAGCATGCACAATTCCTGCTATTCTCCATGCACTCATCACCCTTCTCGGCAACCAATTCTGTTAGAGCCATTCATTCATATAGAAGAAATGTATGGTTAATTTGACATTGGTATCGATCAATGCTTGCTTAACATCGCATATGATCGATTCGCCGATGGATCATTTAACAAAAGTTCTAAATGCCACACACACACACTTAACTTAGTTCCTGTAACTCTCATTGTTACAGTATGTAAAAAAAAAAAAAGTCTAACGGAGAATGGATAAGCTGACAAACCTCACAAGAATGCACGTTCTCAAAAGCTTTGGGGATGGCCATGACTGGTGTGTTAGTAAACACAGTCCTTGCACAACTTCTTGAGTGGAAATTGAGAGAATGGAATGAAGTGTGTCCCTTCAACTGCTTTCTTCTGTTCTTCATCTGTCATTACTTCATTGTCCATCAACCATACCTACAATCACCCCATAAATTATCATTTTATATAACTTACAAGCTAAAGATCGATAGTCATAATTAAGTTAACCATATATCCAACCATCCAACTTCTATTTAAGATAATTTGTTTATTAATATAATTTTCAAATAACTGTTAATCTTCTCAAGAGTGAACTTTCTTTACCTTCTGTTTATAGCTATTTGAGAGGATTAAGAAAATCGACAACTCTGTAGGGAGTTGCAATTTAAGCCTCTGAAAATCATCTTTGCTTGTTACAGCTACCTGTTTCATTTTAGCAATGTGAGATGATGGAAAAACCATGACGGCTAAACCTATATTTTACCTACTTGCTGAGGATATAATTTAATATTGGAGTAACTTCCTAATTAATTTTCCTGACAGATTTTATGTACTTATTATTAACTGTCCACATTAAGCTTCACATTGTTGTTCCATTTAACTGGAATCATTTAAACTTCTTCAGGAGCTGAAATCACTTGATTTCACATATATTCAAAATCAAATACTACAATGACATTAATGATTAAGCATGCTAATATTGACTCTTGGGTGCCTAATAAAAAATTAATATGCAATAATGAACCGGTTGGTTCATTTACCGAAGAAAGTTCTTATTGAGAATAAGAGAGGCTACTTTTCGGTAAGTTACTCAGTTGGGTAAATGCACTTACCTGAGTAAGTGTTTACAAGGAAAGATTTACCCAGATGAGTGCATTTATCCATATTCTTTTATTTTCCATGTAAATAAGGCGATGATCATTTTGGCCATAAAAATACAATATTAAAAGGAGAATTTTTGTCTTATTCAAGTGTTGGCAATATGGGTAAGTGATATCTAAAAAAATAAACAATCCTTGGTCAATGGGAATCAAAATCCGATTGACCATCTTTCCCCCCTCTCAAAATCCAAAAAAAAAAAAAAAAACAAAAAGAACACCCCCTTAATGAGTGTGATTTCATATATTGCCTTGATAATAAAGAAAGATGAAAAGGTGAATATACCTGGATTCCTCTTCGGCATAAAACTAAGTTAATGGCTGAAACTACTTTAGAAAGCTTTCCCCTTATAAGTACTTGTTGTGTTCCCTTTGGAATGCTATTAAGTACAATAGCAACCACTAAGCTACTGCCATCCACAAGCGATCTTGAGGTTTGGATGCCTCTGAATATAGAGTTTGCCATTTTCATTCAATTCCTCTCCCTACCAATACTTATCAAATTATGTGATGAAGAGAATGAAACCTGTTGCATAAAACCTTTGAATTTCTATTATGCTACTGCTTCTCTACATGCATGTATTTAACATTTCTAAATCAAAATCACAAATACTTCTCCAAAAGTCCAAAGCAGTATAACAGATTCGAATTCTTGCCATCTGGCCTGGTCTAAGAGAATAATTATCTAAGTACTTTAAAGGAATTTCTCATTTGGCCATTTTCTTGCATCAGATGCAATCTAGGAAATGGAATTTCTTGGAGAGAATCCTCAGCATGACAGTATAATAAAACTTCGAATACCTACACTTCTGAAACCAATCCCTTTGTATTAGCATCAATTCCCAGGAGTATCACAGTGTTACTGTTCCCAACTGTATGGTGAAGTAAAAATTTGTGAGCTAGGTGGGGGTAAATGAAGATCCCCACCACCCTGTCCGAAGTTAGAGGCCAAGGTTTCTCACTTATTCTATGAAAACAGTGATTTTCTCATACTAGTAGAACTCCAGAATTAATAAAAAAATAGTGGTTCCTATATGATCTTAGGTATTTGGACCAATGTTTTCAACCGTCTTGGATGCATGGTCACTGTTTGAATTGTCACCCGGTCTTATTTTTAGGTCTGGTTTTCATAAAACCTAAAAATTGACAAAAAGTCGTCGGCTTTGTCAATTCAACCCAATCATTGAGTCATGTGTTACACGGTAAAAATGTGTTGAAACTTATGGAGGTTATAACTTTGTTTTGATTGTTCAATTGGGATGATTTTGTTTTTTATTTTCGATAAATTTTGGAGATATATGTGCATGCCAAGCCTATTATTTTTGCCAAAGAACTATGTTTATTATATTTTTTATTTATAAAAAATTTAAAACTGAAATAAATATATAATATATGTCCTCTCTCTCTCTCTATATATATAATGATCTCAGCATTTCATGGTGAAATAACAAGACAACGCTTTCTTTTCTTTTCTTTTTTTTTTTAATTGTTTTAAATATTTATTTGATAAGATGGCTTTTAACATCCACCACGAAGAAAACAGTACCTACAACAGAGTAGGAGCGAAATAAAGCTCAGAATTAATAGCATATATAGTAAACTCATTTATATCACCCACCTGCTTTTTGTAGAATCTGGTATCCAACAATACTAGTCATATCACAGTATTGCCACTTGTCCTAAACACATGAAATTTGTGTATTTTGTTTTAATTTCAAAACTAACATGCCTTGAGAACAAGTGGCATAAATATATGATATTCCTAAGGTTGTTTTCAACAAGCATATTTGGTTGGGTAGATTCTGAATCTCATTCCCATTCTTGGTGGAATGGTATTCCTTCATTTGAGAGAATAGTCATTCATTACCCTTCCTTCGGGAATAAAATCTCATTCCTATTGATTCCTATTTTCATTTCTGTATGAACTAAACAAACTATGAGAATAAACCATTTCGATTTTGATTCTAACTGCAAACGAAACGAACCATTGAAAGGATAAGATGATTAAAAACTGAACCCATCTGAACAAACCTAGGAACAACTTTAATAAGTGATAAAATGAAAGAAAATAAATTAAGATGGTTTCATCACATATAGAGAAAACGAGTTCAGATCAGCTACCAACATACGGTCCTAACAACATCACACCCAGCCATTTCAGCTGCACATTGGGAACATCTGCCCATGAATGACAAGGAAGATGTTCTCAATGTGCAGCTGAAATGGGCTGTTGGGACAGCATTGGGTGCAATTTGTTGGTAGCTGATTCCTATCCGGAGAGAATCATCTATAACATCTAGTGATGCATTATAAGTTGAAAGCGGCTAGAAGAACTAAGGTTATGTTTGGTTTAAAGGAAAAAGTAAGGAAAGGAAGGGAAAGGTAAGGAAAATTTTTATAAACCTTGTGTAGGTTTCCCTACCTTCCCTTACTTTCCCTACTTTTTAACAAATGCAGGATGCTCCTGTTCCACCGTGCATATCACAATTAGAAGGTAGCCTTGTTCAAGTGGCAATAGAAGTGGAGGACCGAGCACAACGTTCTGCTCTTACAAGTAATTATACTTTTAACATAATCATTTTCTCTATATTCTATTTATAAGCAATCTAACATTCTTTAGATTTTCTAGCATTAATTTAAATGGATTTTACATTTTTTGCTGAAACACCAACTACTTATATGAAAAAGACCATTGATGATTCTCCTAATGAGTTATTCTTTTGGCCTTGCATGCAGCTTCCAAATAAACATTTTCATGTTATATGAACTGTTACCATGCTCTAATTCTTATGAGTAGCAATGAATGGACTGGTTTTCTTTAAGAACACCCAGACCGGCTTAGAAATTCAACATTCATAAAATGAATTGACCAATTTCTCTGTTGGATTCAGTTTTAATCTATTAATAGGTTCTTAATCCTGGATCCATGGAACTATTTCTCTGTTATTTTTTTTTTTTGATTTTCAAGCAAACAAGATTTGTTGAAACAGGGAACTACTGTATGCTGCTATTTATAACAATTTTAACATGGATGCTATTTGAAAGTCTTTAAGGTTGGAGTTTTCCTTGTTTTTTGTCAAGTAACTAAGCAGTACTGCAAAATGTCACTTTTATAGAATGCCCTGGAAGTATCTTGAAACAAGTAATCAGGATCATTAATTGAATTGGCAAATGTGTTATGGTGGGCATAAGCACCACCTTGACATGTGATGATTTTCTTCTTTTCCCAGGCTTGGCACTGGGTATATAAAGTTAACTTGTTGGAATCACCAAGCAAGAACAGGTGAACCTTCCCAGTGATTCTATGTTCCAAGAGAAAATTGTTTGGACCTCTTTTGATGGTTTGATCAGATTCTTTATCTTAAATATTTCCTACAGGAGGCAATTTTTAGGGTTGTGGCACCAATTCTTCACCTTGGTAATATCGATTTTTCTAAAGGAAAGGAGATTGATTCCTCTATTGTAAAGGATGAAAAGTCTAGATTCCATCTTAAAATGACAGCTGAACTTCTGAAGTACATCCAATCCATTCCATATCTGTATTTGAAATATTTGCCTGTTTTGTTTTCTTGGTTGTTTGATTATGTTACTCTGGGGTTCTACCCTTCCTGTGAGGAACCAAGGGTGGCTGGGCCAGATGGCTCAGTTTCTTACTCCTAAAGAGGAGTGTATTTTAACTATTTTTACCTATACTTAGTTTTCTAATAAAGCTTCTTGATTTGTTAATGATAAATAAAATAATGTTTCTACTAACCTATGTTGCCTAATAGGTGCAATGCCCAGAGCTTGGAGGATGCACTTATAAAAAGTGTCTTGGTGACACCTGAAGAAGTTATTACAAGAACTCTTGATCATGTGGCTGCAGTGGGTAGTAGAGATGCTTCAGCTAAAACAATATATTCACATCTATTTGATTGGTAAGAGCTTAAAAAATACTCCCTCCTTTTCTCTCATCTTGGACACAAGCTTATGGGTTTAGTTTTGCAAAGTGGTTTCTTAGAATGTTTTTAGGTTATATGACAAGTTCATATATTTTTACAGGATTTGTGGAGAAAATCAACATTTCAATTGGGTAGGATCCCAACTCAAAGTCATTAATTGGAGTTCTTGATATTTATGGTTTTGAAAGTTTTAAGTGCAATGGGTAAGGATGGAAATTCATTTTGAAAAAAATCTTTGATGCTAAACAATTGTCAAAATAAGAAAACTTGGCTGGTTTTTGATATGCTTGTCATTTCATGTAAAACAATTTTGAGCTGTTCTGTATCAACTTTACAAATGAGAAACTACAACAACATTTCAACCAGGTTAGCTTGCTTAGTTAGTTCATTATATGGAGATTGCTTTTTGTTTGCTTTATTAAATTTATTGATTATGGTTTTCTGTTTGCAGCATGTCTTTAAAATGGAACAAGAAGAATACACCAAGGAGGAAATCAATTGGAGCTACATAGAATTTGTTGATAACCAAGATGTTTTGGATCTGATTGAGAAGGTATTAACTATGCATGCGATATATAATACACAAGAACATAATTGTAAGATATGCAATTATATTCTCCATATATGAAAATATAAAAGTTTGTCACATTTTGAGATTTATACCATTGCATTCTGACCATGAAAACTAACAAGATATTAGTATTGAGAAGTATGTAAATTGAGATGAAAAAAAGATGCCTATATCCAAGGTTAAAAAAGCAATACACCTGATATGCATGGATTTGTGTATCATGTGTTTAAGATGATACACTACTTTTGATAATTTTAGCATTCCCAGGTAAGGATTTGCTTCTCAGAAGAAGCAGTCTCCTCAAGCCACCGAAAAATACAATGTGCACTCCTATATGAGAGCACCGGAAAACACAAACTCGGGGCAAAAGACTTGAGGGCAGTTCTGAAGATCGACCCTGGTAACAGGATTACAATAAGTACCATTCACCATTTAACCAAACTAGTTGACTAGATAATACCTCCCCTTGAACTTTGGATTGGACAATTCTTATTTGGTCTTTTTTGCATTTATAAGATGCATTAGTTTTGTTTTCTTTACATAGAATCCATCTCGAGCATAGAAACAAAATACCTTTTTCACTTGGAAGCATGGGTTATCTACCAATGATTTGATACCTAACGAATCAACTCAACATCTATAGGATTTGGCACCATCAACTGATGAAGTTACACATCAAACCAAACCAAGGGTTCTAGGAATCATGAAGCTCCTCTTCTCCATTCAGATGGTGGTATTCGGATGACAAGAGTTCTAGGAATCATCCACATCCAGAGGATGAAAGTGTAGGCTTTACTGAGCCACAGTTTGAATCATTTTGCATGGCAAATATTCAACAAACCGCAAGTGTTTTGAGAATGGACGATGAAAATTGTACTAGAGAATGTATCAATTTGAAAAAAGAAAAAAGATTTAGCGGTAGTCACAACTGTAGCTAAAAACACTTTTAGTGGCAGGTAGAACTTCTAGCAATAGTTCTTTTAGCAGCAGTTTGTCGGCTACCGGTAAAGTCTTTAGCGGCAGTTTTAGGGACCTTTAGTGGCAGTCGAAACTACCGCTAAAAGTCATTTTTCTTGTAGTATTTGCGAACATCATGGCTGAATGCACATCATTGCCATGATGCCTATAGATCATTGGATGATCTCCCCTTTTCAATGGGCTCCTGATCAGCTTCCTCCACAAGAGGAACCCTGTAGAACCCTAGTCCATTTTGGGCCCATTTGAATCTGACTTTATGAAAGTCAGTGGAAGCCACTTTGGTACGACATAAATCAGATCTAGGGATTGTTTTTGTACCCTCCAGATTAATATAAGTGCAAGTGATGAGAATATCATATGATAAATTCTCTAAAGGCCTGTCATTAGTATGAAGGCGGGCTGAACCGGTAGGTGGAGATGCACCACAAAATTGGATTATCCATTTTGTTGGTCTAGTCAGTTAGATTGCTTCATGAGATGATAGGAGCGTCATAGACCGATGTAGGAGAGGCCTATCCTAAAATGAAACTCTTTCACGGTACCTTGGGGTCCACGATATGATGGCTCAGCACTTAGTAGACATAAATGATTAACCTAAAATGGCAATGAACCTTGTTTGATGGAGGCCAAAGGAAAAGTTCATTGGATGCGTGGATTTGATCCTTCATAGAAAGTGGTGGGGTTTTGCAGCTGAAATAGTTGGCTCCATGCACTTGTGTGGTTTCCTAGATTTTCAGGGACATGCACCGTGTTCCCATCACTAAGATAGGAGGGAAATCTCAGATATGAATAAATGGAGAAATATAGATAGAAGACCATTCTATGTAAGATAACATGAATCAATTTTAGGTCATGGACTAATATCTGTTGTTTGTTATCAGAAATGGCACACGGATAATTCACCAAATTGTTGGATGATAACAAACTTAAGGGACCCAACTATGCTGACTGGTACCGTAACCTTAATCTGGTTTTAACGTCCGAGAAATTGGACAAGGTTGCCAAGAACCCTACTCCGGAACGTCTAGGTGATAGAGCTTCTGAGGCTCGCAGAAGGGAATATCAAGAATGGGAGGAGAAAAATTCTCTTGCCTAGTGTTATGTCGTAACATCTTTAGATAATGCTATCCAGAGGCAATTCGATAAGATTGAAGTCTGCAAAGACATCCTGGATAGCCTAAAGACTATGTATGAGGAGCAGAATCATTCTGCTCATCAAAAGGTCATCAAGCTGTAGATAACCACATGGATGACCGAGAGCTAACAGGTCCATGACCACACCATGCGGATGATGGGGTATATTAACGAACTGGGGGCTCTTGGATCCCAGTTATGAAAGGATGGTGGGATCCAGAGAAGACACCAAGATCCGCTCCTGCTGAAGATGACACAGCAAGTGTGGAACGGAACCAGCAGTGTTCGTCCTATGAACCAGGTTCTTCAGAAGAACTCGATGGAAGATTGTGTGCAACACTAGAACAATCAAGAACCCTTCTTGATTTTCTCGAACTGGGAGAGAAAGGGCGACGGCTGTTAATGGAGGAGAATGCTAGAGAAGAAGAGGGTGAACTGCTATCTTCTCTCTAGGGTTTATGAGATCCAATCTCAAGAGAGCAGGTGTTATTATCTGTGAAAACCCCTTAGGTTCGAATTCTTGTAATTCGAATTAGGGTCATTCTCCTCTTTTCTTCATGATTAAGAAAACCTCCTGATCATATCAGGAGTTGCCCTTATCCTAATCTGTATTTGAATTAAGCTCTTCTTAATCTTATCTGCAGATTATATTGGCTTCAGGGCTCATCTTAATCTCAGATTAGCCCCCTTAATTAACTAATCAAATCAGCCCAGATCAAAATGGGCTTTAGGCCCATTAAGTGATAACTGCTCAAAAGTCTTCCGAACTGCTGCTCAGTTGGGCTTCTTTGTATGGTGTGGGACCCAAGAATTGATCTACACATCAGCCACATGGGTTCGGTCCAGCCTTTGTTACAAGGCCTGGCCGAATTCACTGGAGAGCCCAGTGAACCCCTTAAGCCCAACATTTACACTAAGTGGTCCTTGGGCCAAGACATCTTATAAAAACCCAGGGACTGTGGGCAGGTGCAAGATTAGCCCATCAGGTATTATCCCAAATGGCCTTACACTTAACCTCTCAGCCCATAATGATCAAGCACTGCCTGACAAGAGAGGACCTCTCCCTCGGCTGCTAGGAACAGTGTTGCAATCTCTACTTACATGGATCCTGGAAATTAAAACCTTTTGCAAATGATTAGAAATCATAATATGTATATACTTTTATATCTCATAAAATATATTTTGCAAAACAAATCTCAACGATTGAAATCGGTTGTCGGTAGTCTTGGTTTCCATCAGAGAGAGCGCATCCCCGATCATTACCTTTGTTCGACAAAGGGGCTGATCTGGTCACTATGATCACCCACTCAGATGAATTCTCAGACTGTCCCAACATACCCAGGTTTTGACCCCCGCTAAGGATCTCACTAATTGGCATATGAAAGACAGCCTAATCCGACACCTAGTGCAGTACCATAATCGGGTCTAGGGGTTGAGTGTAACTTTCCAGTTTTGCCCATCTATCTCCAAGGTCTAGGGCAACACTAGAAATCTGGTCCGGTTCAAGGGTTCAAGTAATCATCCCACACTACATGTGCCTTGGGTCTCACCCTGGCGGCTGAGACAAGCCACCCCAACTGTTGGCAGCACACCAGTGTCAACCTTGGTAGGATAAATCTCCCAGACTTATCCAACGGCTGTGAACATTTAAAACCAACACAAGTCTCATTAAGTGTCCAGTTTTAGGGTCTTACACAGAAACATACCACACAACATGAATCAAACATGTACTTCATTTATTTACATTAAATATCAAAAGTACATCAGAAATGATTGAAGCTAAGGGCATACAAAAACTGTCCAAGAAGCTAGACGATGACACCAAAACTGATGCCATCCTAAACTCTCTTCCTCCCTCATTCAATCAGTTTGTCATGAATTACAACATGAACAAGCTAATGGTTAGCCTTCTAAAACTCAGCAATATGTTGTAGATGGCCAAAGAGCTGATAAAGAAGGAAAGCTGATATCCATGCTTGTTGAAAGTGGCAAATCTGGCAAGAGAAAGAGGAAGGGCAAGAAAAGGCCTCAGAAGAAAGCGAACAAGCTGAAAATGCAGTTTTCTAAAATAGGGAATGCGATTCCCAGATGGGAGAGAGAGAAATTTTTGAAATTTCACCCAACCTTCCTGTAGGGTTCGGCCATCCATATGATGGATCTCTCATCCCTTCAATATCAACATAGATTATATCACAAGATTGGTAAGGATAGTTATTTGGATTTTCTAATTGTACAAGATCTTTCAACTAGTGAACCTTGCCTTCAGGGTAAGATGATAAAACGACCATTTATGAAAATGCCTGAAAGATCTACGGGCATGCTTGACCTGATACATACTGATGTATGTGGTCCCATGTATGTTAAGACACGGAACCAATACTGTTATTTCGTAACTTTCACCGATGACTATTCTCGGTATGGTTACGTGTACTTAATGAGACATAAGTTTGAATTGTTTGAAAAGTTCAAGGAGTTCAAACAAGAAGTCGAGAAATAGTTGGGGAGACAGATCAAAGCCCTTCGATCAAATCGAGGAGGTGAATATCTCTTCGATGAATTCAGGGACTATCTTAAGGATAATGGGATTATATCCCAGTTGTCTCCTCTTGCTACACCACAATTAAATAGTGTGTCGGAGAGGAGAAACCAAACTCTATTAGATATGGTCCGATCACTCCTCGTACATTTAGAACTACCTATATCCTTTTGGGGACACACATTGGAGACTCTTATATACGTGTTGAATCGGATTCTAATCAAATCCGTTCCTAAGACTCCCTATGAGCTATGGGCCGGTAAGAAACCAAGTGTAAGACACTTGAAGATTTGGGGTTGTCAAGAACATGTTAAAAGAACAAGTGCAAACAAATTGGAATCCAAGAACAGTTGTTGTTTATTTGTAGGCTACCCCAAAGGCTCTATAGGGTACCTCTTCTATGACCCAAGAGAACAAAAAGTGTTTTGTAGTCGTAATGCCTATTTCTTGGAAGAAGATTACATCTTGAACGATCATCGTCAGGACATTGTTCTTGATGAGGAGAGTTCAGGAGTAGTGAGAAATGCCCCACAGGTTCCAGATAATACCCAACCTAGAAGACCTGTCCGGATATCTAGGCCTCTAGTTCTCTATGGTTATAATCAAGAAAATTACTTGATGGAAGCCACAATCAGTGAGAAAGATCCCATGACTTATGTAGAAGATATGTTGGACATAAATTCCTTAAAGTGGGTTGATGCCATGAAAGTTAAGATGGACTCAATGAAAACCAATGGAGTTTAGACTCTCGTAGATCTGTCCCCTGGAGTAAGTTGCAAATGGATCTACAAGAGGATGAAGGGTCCTGATGGAAAGGTTGAGACCTATAAAGCTAACCTTGTAGTGAAAGGGTACACTTAGAAAGATGGAGTCAATTATGAGGAAACCTTTTCGCCAGTGGCCATGCTTAAATCCATGTGGATCCTGCTAGCTGTAGTAGCACACAATTTGACTCTACGGTCAAACAATTTGACTTTGAGAAGAATCCAAATGAGTCATGTGTTTATAGGAAATTAGTAAGAGATAAGGTTATGCTCCTCGTTTTGTATGTAGACGACATTCTACTCATTGGAAATGATGTAGGAATGTTGAATACGGTGAAGGTATGGCTTTCACAACAATTTTCCATGAAAGATCTTGAAGAGGCCTCCTACATCTTTGGACTTCGACTCTATAGAGATAGATCGAAGAGGATAATAGGATTTTCCCAATCTACTTACATTGACAAGATTGTCAACAAATACAACATGGAGAACTCCAAAAAGGGATTTGTCCCTTTCAGACACAGAGTCACTCTTTCCAAGGGTATGTCTTCCAAGACTCCGGAGGAGATTGAGGGCATGAGAGAGGTTCCCTATGCCTTAGCCATAGGGAGTATCATGTATGCCAAGTTGTGTACTCAACCAAACATTGCTCAGGGTGTGAGTGTAGTAAATAGATACTAGTCTAACATAGGACAGGGCCATTGAATTGTTGTAAAGAACATAATCAAATACCTTCAGAGGACAAAAGAGTTTTGTCTTATCTTTGATGGTAGTTCCCTATAGATCATCAGGTATACTGATGCTGACTTCCAATCAGATCCAAATTTAAGAAAGTCTACATCTGGTTACATCATCATGATAGGGTCCTGTGCAGTTAGCTGGAAA
Source organism: Nelumbo nucifera (assembly GCF_000365185.1). The sequence continues at coordinate 8,389,097 of NW_010729088.1, read as the reverse complement.
AATAGCAAACAAGGGTCCATAGCAGATTCCACGACCGAGGCCGAGTACATTGCTGCAAGTAAAGCTGTCAAGGAAGCAGTGTGGATGAATAAGTTCATTCACGAATTAAGAGTTGTTTCATCCAACACATCACCCATTCCACTGTTGTGTGACAATATTGGAGCCATTGCTCAGGCTAAGGAGTCAAGAGCCCACTCGAAGTCAAAGCACATCGAGAGGAAGTATCATGTACTTCGGAAGATTGCTGGTAGAGGGGACGTCTAGATTTAGAAGGTAGCATCAACAGAGAATGTGGCAAACCCATTGACTAAGCCACTTACACAAAGTGTTTGAGAAACACGTGGACAATATGGGACTTCGACTAGTACTCAATTGGACCTAAGTGCAAGTGGGAGCTTCTTATACAGTGTATGCCCTTAGCTTTAATTAGATTGATATACTGATGCATTTATTGTAAATGAATAAAAGTACATAATTGATTTGTGCTATAATTGGTGTGTTTTTGTGTAATTACCCTTAAACTGGACACTTATGAGACTCGTGTTAGTTTAGAATGTTCTCAGCCATTAAATAAACTTGGGGAAGTTTATCCTACCAAGGCTAACACTAGTGTGCTGCCAAGAAGGTTGGGACAACCTGTCTCAGTTGCCAGGGTTGGACCTGAAGCACATGTAGTGTGTGTTTGTTTGAAATACTGAACCCGGACCAATTTCTAGTTATGCCCTGAACCTTGGAGACTAGTGGGCAAAACTGGAAAGTTACACATAACCCCTAGACTCGATTATGGTACTGCACTGGGTGTCGGATTGTGTTGTCTTTGATATGCCAATCAATGAGATCCTTTAGGGGTCAAAACCTAAGTATGTTGGGGCAGTCTGAGAATTCACTCGAGTGGGTGATCATATTGATAGGATTAGCCTCTTTGTCGAACAAAGTGAATGATCAGGACTGCACTCATTTTGATGGAAACCAAAACTATCGACAATCGATTTCAAACTTGTTTAAGATTTTTTTGCAAAATATATTTATATGATATATATATATATATTATGTTTTAAGAAAAAGGTTGGCAAAAGGTTTTAATTCTCGGGACCCATCCGAGCAAAGAGTGCAACACTACACCTTGCAGCCAGGGGAGAGATCCTTCTCTATTGGGCAGTGTTTGATCATTGTGGGTTGAGAGGTTGAGTGTAAGAGACCATTAAGGGCTGTTTACCTAATGGGCTATATCTTACTTAAGCCCATTATCCTTGGGCCTTCATAGGATGGCTGGACTCAAGGATCATTAAACTGTAAATGTTGGGCTCATTTTGAGCCCATACTGATGAACTCAGGGGCTTACTGTGCTTGATAGTGAATTCGGCCAGGCCTTTTCACAGAGGGCCTTCTGAAGGGATGAGAGATCCATCATATGGATGGCCGAATCCTATAGGAAGGTTGGGCGAAATTTCAAAAATTTCACTCTCCCATGTGGGAATCACATTCCCTATTTTAGAAAACTGCATTTTCAAGGATCAATCTTGAAACCAAACCGGACTAGATCTGAAACCAAAAGAAAGTAGAGGGATATACCTGATACGGAGTAATAGTAAACCCCCAATGAAGGTGTTCACGCCCAAGGAGAAGACCAAAGACTGCTTCCACCGAAGATGACAGTGTGACGTGAAGTAGAAGACAGGAGCAATCAAATTCTTTAACAAGAATATGATGGAGGGCTAGTGAGCACGACTTCAGATTGCCTCTTCTAGCAAGAAGCAATATCAAGAACAATTATTGATCACTCCCACAGGTGGAGATCGAACTGGGTAGGGGCGGCAAGAACAGGAAGAAAAGAGCAGAAGACAGGAGCAATCAAACTGTGTGTTGTCTTCTCTCTTGATTCAGCAGACTATGAGTTCATTTGGAGGTCCGCCCTGCTCTCCTATTTATAACTTTAAAGAGAGGTTCTCCTAATCCTATTAGGAGTTTCCTAATCCAAATCTTATATTTGGATTTGGACTCTCTTTAAGAGATAAGGATAATCCCTTATCTTATCTGCAGATAAAGCAATCATGTGACATGGGCAAATATGGGTATGGATTAGCAATTAGGATAAGAGTGTTAGACAGTTTTGTATG
>NW_010729088.1:8370420-8386438 GCF_000365185.1 Nelumbo nucifera | reverse complement strand
AGAATTCATCTGAGTGGGTGATCATAGTGACAGGATCAGCCCCTTTGTCGGACAAAGGTAATGATCGGGGATGCACTCTCTCTGATGGAAACCAAGACTGCCGGCAGCCGATTTCAATCGTTGTGATTTGTCTTGCAAAATATATTTTATATGAGATGTAAAATTATATATAGTATGGTTTCTAAAATGTTTGCAAAAGGTTTTAATTCCCGGGATCCATATAAGCAGAGGGTGCAACACTGTTCCTTGCAGCTGAGGGAGAGGTCATCTCTTCTCGGGCAGTGTTTGATCATTATGGGCTGAGAGATTAAGTGTAAGACCATTAAGGATAATACCTGATGGGCTAATCTTGCATATGCCCAGTCCTTGGGTGTTACAAGGTGACTTGGCCCAGGGACCACTTAGGGTAATTGTTGGGCCCATAGAGCCCATTTGATGGGTTTCAGGGGGTGCACTGTCCATAACAGTGTATTCAGCCAGGCCTTGTAACAGAGGCTGGGCTAAACCCATGTGGCTAATGTGTAGATCAATGCTTGGGTCTCACGCCATACAAAGAAGCCCAACTGAGGAGTAGTTAGGAAGGCTAAGTGAGCACATAACCCTAATGGGCCTTAAGCCCATTTCGAATTGGGCTAGTTTAAGCAGTTAAATTAAGGGGGCAAATTCTAGGATTGGATTAGTAGATGGGATTGGGTCTGAACCCTATCCACTCAGAGAGACCAGATCTAAATATGATTCAGATCTAGAAACCTCCTAATGAGATTAGGAGAAGGTTGATCCAATATGGAGATAGAATAATGGTTTACCCTTATCACTTAGGGAAGTCTGATCCAAATATGATTTGGATCAGCAACTCCTAATGAGATTAGGATGGTCCCTTTAAGGTTATAAAAGGAGGAGGGGACGGCAACTTTTAGACACACCACAACATCACTACAAGTCTTTAAAGCTAAGATCTCAAGAAGAAAGAATTCAGCATACATGCGGAATTCTTTCTTGTCGCCTCCTTCCTGCAGCCGCCTCATCTGCCAGCTCGACCTCCATTCAGTAGGAGATATCAAGATTCAATCTTGATATCAGTTTCTTGTGAAGGGACTGGTAGAAAGCAGTGCTCACGTGCCATCCCGCTATTTCTTGCGAAGGACTAGGTTCTTGGAGAAGAACATTGTTGATTCTGCTCCATCCTACACTGCGCCATCTTCAGTGGGAGCAGTTTTTGAATCCTTCATTGGGCGTGAACACCTTCATTAGGAGATATTACTTCTTCGTATCAGGTATAATCCTCTCTTACTGCTTTTGTTCAGATCTAGTTCAGTTTATGGTTCAAGATTGATCCTTGAAAATATGATTTTTTAAATAGGGAATACGATTCCCAGTTGAAAGGGAGAAAAATTTTTGAAATTCGCCCACCTTATTCCGCAAGGTTTGGGCGTCCATACGATGGATCTCTCATCCCTTCAGAGAGGATAAGTCTTATCCACTTAAAGAGTCCAGATCCAAACAAAGATTTGGATTAGAATCCTCCTAATTGGATTAGGAGTGTTGATCCTTAAGGCTTATAAAAGGAAGAGAGTGAACTGCTCCAGTTTAATCACATCTGAACTCAGTTCTCTCCTTTTGCTTTTGCCGCCCAAAACCCTAGTTCGTTCTCCATCTTGTGACTGATCTTGATCAGTCGAGGTTTTTGATTTTGCAAAAAAAAATCAGATTCAATTCGTGCTCACCTCCCTTGCTCGATCAAAGTTGTTGGATTACAGTTCTTGCTAAAGGACTGTGTTGCTGAACTGGCTTCAACCTAAGCCGTGCAATCTTCAGTGGAAGATGGTTTTGATACCCTCTTTCGGCGTGAACTACCACTTTGGGAGCTACACTTGTGGATTCCGTATCAGGTATGCTTCTCCCTTTTGGTTTCAGATCTGGTCTGGTTTGGTGCAAGAACGATCCTTGAAAAATGCAGTTTTTATAAAACTGTGAATACGATTCTTGAAAGGGTAAAAGAAAATTTTTGAAAATTTTCCCAACCATCTAACATGGTTCAGCCATCCATATGATAGATTTCCCTTTCCTTAAAGGTCACATTGCCACACATTGACAAAGATGGTGCATTAGATGCTTGTTAGTCATTRTTCATTTTGCTAATAGATGTAGTTATGTCTGAATGTCATACCTTGTACTAATGCTAGGAATTGATTTGGCATTCATATTCTATTTATCTGGACTATTAACYCATTGCAGGGGACAATGATAACTTGTCATATTTTATGTAAAAGAGTTACTCCATTTACTCACCWAAGCTGCGCACAGAATCATGAATGGAGTATACTACTATGCTTAGTGATTAGGCATATACTCCTAAATGAGCTGCCGTATTCATTTTGGAACTGAATTTTYGATAGGTTGAATTTTATCTTTTGTAAAATTCAGTTTCTCTCAAACCAGTTTWGAGGTCAACACTCTGACACAATTTGGTTTGATCTTTTATTTTATTGGTTTTCTTCATGACTTTACACTAYGAAACATAGCAAATTACAGAAAAATGTCCTCTAGATGTGCAGGACTACCTCAAGACCTTTTATGCTTTCTAATATCATTGATATTGCTTTTGAATACCTGACTTTTATCTGTTTCTTTCCCATCCATTGCCTGATTTAATCTGTAACTTTTCTTCTGGCTGCTGGATGAAAGTAGTTCTAATAGATGTAGTTATAGCTGGATGTCATACTTTGTACCATTGCTAGGAATTTGGCTCAGATTTAGTCATCTTGATCTGTAGATCAAGAATATGGCTCAAAACTTTACCCTAGTGATTTCTGGATACTGCTACTCCAAAGTCCAAATGCACCTGGGTTCCTTCCAATAGAACTTCTGCCAAATTTGAGTTTGATAAAATGGATGGATGGAGACCCCCATTGTAAAGGAGGTATTCCTAACCAATGGCATTGACAACAGGAAGAAAGTTTCAAGAACAAAACACTACCATGAGAGTAAAAGGCTCAGAAGCTCCTTTTCTTTCTTAAACACACCATCCCATGGAAAATTGTTATTGGTAACAAAATTCCTTACTTAAGAAGGAAGTAGAGGTGATTCATGCTTGGTTATTGCTGAGGGGAAATGAAACTAATAAATTTGAAGGACAAGTGATGATTTTGCATAATATGGAAGAGAAGAAACCATCATATTGGGTTTAGTTTAGATGAAAATACCTGCTCAATTTCTGTTTAATTTTTCTGAGTTCTACTAGATTTGGATATTATGTTTCACCATTACACATGGGATTTTATTATGGGTTTATAGGAATTGGGATGCATTGTGTCCGAATTTGCTATCCCAATGATTGATTAGTATTCGACATGTTTCCTTGTGGTTTTTGGAACTGTTACTTGCTTCCAATTTCCAACAACCTAGATATTTGGATGCAGGAAAGAAATACTTATACTGTAAGTTTTCTTAACATCCTAATTAACTAACCATATTGGAGTATTAAGAGACACAACAATGAAAATAAAGGAGTTCAAATCCCAATTCCCAACTTTTACTTGTTAAAAAAAATAAATAAATAAAGAAACAATTACAAAACTAGGTAATTAAGATTCATATATTGGAAATAAACTCGACATAGAAACATAATTGTATGCTTCAAATCCCAATTCCCAACTTGGAGTATTAAGAGACGAACGACCAAATAGTGTTTATATATAGGGAAACGAGTTCAAGTATCACATAACATGTTGTAGTACTTAATGTCAACATCAAATTGGTGAAAGCCCAACTCCTTTATTATGATCGATGTTATTCTGAGCAACAAGGAACCCTCAATAGCAGTCTTGAGGTAGAGGAAGGAATCCATGATGCAGAGCTGCACGCCAAACCTTCTCTACATCAAGAATTGTGTCTCCGCATTCATGTGCATCCAATCCCTCCAGAGCATGCACAATTCCTCCTATTCTCCATGCACTCATCACCCTTCTCGGCAGCCAATTCTGTGAGAACCATTCATTYATATATATGTCAAGAYAGAAGAAATTAATGGTTATTCTGTCAAAAGTAAAGCAAGAGAAGGAGCACAAACCTCACAAGAATGCACGTTCTCAAAAGCTTTGGGGATGGCCATGGCTGGTGTGTTGTAGTAAACACAGTCCTTCCGCACCTTCTTGAGTGGAAGTTGAGACAATGGAATGAAGTATGTCCCTTCAACTGCTTTCTGCTGTTCTTTATCTGTCATTGTTTCATTATCCACCAACCATACCTACAATGACTCCATAAATTATCATTAATTTCCAAATGCATCTGCTAAGCTTCTCATCAACAGTAAACTTTCTTTACCTTCTGTTTATAGCTACTTGAGAGGATCAACAAACTTGACAACTCTGCAGGGAGTTGCAATTTAAGCTTCTCAAAATCGTCCTTGCTTGCTACAGCTACCTGTTCCATTTTAGCAATGTGAGAGGACGGAAAAACCATATATGATGTCTAAGCCTATATTTTACCTACTTGGTGAAGATTTAATATTGGACTAACTTCCTATTTATAGCTAGCTAGTTAAATTTCATTAGCTGCCCAAATTAAACCTCACATTGTAATGCCAGTTTATTGGAATCAATTAATCTTTAATTTTTTCAAGAGCTGAAATCACTTGATTTCACATTCAAAATTAATCAAATGCTAGCATCAATTAGAAGGAAAGAATGTACCTGGATTCCTCTTCGGCATAAAAGCAAGGAAATGGCTGAAACTACTTTAGAAAGTTTCCCCCTTATAAGTACTTGCTGTGTTCCCTTTGGAATGCTATTAAGTACAATAGCAACCACTAAGCTACTACCATCCACAAGCTTGATCTTGAGTTTTGGATGTCTCTGAACATAGAGTTCGCCATTTCGATTCAATTCCTCTCCCTGTCAATTACGAAATTATATTAGTGGTGAGAGAGATGTTGGAAAATAATACAACTGTTAATTCCTTTCTGTTCAATGAGTAGAAGAAAACCCATACATCCCACTTGAACAAATGAAGGAGAAAAAGCAGAAACAAAACAACCAACAGACCCATTACCCAACTTAGTGTTTGTTGCTGCTATCTTAATTACCTGACTTCTATTATATCAATAGCAATAAATTTACTTAATCAATGCAGCAAATTTAAGGGGCCGTTGAATAACGGCTGAAGTGGCTGAACAGAATAGTTTTCTTGTACCCCATTTATACAAAAGAAAAGTAGTGTAGGATATCTGGAATTAATCCTGGGAAATTAATCAAGCCTAAATTTGAAATAAACAATGGTTTTTTATTTTTATTTTTATTTTTTTGTAGAAGAAAAGAAATGATGAGAAAATTTCCTAGCTGTAATAACAAAACAATAGAAAGCACAACTATTAGCTACTTGCCTGGTTTAGAAGACCTAAACTCATCACCTTTACTCCCGCCTCATTAGCCTCTAGTATGGCTTTCTCAATCAAAGTATTGATTGCATTTCTTTTCCAGGATAACAAATACTGTAATAACAAAATTTGGAATTAATTATTTTGCTTATTTTTAAAAGATGAAGTGTACATAATCATCATTTTTTTAATAAAATGAGTAAAAAGAAAAAAAAAAGAAGTGAAGAATATGTACATTAATTTCTTACTTGGTAACTGTATCTTGGTATAGCCCATGTTTGCATCTTGAGTTCATTGAACATATTCCTCTCCACAGTAAAGGTGGAATCAAAGATCCATGTCAACAGCATGGACCCATATGTCACTGGCCATAACATCCACATATACCATTTTGAAGTTGAATCGTAGGGGTATGAAGCCAATGAAGCAAATCCTGGCCGTAGATAGTAGATGGATTCTAATGTAGTCAGATGTGTGAGATGGACTATGTCTGGGGTCTCTTTCTTTCCTTTCACAGAGGCTTCATATAGTGTATCCGAGGTGTCATCCACGGTACCGTACATGTAATCGTACATAGGCATGAAGAGACAGTAATTGGTCCGGAATTTGGTGTGATGAAGAGAATGAAACCTGTTGCATAGAACCTTTGAATTTCTATTATGCTACTGCTTCTCTAATGCATGTATTTAGCATTTCTAAATCAAAATCACAAATACGTCTCCAAAAGTCCAAAGCAGTATAACATATTCGAATTCTTGCCATCTGGCCTGGTCTAAGAGAATAATTATCTAAGTACTTTAAAGGAATTTCTCATTTGGCCATTTTCTTGCATCAGATGCAATCTAGGAAATGGAATTTCTTGGAGAGAATCCTCATCATGACAGTATAATAAAACTTCGAATACCTACACTTCTGAAACCAACCCCTTTGTATTAGCATCAATTCCCAGGAGTATCACAGTGTCACTGCTCCCAACTGTATGGTGAAGTAAAAATTTGTGAATTAGAGGCCAAGGTTTCTCACTTGTTCTATGAAAACAGTGATTTTCTCATACTAGAACTCCAGAATTAATAAAAAAATAGTGGTTCCTATATGATCTTAGGTATTTGGACCAATGTTTTCAACTGTCTTGGATGCATGGTCACTGTCTGAATTGTCACCCGGTCTTATTTTTAGGTCTGGTTTTCATAAAACCTAAAAATTGACAAAAAATCGTCGGCTTTGTCAATTCAACCCAATCATTGAGTCATGTGTTACACGGTAAAAATGTGTTGAAACTTACGGAGTCCATAACTTTGCTTTTGGTTGTTCAATTGGGGTGATTTTGTTTTTTATTTTGGGTAAATTTTGGAGATATATGTACATGCCAAGCCTATTATTTTTGCCAAAGAACTATGTTTATTATATTTTTTATTTATAAAAAATTTAAAACTAAAATAAATATATAATATATGTACATATATTATATCCTCTCTCTCTCTCTATATATATACTGATCTCAGCATTTCATGGTGAAATAAGAAATAACAAGACAACGCTTTCTTTTCTTTTCTTTTTTTTTTTTTTTTAATTGTTTTAAATATTTATTTGATAAGATGGCTTTTAACATCCACCACGAAGAAAACAGTACCTACAACAGAGTAGGAGCGAAATAAAGCTCAGAATTAATAGCATATATAGTAAACTCATTTATATCACCCACCTGCTTTTTGTAGAATCTGGTATCCAACAATACTAGTCATATCACAGTATTGCCACTTGTCCTAAACACATGAAATTTGTGTATTTTGTTTTAATTTCAAAACTACCATGCCTTAAGAACAAGTGGCATAAATATATGATATTCCTAATGTTGTTTTCAACAAGCATATTTGGTTGGGCGGATTCGAAATTTCATTTCCATTCTTAGTAGAATGGTATTCCTTCATTTGAGAGAATAGTCATGCATTGCCCCTCTTTGGGGAATGAAATCTCATTCCTGTTGATTCCTATACTCATTTTTGTATGAACTAAACAAACTATGAGAATAAACTATTTCGATTTTGATTTTAACTGCGAACGAAATGAACCATTGAAAGGATAAGATGATTAAAAACTGAACCCATCTGAACAAACCTAGTAACAACTTTAATAAGTGATAAAATGAAAGAAAATAAATTAAGATGGTTTCATCACATATAGAGAAAACGAGTTCAGATCAGCTACCAACATATGGTCCCAACAACATCCCACCCAGCCATTTCAGCTGCACATTGGGAACATCTGCCCATGAATGACAAGGAAGATGTTCTCAATGTACAACTGAAATGGGCTGTTGGGACACCATTGGGAGCACTTTGTTGGTAGCTGATTCCTATCTGGGGAGAATCATCTATAACATCTAGTGATGCATTATAAGTTGAAAGCGGCTAGAAGAACTAAGCTATGTTTGGTTTAAAGGAAAAAGTAGGGAAAGAAAGGAAATGATAGAAAATTTTTTATAAATCTTGTGTAGATTCCCTACCTTTTCTTTCATTTCTCTACTTTTTCCTTCAAACCAAATACAGCTTAAGGGTTTAAGGCTAAAAAAAGGATGGATTGAACTTGTAAGAAATGATTTAATGGCTATAGGTTAACAATGCATGAGCATGACATTGGACGAATTATGAATTAAATGAGATTGATTCATGTAACTGACACACTTGGGACAAGGCTTAAATAATGATGACACATAGCCTAAGAAAATCTGAGGCTGATGATAAATGTGAAAAAGATTGGTTGGAGCAGAGTATCCACACCATATACAAAATGAAGACAAATTATCAAGTCCTTATCAAGTCCATCTGTCCAATGTCCCAATAAGGACCGTCATAGTTAATTGTCCTTTATATGATAAAGATAATAGTAGAAGTGGTTTCTACAATCAACTATTCGATCAGAACCACCATCCAATGGGTCCCATCTAAAGGCTAAAGTTCAATCCGATGGATGACTGTAACCCTAACCCAGTAATTTAAAATTACTACTTGGACGATGGAACCTAAATGAGAACTGTGGTATGATAACAGTGTTCATGTACAGTTGCTGTGACCATCGTTCCAGCATTTTGGTGTGACGCTTTAAACAGACATATATCAAATGTGAATGATTCAATGATAAAGTGACATGTTTCATTGGCATTTTTAATGTGATTAATAGTAAATTAATAACATATAAATGAACCATGTGACATTAATTTTTAGGAAAAATTTTCAATTAGTACCTTGTATTTTGAGCTTAATGCCATTTTAGTCCCCGAACTTTAATATGTAACAATTCAATACCGAAACTTTTAAAACGTGGCGATCTAGTATTTGTCGTTAACTAGCTGTTAATCAGTCGTTAAGTGACATTTGAAAAAGATATAAATGTCCTTCAAGTATTATTTAATTTTTCTTTATCAACCATTTAAATGTTGACAAAAAATTAATAGTCCTAAATACTTGCCTTTTTTATTCAAGAAAATTGAGGTCATGCTTGAATGGGTATCCTGGTGACCCCAACTTTCTTAAATAGAAGATGCAAGGATTTGAGTTGTTAATTTTTTTTTCAATATTTGGATGGTTGATAAAGAAAATTAGACGACACTCGAAAGGCACTTGTATCTTTTTCAAATGTCACTTAACACTGGTTAACAGTTATTTAACAGTAGGTGCTGGATTGCCATGTTTTAAAAGTTTGGATACTGAATTGTCGCGTTTTAAAGTTTGGGAACCAAAGTGGCACTAAGCCCAAAATACAAGATACTAATCTAAAATTTTCCCTAATTTTTAATATAATTGTTTGAAATCTTTATATAACTTCAAAAAAATGAAATACATTAAACTTTTAAATACTTTGGTGTTTTCATGACTCCATGCATTATAATGGGTCACGGGTTGCATGAAAGTGATGCGACTGTGGTCATAATAAACTCACAATAAATGTGCAAAGCCACAGAGAAACTTGGGAGAAATCAAATTCATCAAAATTCACAAAACAGAAAAATATTCGTAATCTTAATTATTGTGTGAAGTTGGACTTACGATGGAGTATAGACGAGATACTTGAGAAGGGGGAATAATTCGAAGAGGCGCTTGGGAATTAACTCAAAGTTGCAGTGCCCCATATAGTTCATGAAGTCGACGTAGGTTATGTATCCCGCAAGTGCTGCTATTGAAAGAGTCCCTGTGACCAACATGACTACCATTGGGATTGCAAAGAGAAGGAAATAAGAGATATGTTCTGCGAATGGATGAATCACAGCTGCCACATACAAGAAACAAAGGAAGTTAATGATATAATTGCATTTGATTAATATTAACATGCAAGGATATACAGATAGAATACTTAAGTAGAAGGTTCAGATCTCCATTACCTTTTGCCTACAAATTTATTTCCATTCAATGTATCCTATCACATGAGTATTCTCTCATGTATGGGTATTTATTAGGGATGATCATTTTTTATTTTAGTGAAATAATTTTAGGGATTTTTGGACCTCAGATATATTTTTTGCAGCCCCCTCCTAGTCTATTAATAACTCCCCTATAAACCATATCCTACCCATGAATTTAACATCAATCCATGAACAGATTCAATCCATCCCTAAAAAATCTTAGCAACACCTATGAGTGGACTGAATCATAAAAACCCCATAATTTTAACAACTTGGATTGACAAACCCAGATGCCTGACATCATCCCAAGACCAGACATATATTATAAGTCCTCAGGATGTACTCAAGCCGAGCTCCAATATTAAAGTAATGCCCTCAGATTAGAGAGTTTATCCTTCAGACACAATTGACTCCATTCTCTAGAAGTGCTAGTTTTAGACATGTGGCTATTCATAAAAAAATCCCACTTCAAAGGATGTAACAGTAACACCTATCTTATTCACTCTATTACTTCTGATAATATTAATTATTGAGGCTTAGTTCCAAACTGAGAATAAGAAAAAAGGAGTACACAAGAGGCATGAAAGCTTACAGACCTTCTTTCCAAGTTAGTTTTCTAATTCAAATAAAAGACCCAGTATAAAGATTTTTCATTGGTGTGGATCTATTATGTTGTTAATTATAAAATCAACCTGATTTAATCTTTTAAATCAAATAAAAATTTATATATCCAAAAATCAATAAAATAAAATAAAACCTAATAAGGTTCCTGGTGTAGTGGAGACTTTGGGATCAAATACCACTGCCACCGGGTTATGCAAATATGGGGGATGGGTAAACAAATAAAAAGAATAATTTTGTTGGGTAGGGTATGATAGTGTATCATGGGGTCTAATTGTATCTGTTGCACTTTACTGCACTTCATGTATGTATATTTATGATATCAATCAGCAAACAATAAACCCTAACAGTGATGGTTTCTTTTTAATAGTGAAACACTGATGCTCAAACAATTAATAAACACTAACAGTGATGGGTTTCTTTTCGATAGTGAATCACTGATTCTCAAACAATTAATAAACCCTAACAGTGATGAGTCTCTTTATGATAATAGTGAATCATTGAATGCAAGAAAAGCTTAGTTAATCAACATCTCCCTACTGGAAAAAGGGAGGCACTCTCCAAAACCTGGGCCAACTAGAGTTAAGAGATGTTAATGCATGTATAACATATATGTGATATATATGTGAAGCATATATAGAATCACATGCATGCATGACAGAGTTATTAGTTATTACATGTTATGGGCTCTGTAACAATGGAGGAATGATGATGGGAATGATAGCGGGAGTAGAGGATGTGATGGTGCAATGCTCTATGAAGCCAGTAGTAGAGGAACTCCACAAGACCCGCATGAAGGAGTGATGTAAGAAGTATGCCATCCCATCTAAACATTGGAATTCTAGACGCCCCAGGCAGCAGATTAATTGCAAGGTAGTATAGAATACCATTAAAAATGATCTGGTCATCCCTGCCACCATATATTTAGTTTCCTCGTCAAACAGCTAGCTGATGTTTTAAAGAATGTAATTCCATCAAGAGAAAACAGAATTAATAGGAATATATATTTATATATATATTAACCAGTTTCTTTCTCTGTCCACTTGTTCAAATTCGATTCCTTTGTGGACTATCCTGTGTTTGCTCTCCGCAGTCCTGTTACGAGCTAAGCTTATCCATATCTGGGCATGGAGCATCCTCCAGAGCAAAAATGGGAAGACAAGAGAGTAGCCCAAATCCCTCTCTTTTTCATCCTTGGTCACAAATTGATGAGTGCTGTGAACAGCCCACGGCGCCAAAATCACATACTACTTCAACCAGACAAAGAGAAAACAGAAGAAAGATTATTACTTGGACAAAGAAAGAAAAGAGGATAACATGAACATCCATTCAATTTGAAGCATGCACAAAACCAAAAACCAATAAAAACACAGACACAGTAGAGGAACTCCCACAGCTAATTCTGACTCAGAATCCATGCATAAAATGGAAATGCAATAGAATGAAGTGCCTACTTTGAAGTTTCCTAGCTTTTTCCATGGCCAGTTTGTTAGGGGACCTGGTCTTGAAGCCATCTTTTCTTCTTTAGACTTTTGGGTTAGCTAGTGAATAGCAGGGAGGCAGGCACCAGGTTAGGAATTTATAGTACCTACTGAGGAATTTAACTTGGTAAATTCCTACTGAGGAATTTATAGCCTTTTGGGTTAGCTAGTGTAATGGGACACATGTCACAGACTCGAAGGAAGAGTTAAAATTGCAGTAGATCTGGCCTATTTATTGCTGCTCCAAACAAAATTGCTGCAGCAATTATTTATATGGGTCTTAGGTTTGCAACGGTCTCTATTTGTCTTAGATTTATTTTCCAATCCATTGGTTTTGATGGCTTCCAGGAAAATGCTAAGAAAACTTAAGTATCATTACTTGTATTATGATCCTTTTTCTTTTGATTCGTCGGTACATTTGTGATGTGAGAAAGACAACACACAGGAATACTTTATTCGACAAGGTGCATGGCATTTGGTTGCTGGTAGTATGTTTATGGTATTCAGTAAGTTAATAATAAAAAAAGTAGTTTATAATTAGCAAATTCGTTTGCAGCCAAATACACATTAATTTGTCTTTGTTTTTTTACTTTCTATATATTGATGGTTAGTTGACATCAGTAAAAAAGCTACGTATCAGTAGAAGTAGAAGAGTATAGTGTTTTGTTCTTTTCCGCCGTTGATTGTTCCCTGATTGCTAGTGCACTTCCAAACGGGTTCTGTTTGGTATCATTGTTGTATCTACGTTCTATAATATTAAATGTTTTGTGTTAATGGGTACAATTTGGTGAAAAATATAGATTGTCTGGTCACATTTGAGTGTCATTTCAGCTTAGAAGAATGGTTAAATTAACTTAATACCATGAGCAAGAAAATCAATTTCACGTTTCTACAGTCTTTCACACATGAATTTTTAAGGAATATGTGTGCTATCTTTACTCCTTGAATGCATTCTATTGATGGTCGCATAATTAGGTTGGAAGTGGGTGGAAAAAATTTCAAGCCTTAATGCAATGCTACATATAGTTATGAATCCATCAGTTCTGCATCAGAAAATATTAATACATGTAATGGGGGGCACTTGTTAGTTGTTAGTCTCTACTACTGAATAATAGAAAAAATTTCGAACCCTTTCGCCCTGCCTCATGTATAGCGTACCTATTTCCAGTTGATATTATATGTATGGGTTTGGGCTGCTGTGCCAACGGGTTAAGACCGGCCCAATTCTAACCCGGTGGTAGATTGGGTCAGTGTGGGTTTACCACCTAACCTGACCCACTGACATTCCTAGTCCCTATTGATGTTACATGTTAGTAGGTCCGGTTAAATCAGGTCAGGGTACTAGTCAGCCTTATTTGGGCTGCTGACTTGCTGAGGTCAACTTATACCAAACCGAGCCTTTATCAAGTTATAAACAGAGCCTTTATCAAGTTATAAACAGAGCCTTTATCAAGTACTAGAGCAACATTTGTGGGATGAATACGGACCGGGTTTAATGCCTATTTTATTCAGTTGGGTCAGGTCGGATTGCTGAGTGGCTTTGGGTTGGGGTTAGACAAGATTCGTGTGAACACATAGATCCAGTTGACAATCCTATAACTGAGTGGCTTTGTGTTTTTAATTTTTTTTTTTTTTTGTCTGAATGGGGTGCAGAACAGACGATTGGACCGTTCAACCACGGGAACCAGATCAAGAAGGATTATTTGTCCGGTCTGATTTTAAAAACCTTGGTCTTAACTTTTAATTTACTTCTTATGCTTGTACATATTTTCTCTTGTTTTTAATGAACCCATATACCTTACCACTTAAAAGTAAAAGGCTTGTAGTTATCTAATGAACCGGTCTGGTAGTGAAATAGGTAAGATTGGCTTGGCAGAGTGCATTTATGAGTGTATAATATATTCTACTGTAATATAGATTGATTCAGTTTGAAAAGAATACATATACAAAATATAAGGTTTTGCATTCTGCATATCCTTCCAAATTGAGCCATTGTAGTAAATGCAAGAAAATCAACTTTTAGGCTCAGTTTGAAAGGAGTATTAATACAAATATGTAAAGTATAAAACTTTATATTTTGTATTAATTTGTACATATTTGTATTGTATATATTTGTATTTGTACTGTCTCCAAACTTACAAATGTAAATATGTAAAACGCAGAATCTTGTATTTTATATTATTTTACTTGTATTTGCACTGTATAAATTTGCACTTGTACTCCTTCCAAACTGAGCCTTGTACAAATTTAGTGACAAGGACAAATAGGTTTTATAAGCGATGACTTGTGACTAGAACCAGCAGGGAGTTGAGTACATATCTAAAAGATTGCTCATAATATAGCATTCTCTCTTATTTAGATAGTATTTGGTATTGATGTAGCTTTTGGAAGCAATGTGTCAGTTCAGCATTATGGTGCCTGGAGGCGCTGAGGTATAAAAAATTGTACATAACGTTTAAAGCAGATTTGGTCTCATTTTTTAAGACAAAATGGTACAAAATGTTTATTTTATAAATGGATGGATACCAAACCACCACTTAATTGGTTGAAGGAATCTTATTTTCTACAAGACAACAAAAGAGTCCTACTATGGTCGAGTTAAGTCACGGTAAAAGCTATTGACAATAAATCTTTTGACTGTTTTCCGTTAATTTGGACATTACTTCTAATGATGATGCAGCTCGTCTATTACCACCTAAAGGTAGTTCTGGGATTCCTCTGAATGGAGAAACTGAGGCCGGATCTGCTCCTTGCACTATGCGTCTCACACCAACCTCACAGCATGTCCTGGCCGCATATAGGGAATATTTCCCGTCCTTGAATTGATTATTCATGAGGAGAAGTTCCCAATACATGATAGGATGTGGCTGTGAAGTTGGTGTGAAGCATGCTATGTGAGGGGCAGATCCCAATTCAGAGAACCCCCCCCTTTGGTTGATAATCTTTGTTTTGAGTTTGTTGGCCTGTTTTTTGTTTTTGCTTTTTGTATTCTTCTTTTTTCTCTTTCCCTCTTTTACTTTTTTGCATTTTGCTTCTATTTCTAATAAAAAAAAGTTATCATAAAAAAACCTCATTTTATAGGGATTGATGTAAGAGGGCAACTTACCAAATTTAAGGGGAAGAGGGTGTATGAATGTATTGTGACTTTCAAGTTAGATTTTGTCTAATGGAAATGAATACTGTTAGAAGAAAGACCTCTCATATCATGGGAATTGACATTAGGGGTGCAAGTCGAGTTGGCCTGAGTTAACAATTTACATTGTTTCAAGCTCGGGCTTCGAGTTGGGCCCATTGAAATTTTGATAACATCCCAACCCTAACCCAGAAAAGTTACATTCCTAATTGACATCACAAGTTAGCAACTTATCAATTTACCTAAGAGGGTACGTGGTTCATAGGAGGTTGGATCTCCTAGCCACAAGGATCCTAATCGGACCTATCCATAGGATAATAAAACTATACATTGGGAATATCTTCCGTATTTATATATTACCATTCATGGGGAATGTTCCCAATATACAACTGTAGTGTTGGTAGGTAAGTGTGGATAGGATTCTTGTGGGTAGGAGATCCAGATTGGGTTCACTGAAACGTGCTTTTAAGATAAAGTTTGAAAATCAAACTTAACGGTAGCATTTAACAAAAGGGATAAGTAGACTGTACTCCCTCTTAGAAATATGAAATTATAGCCACCTCCTAGTCTACTTGTAGCCCCCTATAAACCACATCCTGCTCGTGGATTTGACATCAATTCACGATCAAGATTCATTCCACCTCTAGGGTGGATCTAAGATTTCTACGGGTGGACTGAACAGTTAAAACCCCTTAACAAAAACAATTTAACTAACATTTTTATTTTTATGATTTCTAGCCGTAAGGGCAACTTTTTGCCCTTAATATCAATAAAAATAATATTTCTATATAATAACCGAAATGAGATATCTTTTTTTTTTTGAAAAATATCAAATAAGGGCATTCAACTTCCTCATCTAGTGGCTTCTCCGTTAACGGTTGCCATCGATAACTCTAAGTCGAGTGAACTATTGGACAGTTTTTGTATGCCCTTAGCTTCAATCAGTTTTGATGTACTTTTGATATTTAATGTAAATAAATGAAGTACATGTTTGATTCATGTTGTGTGGTATA
>NW_010729088.1:8340548-8358739 GCF_000365185.1 Nelumbo nucifera | reverse complement strand
TTTGCAAAATTTATATATATGATATATATTTAAGTATGGTTTCAAAATGTTTGCAAATGGTTTTAATTCCTGGGATCCATGTAAGTAGAGAGTGCAGCACTATTCCTTGCAGCTAAGGGATAGGTCCTCTCTTGTCGGGCAGTGCTTGATAATTATGGGCTGAGAGGTTAAGTGTAAGGCCATTTGGGATGATACCTGATGGGCTGAGAGGTTAAGTGTAAGGCCATAAGGGGCAACTCCTGATATGATCAAGAAAACCTTTCTTAATCATTAAGCAATTGGAAGAAACCCTAATTGAATTACATGAATTCGAACCCTTGGGAGACAGAACACATTCTGCAGTTTTGTGAGATAGGATCTCAGAAACCCTAGAGAAAAGAAAAGCAGTTCACCTTCTATTTCTCTAGCTTCCTCCAGTTGCAGCCGCCACCCCATCTGTTGCAGTTCGTTTTCTCTGCTAGGGAAAGATCAAGAAAAGTTCTTGATATCAGTCTTTCTTGAAAGGCTGATTCAGTTTGGTGCTCATTGTCATCCAGAGGATTCTTGTGAAGGATTCAGTTTGTAGGACGCACCCTACTAGTTCTGTTCCACAGTTGCTGTGTCATCTTCAGCAGGAGCAGATCTTGGTTCCTCCTTTGGGTGTGAACACCAACTTTGGGAGAAATTGTTTTCTCTGGATCAGGTATAATTACTCCCTTCACTTTTGGTTCAGATCTGGTTCGGTTCTGGTTTAAGTAGGATCCTTGAATCTTGATTCTAAAATTAGGGAATGCGATTCCCAGTTGAAAGGCAGGTAGAAAATTTTTGAAATTTGCCCACCCATTCCGCAACTGTTATGGCGTCCATACGATGGATTTTACCATCCCTTTCATAATAGAGACTAGCGTTTGCTGGGATTATTTCCCCTTTACTCATCAATCATCAACATTGTAACCAACCCTCCTTCATACAGTGAACATAACAGTGACTAGAGTGGGTTGTGTGGTGTTATTGTCAAATGGTTTTGGAGATTTCACAAAGTTTGGACACCTGCGTCACAGCGTCAGCATCGGCAACACATCACGCTTTCATTTTCCGCTTTTGGAGAGAGAAGAAAGACAAAGAAGTTGATCATTTGATTAAACGAGCGTTGTGTCTTGGGTCCGAGTGGCACCTCAAGTTCCTGATATTTCAAGTCGGACACAAGGTGTGCCTAAGGAAAGAGATGGCTTTTGTTCAAATGAAGTACGTGATGGATTCGCTATTGAAGCAGTTCGAGTTCGAGCCTATTTTTGTTCCACTCTTGATGGCACAAATGGCCGATGGATTGAAGGTCCTGGTCTGGCTGAGAGGTCGTTACTCAACTTAGAGTTGTCGACGGCAAACGTTAACAGAGAAGCCAGAGGAGGAAGACAAATGCCTTTATTTGATATTTTTCAAAAAAGTTATCTTATTTCAGTTATTATATAAAAAAGTATTACTTTTATTGATATTAAGGGCAAAAAGTTTCCCTTAACGGCTAGAAACCCTTATTTTTATTCAGTCTATGACAAGTCTCCCATCACAGGTTGCACAGAAATGCATGAAAAAGTGTAAGAAGACCCAAGAAAAAAAACAAAACAAAAACATGATAGCATCTTTCACATACACAATGGGGATATACAATAAGGTTAGGACAACCCTCAAAACTCTATACCCCCAGCCATTTATTTTGTTATTCCGTTTGGTTTCCATTTGGTTTCAAGTATGTTACAACTTTAGTGAATGTTTGGTTGGGGGAATGGATTTATATCAAAATCCCTTATTGATTTTGAGGGATTTGGGGAATCATTAATTTTTCCAAGAGATGCATTATTTGATAGAGATGATGTTGATGAGATAACTTTTGTTAAAACTTAGTTACATAAAGAGAGTGATTGGAGCTCTAAGGGGCATATCTAAAGACACTATCTTCAAAATATGCCTTTGCCCTTGCTTAGTAGATTGAGTTTCTTGTTGTGTTATAGGCAAATTTAGATTAACTAACAAGGTTAACTCTTTCAGAGAAACCTTCTATAAAGTAATAATAATTTGGATTGAGAGAAATAAGTATAAAGAGGAAATTCTGTGTACAAAAAGCAACTTGACTTACACCCATTTATTGATTCTAGGGAATCACTTTGAAAAGTTTTGACACTCTCCATATATGCCCTTTTTTTTTTTTTGCTACGATCTCCATATGTGCTATTTAAGAAGTGTAAATAAGGTCTCAATAAGTTCAAAAAAACCTTATAATTTTCTTACGTGGGAGTAGGTAGAAAAGAGAAAACAAAAATTAATTTTGGTGGAAAAATTCAAAATCTTAGAAAGTTCTACAAACCAATAATCATTCAATCAAACCCATCAAATTTAATTTCTATGAGATTAAATCTCAACAATTTCTTTAAAAAAATGTAACTACCACAACATCATTGAGTTGCACATTATTGGCATAAGCACATCACTTGCATGTAGGAAATCAATTTGAAAATTACCCCTTGATTTGCTAATCTATTTCCCAAAGCTTTGAACATCTCAAATCATGGAAATCAGGATTAATTGGTTCTACTGATTAGTGAGGAATTTATCTTACGAAATGGAAGTCTTCACATGTTCGGGGAATAGTTGTTGTGGGAAATTTGAAAATTGGAATTTGCAAATCAATCTCTAATTAGGATGATGGTTGGCATCGAAGATGATCCTGAAAGACACTGCAATGTCGGAGTCACATCAGTGTTATAGGAATCGACGTTGAAATTTCTATTTGGTGGTCAATTTTGGTGATTTTCAGGAAATCAGCCAAAAAATTAATTATTAAAATCAATCCTTTTCAAGGATCACCTTTTCTTGGTGATTTCTTGATTTCTAGCTGATTTTGATTTGTTGAAAATGACATGGCATCCAACATGCATTGAATAATAACTCTAATACAAAAATAATCATCCCTTGAAAATCAGTACCAAACAGACTCAAAGTCAATTTTTTACATGGCATAAATGATACCAAATAACAATTTTTGGTGATTTCTAGATAATCAACAAGGAGGAATCCTCATTGATGCCAAACATCACCAAAAAGTCTCTTAAACTTTGCATGTGTATCTTGTCTCCATATAAAATAGCTACCCTTGTTCATGAGGATCTGGACTGTATAGGCCTCAAATATTTCAAAAAGAAGATGATGATGTGCGATTTGGTTGCTCCTAGCTGGAAGGCAGCTCGGACATTGGTCTACTAGGTGGCTGGGTCAAACTGCAAGGCAAGTAGATCAGAGGTCCCGGGGTGCTTTACCTGGTGTGGGCACTCCAATGCTTAAGTTAGCGAAGATTTTGTAGCAAGCTTGATTTTCTTTGAGAGTAATAGAAAGTGAGAGGTAAATCGCACGTACCTTATAAGGCTAGAGGTGGTGCCCTTATATAGGTGAGCTTCCGTAGGCCTATGAAACATATCTGAGATCTCCGACCTGCGTAACCAGGAGTCCATTTCGCACCAAGAGATGGACTTCGTATGAGCTGATAAGGCTTATCGAGTTCGTCCAATCCGAGTGGGATAAGGATAAGGCCCGCTAATGTATACTGTGATTCTGGAAAGGTTGGAGACGGTTAGCTAGCTTCTAGAAGAGGGCTATGTGGCACCTCGACAGGTTGGGACACCACAAGCTGCTCTGACCTCGGTCTTGCTCGAGGTGCCTGAGCTGACCTAGCTTGCTGAGATGTTGTCTAATCATCAAGTCATTCCACGTGTTTGCGTGCAAATGGTCGGGCCAAATTACCACTCATCAATTGCCTCCCACTCCTGTGCTTGAGGTGCTCAACTCGTGGCGGGAGTTCATGACGAGTCTGGGCAAATTTGGCCCAGCCTCTAGTTTGGCCAAGGCCCGACCTACGGGTCAAACCTGATCGACCCAACTGGCTCAACCATAGGGCAAGATCGTGTCTTAGGAACGCACGGACATTATGTAGACTATGAACTCCGCGGACATCAAACATGTGCTCAACCGAGTTTAACCTTGAAATCTGAGCAATTGCCCTCTTGGGAGCCGTTGGATTTGATTGATCTGGGTCGTCCATGATCTGCTATATCGGCTATAAATAGGGGCATTTGGGGCCCATTTTCCTTCATCTTACTTGAGCTCTCATGCAATCGGAGGTCATGGAGTGTGCATCTTTGGTGTAGCTAGGTCAGTCATTGAGGTCAGTCTTTCTCTCTTCTTCGGTAAGTTGTCTTCCCTACTCGCTACATTTCTTTGCCTTTGCTTTTAAGTATGTCAGATAGTGGTTTAAGTAGGGCTAAGGCTAGGTTGGGGAGTGGTTTCTTTGAAAGATAGAGAAAGACCGAGAGTTACAGTGGAATTGGATCTCAAGCTAGGGCGTTAAGCTTGAATGGTAGGGTTGGGAGTCGATGGCAAAGGTGCTTGATTGCTGAATGAATTTCAATACAAGGAGGATTTCAATTTATGGAGGAGATCCTGAGATCCTAAAAGGTAGGAGATAAACATGCTCATCTCCTATTAGGAAAGGGGATATTGGGTTTACTATCGATCATTAAGTGCACCACTAGGGTTTCGCCACGTGTCCCATGGGGATCTTTCTGAGGATCGGCTTTCCTTTTGCTTCGGGAACCCTCATTATCCACATGTGCTACTACCTTTTGCATGCCTTACTTAATTGACGTGGCACCCATGACGTCACCGTCTGGTAAATGCTGTCTTGTTAGCCTTATGTGGTGCCTCATTGCCTTCGCCCCTCTTGACATTGCGCATTTAGGTGACACCTAGACATGGTTCTATAGAGGGGCACGACGTCGTGGCAGTTGAGGGTTTATCGCATGTTCGAATGTATTCCAACCTCATTGTGGGTTCAGACCAGGTTTGCCTTGGCTCAAGCTACGAGTGGGCTCATTGAGAGTGTGAGATGAACTGCGGATTTATCGCGGTTCTGCGATGTGCGCTATGGGTTCGTCATGGGACTATGCTGCACCACAGGTTCATCACAGAGGAAAGGTTAATTGGAGGCTGATTGCAGGCATCCATGTGATATCAATATAGTGTTCAATGTGCTCTGAAGGACTGAATGAACACTATATACATACATTAGCCCCCTGCTTATTGGTAAGTGGGAGCTTATCAATAAGCACTTCGCTTTCGCATTTGTTTTTTAGGTCTTGTGGTGGGTTCGTTTGTGTGCGTTGGGTCTATGAATTTACCTTATTTGGTAGGTTTGTGTCGATGATGTGCACCTTGTTTCTGCGATGGGGTTTTCTTGCATTCCATGGTTTAGCCCCCCTGTCTTTTGATGATTCACTTTTCGTTAATCGGGCAGTGTTGTGCCTCTCACCCGAGGTGTGGCCCAAACGTCTTAGGGAGAGTTCTATGGGTGAAGTCCCCAAGGAGATTTGGAGCATTATGGATATCCGGACCTGCCTCTTCAAGAGCAAGGAGGCCACCTTCCCTAAAGAGATCTCCTAGTTTACTGAGGTGTTGCCTGCCAAGATGGGTGCAAAGATAATGCATTGTGCCATGGTGGTATGTTCCCGAGCTCATTATTGTGTTGTTGTCAAGGTGCTTTTTTTGGTACATACAAAATTTATTTCCTTCTCCAGGTAAACTCTACGGCTCATGCTTTCTTGAAGCAGTTGGAGCAGAACTTCCAGAAGGTTAATGAGATCAAGGCGGTGGCAACTAAGTATAAGTCCAGGGTGGAGTGGGCTATCAAGCTCACCGGCAAGTTGAAAGGCAAGATGATGCCTGTTAGGAGGCGCAACGAAGAGCTGGAGATCGGCCATATGCAGCTTAAGAAGGATCTTGAGGAGAAAGAGGTCGCATTCGCCAAACGTGAGACTATCCTAATTAACACCATCAAAGAGGCCAAGGTCCATGCTATCAAAGAATACAAGGCCTTGTTGGAGTATCATAAGGTGATACAAGACCTCGGCACCAAGGCCTTCCCTAAGGGTTTCAAGCTCTATCAGATGGTAATGAGACTGGTGTACCCCAAGGTCAACCATGGACCTATCACTTCTTCGGCTTGCACCAAGGAGATGACTGATAGGGTTAATGAGGATCCAAACATTGAGGAGGAGGAAGGCGACGAGATTGACGAGGATGCTATAAAGGAGGCCGACCTGGATGCTGTAGGAGAGGACGCTATGGAGGAAGAAGCTACTGAGGAAGATGTTGTCATTGCTGTAGGAGATGGGGGCGAGGAGCCCTGAGATGTCTAATGGCCTTTTCGCTTCTTTTCTTGGACCCCCCTTGTATACACATGTATTGCACCGAGCCTCCAATCTTGGTATGACAAACTCTTCTCTCTCTTTTGTCTTAAAACACTTGATGGAAAGAATTTTTTGAAGTAATGAATGAAAGGGGCCCTTAGGCGTAGGGATCCTTAGACTTAGAGCAACTTGACGTCCACTCCTTGGTACGTAGTTTAGTCGATGTGCACTCCTTGCAAGGTGGCTTGACCAGGTTGCCAAAGCAGGTGGATTTCCATACTTAAAATAATTTTATTGGTGTTGTGAATGCTTGAATCCCGAGCTTATAAGTAGTACTCCCTTAAGTTGTTGACGTTCCAATCGTGGGGTGCCTACCTCCCCTCCAACATCTCGAGCTCGTACATCCCTTTACCATAGACCCATCGTACTCTATAAAGTCTTTCCCAGTTCAATCCCAGCTTACCTACATCGGGATCAGGCACCATCACTTTTTGGAGTACAAGGTCACTCACTCGGAAGTGGCATCACTTAACTTGGGCATTATAGTACCAAGCTACTTGCTTTGGGTAAGTTGTAGTCAGGATATAGGCCAGGTCGTGTACTTCTTTGATCAGGTCGAGATTGGTTTGTAGCTCATCATAAAGTAGTCAATCGCCATTATAGTACCAAGCTGTAATTGTCACTAGTGGCTCGGCCTCCACCACTTCGTAAAGTAGTCAACTGCCATGACCAAGAACCTTCCCTACCCGGTTAACAGTTGGAATGGATTGAGGATCTATTCCCCACTAGGCGAAGGGCCACATGCTAGTCAAGTACTTAAGGTTAGCGGTAGGCTGGTGAAGTATGTTGATGTGCCTGTAGCAGTTATCACACTTTCGAATGAGCTCGAGTGCATCAACCTTCGTCGTAGACCAATACTAACATTGCCTTAGCGCCTTTTGGGTGAGTGCTCTGCCCCTAGGTGTCCTCCACAAAGAAGATAACAAGCAAACTGACACTCTACCCTCCAAGCCACATTGTGATCTGCTAGTAGGGTCCCGTATAGTAGATAATCAACAAGTGGATCTATCTAGCTTACTTCTACTATCAACGTAGGAGTGACCTCTTCTACGTCCCTCGTGATGCTAGTTGCGGTAGGTCTTCAACATTCCTTTTTGTGACATTGCTTGAACTGGCAAGCTTTGAAAGCACATCAGCCTCTACGTTCTTTATCCTTGGTACTTGACAGATGAGCCAAGAGTGGAAGCCAGGCATGATTTCTCTCACCTTGGCCAAATAAGCCATCATGGCGGGCTCCCGAGCCTCGTACTCTCCATTCACCTAATTCACGACTAGCTGAGAGCCACTTCACACCACAACATTTTTCGCACTGACCTCCCTCACCAAAGTTAGCTTGGCTATTAATACATCAAACTCTGCCTCGTTGTTCGACACCTTGAACGTAAAATAGAGAGCAAAATCCAGCTTCATCTCGCTACACCCGTAGAGTATAAGTTTGACTCCGCTTCCTCACTGATTAGACGAGCCACCGACGTGGAGGATCTAGGGCTTCTCATCCTAGGTCGAGATAGGTGCCACACTGGTTGATGCCTCTGACGTGTTAATTGGCTTAATCACCTCAGGGGTCGGTGTGTTGAAAGTACACCCAGTAACGAAGTCTGCCAAGAAATGTGCCTTAATTTTTGTGCACGGCTCGAGCCGGATGTCTTATTCGCTCAACTCGATTGCCCACTTCGTCAATTGCCCTAAGACCTCGGGCTTCTAAAGAACATGCCTCAGAGGTCGATCAATTAAGAAAACAATTGTGTGGGCTTGGAAGTAGGGACATATCTTCCAAGAGGCTAAGACTAAGGCAAAGGCCAGCTTCTCGATGTCAGGGTACTTGGTCTCAACTACATGCAAAACTTACTTATATAATAGATAGATCTTTGGACCTAGTCTACTTCCCTTATTAGCACCAAGTTCACTACCTCACCACTCATAGAAAGGTAGAGTTTTAGCTCGTCTCCTGGCTCAGATCGGGTTAGCATAGGTGGGAAACTTAAGTATTTTTTATCTTGTCGAACGCGAACAGGCACTCCTCAGACCATTCAATGTCCTCATTCAATTTTATTGCCTTAAAGAAAGGTAAACATCATCTGGCCAACTTGGACATAAATCGGTTCAGGGCTACAATTCGGCTAATTAACCTTTGTACCTATTTTATTGACCTAGGTGGTCTCGTATCTAAGATTGCATGGATTTTTGCCCAACATGACCCCGAAGACACAACTGTTTGGGTTGAGCTTCATGTTATACTTTCTTATAATTTGAAAAATGCATATTAAATCATTAATTTGAAAATTGGGTCTTCACGACCATGTCATCAACATATCATTCAATTTTATTTCCAATAAGTGGTTCAAAAAATTTATTTACAAGACGTTGGAAAGTTGTTATAACATTTTTCAATCCAAAGGGCATAACTTTGTAACAATATAGCCTGAGTTCAGCTACAAAGGCAGTTTTCTCCTGGTCAACTTAGTCAATCTGGATCTAGTTGTAGTTGGAGTAAGCGTTCATGAAGCTCAACAACTCATGCCCCGAGGTCGCGCCCACTAGGCAGTATATTCTGGGAAGCGGGAAACTATCCTTTGGGTGGGCTTTGTTGAGGCTAGTGTAGTTGACGCACAAGAGCCACTTACTATTGGCCTTTTTCACGAGTACAGGATTGGCTACCCAACTCGGGTACTGGACCTCTCTAACAAAGTCTACTGCATGGAGCTTCCCGACCTCCTCATCTACTACCCTCCACCTCTCTGGGGTGAGGTTTCTCTTTCTTTGCCTGACTAGCCTAACTAAAGGGTCCTCTTTAATTTGTGAGTTATCACAATTGGGTCTATGTCGAGCGTTTTTGCTGCCTACCATGCAAAGACATTTAAATTATTAAGAAACTTAGCAATGTAGACCAAAGTGATTACTTAAGGCGAGCTCCAATCTAGATAATCTTCATGGGATCAGTATCAAACATCGGGACCAGGTTGTATCCTCAACCAGTGCAGCTCGCTCATCAATGTGCTCGAGGAGGGGGGGGGGCGGATCCAACTCAACGTCATTTGCCAGCTTCGCTTTGCCCTTCAATGCCATGATGTAGCACTTCCAGGATTCCAACTGGTCATCCCATATGACTCCTACTCCATTCCTTGTTGAAAATTTCATCGATAGGTAGTAGGTTGACACCACCGCAAGAAGTGCATGCAAGATGGGCTAACCCAAATTTTCAATATAGCGGGACGAGGTGGCAACCACCAGGAAGGTGTGCTCTAACTAAAATGTGTTGGGCTCCATCCTAGTTGTGACTGACACTTTGATCCTACCAAGGGGCTTCACTACATCTCCATTGAAGCCGACGAGTGGTACGTTTGCCAGTTGCAAGTCATTCCAATCTAGTCCCATCCTTTCAAAGGCCTCCAAAAAAAGAATGTCCATCGAACTCCCTGAGTTGACTAGAATCTGCTTTACCTCAGAGTCATTTATAATCATTTTGACAATGAGGGCATCATCATGTAGATACTGGATCTCGCGAGCGTCATCCTTGGTGAAGTAAATGACTTCCTCCACCCGAGGTTGCTTCGGTGGGCTCTCGTCTTCATGCTCAAGCTCCCGAGCTGCGTTCTTTTCCACTGCCATGCTGCACCCTACCACTATTGAACCTTCTATGATCATGTTGACCACGCCGTGGATTAGCCTCTTTGCTAGTGGATCCCGAGGTGGTTGGTCATTATCTTGTCGCATGCTTGATTCTGGTGCATCTCTGCGCTAGTTAGTAGGTTGGGAATCTCTCTCATTGTGTTTGATGAATTGCTTGAGGTATCCATGATGGATCAGCTCCTCGATCTCGTCCTTCAAGTTTTGACAACTCTCCATACCATGGCCGATGTCATGGTGAAAGTGGCAGTACTTGTTAAGGTTACGGTTAGTAGGTCCTCATCCTGGAAAGCCATTTGATGTACTTAGTCGTCTTTTTCTGCATCAGAATCACCCCATTTTGCATTTAGGGTGATGTAACTACAGGTCTAACTGGTGGGGTTCTAAATCCCTGGCCTAATCTAGAACTCTGGTGTGGTGATCTGCTCTTCCTTGGGTATCTACTTCACCTACCGCGGGGTGACCAACTTCGCTTCAGTGACTTGCTTCTTTGCCACTATTGCTTATTGCTCCCTGCTTCTTCTTCTAGTCATTTCCTCTTCCCAGACAACTGCAGTTCTAACCAGGATCTGAGGACCTCCTCTGCCTTTGTGAACTTATTCGCCTCAGTGAGTAATGCCTTCATGGAGGTCAGAGGGTTCAACTTGAGCTACCAGTGTAAGTCAGGATGGCGAACACCCTTCACTACCGTAGCGAGTTGTATGGATGGGTCGAGGTTTGGGATCTAGAGGTACTTGAGATTAAATCTCTTAATGTAGTCGCAGAAAGCCTCATTAGGTCATTGGACGATGTTCAGAAGGTTGGTCACAGACTTTGGACACCTTTTGCTCATGGAGAAGTGTGCTGTGAATAAATCCGCGAACTGGTTCAATTTTTAATCAAGCTGGGAGGCAATCCCCGATACCACAATCTATCTGTACCTTGGAATGTTGTTGAAAAATCTATACAGAGGCATGCATCATTTTCCCCATGAAACTACACTAGGGCATGTAAGCTATTGCTATGGTTTATCAGGTCGGTTGTCCTATCGTACGTCTCCAGGCTTGGGGCTTTAAATTTCTTAGGCCATGGAGTCGTAAGAATCTCTAGTGCTAGAGGTGAGGGCTAGGCCACTTGCGAAGTTGTTGGCTACGCGACAATCGAGCTAACCTCACCCTTCGTCTCCTTCTTAGCTTTCTCGTTGCTAGTGGGCACAAGGTTGCTCTTTTTGGTGCCGCGACGTGCGCATCTGCAGCATCTCTTCTTCGACACCTTAGCTATGTTGTTTGCTTCTATGCTTGTCGGTGTTGTGGCTTTGATGTTATCTTCTACCGGGACCTAGTTCCGGTTGTTAGGACGGTGATGAGCCCAGAACTTGATCTTGGTTTCTTATGCTGGGTTGCTAATCGTCGGCCTGCTAGTTGCTCTGTTGGTTGTTCTACTACTGCTGGCTCACATTTAGTCGGGGTGGCTGTGGTTGTTGCAGTTTTTGTGGCTGTTATGGCTGATGTGGCTACTATGGCTGAGGTGGCATGAAGTTGCCAAACCTCTCCTTCATGCCTGCATTTGCAGGTTGATACTCTAGACATACTGCACCAGCTTGTAGAACTTCCGCTGATGGCTCTATTGTGGGAAGAGGGGCGTTCACCTGGTGCAGCGGGAAGGTTGAGTTCAACACCGCTTCCACACAGGGTAGAGTTAATGGCACTATGAACTACCCGATTGTTACAGATGGGGCTTCTAGGTTGACAACGGGCTGCTCTTGCCCCCTGTAAATTGCATGTCATTGTTGGCAGGCTTGTTGTTGCTCGAGGATGCCATTGAATGAACAAGAGTGAATAGAAGGGGGGTGAGAACTTGGGTTACTGTCATTGGTTCCCACAAACGATGCCAATTGATGATGAGCAATCTGGTTGCTCCTAGTTGGAATGTAGCTCGGACGTTGGTTTGCTAAATGGCCGAGTCGAACTGCAAGACAAGTAGATCAGAGGTCTCGGGGTGCTTCACCCGGTGTGGGCACTCCAATGCTTAAGTTAGCGAAGAGTTTGTAGCGAGCTTGATTTGCTTTGAGAGTAATAGAAAGTGAAAGGTAAATCATGCATACCTTATGAGGTTGGAGGTGATGCCCTTATATAGGCGAGTTGTCGTAAGCCTCATGAAGCATATCCGAGATCTCCAGCCCGCATAACCAGGAGTCTGTTTCACACCTAGAGATGGACTCTGTGTGAGCTGATAAGGCTTATCTTGTTCATCCGATCCAGGCAGGGTAAGGATAAGGCTCGCTGACATGCGGTATGATCCCAGAAAGGTTGGAGATGATTGGCTAGCTTCTAGAAGAGGGATATGTGGCAGCTCGATAGGTCAGGACACCACAAGCTGCTCGGTCCTCGGTCTTGGTCGAAGCGCTCGAGGTGCTTGAGCTGACCTGGCCTACTAAGGTGTTTGGAAATGTTGAGCTGTCATCCAATTATCAGGTCATTCCATGTGTCCGCGTGCTAACGGGTTGGACCAAATTACCCCTCATAAGAAGAAAAAGAAGAAGAAGAAAGATGGGTCTCAAATTCCATATAATAAGTAAAAATGAAAGTCCATGAACCACTTGTAGCCACATGGCTTGTCGACCATATTTCTATGGTCACTTCAAGTTTTACAAGGTCATTATTAAAAAAATTAAGGCCATATAAATATCCCACTTTTTTCCAAGTTTTGTATTTACGCCCTGGTATTGTTGGTTGTTTTTATCTTATTGTCTTTCTTATTGATCAAAATATATGTTATCATTTTATTATGATTACAATCATAATAATTGATTGAGTTTTTCCTTTTTCGGTAAATTATAAAGACCCCTCTATATTATAGGGTCTGTGACATTTACCCCCTAAACTTTCATTTGTCACAAAGATCTCCCTGAGCTTTCACTTTGTGATAAATACATTTAGATATTAAGTCAGGAGATGGAATGCATAAATTTACTAATATATCCAATTGAACTTTTCTTATTTTCTTTTCCTCACCATTTTCTCTTAAATCCTAATTGACCCAAAAATAGTTCCATTTTCTTCAAATGAACTAATTAAAATAGCAAGAATCATTTTATTGACATAGAAAAACAAGCTTCTTTAAGTTCTTGTACTTCATGGACATGAATGCCTCTCTTCATCTTAAAATATAAAAACTACTCTTCCTTCTAATAATTCAAGAAAAGCCAAACAAGACCTTAAATTTATATATATTTGAAAGAAACCTTAACCATTTCTTCGGAATATAGAATCCAACCATAAATCTAAAAGATCTATTGGAGAAACTGAGTTGACTTCAATATTATATTTAAAAAACTAATCAAATCATAAATTATTCAGATAAATAAGAAAAGATGGTAGTTTGGACTTTAGAGACTTAAAAAATATTAAATAGTTGAATAACAATATATTTTGAAGTTAATTGATAAAACTCTAATGAAGGGGATATTTGTAGTGAAGTGTAGTTTAAAGAGTTTTTGTCACAAAAGAGATAATTGTTACTCACAGGGTGTTTTTGTAATTCACCCTTTTTTGAATGCATCATTTGCATTTCAAAATAGCTTACGAGATAGGATGGGTTCCCCACAACCTGTCCCCCCATGCATTGGAAACATCTTCCTAATAGACCTTCTCACGGGTTGGGCTGAGTTGGGATTTGTCTCCAAATTAACAAAATATATTCAGGCCTAAACTCAAGCCCGACCCAACCATCGAGCCAAGGTCTTGAGCCCGAGCCCGACCCTTATACAAAACTTAATGAAGACTTGATAAAGACACTCCCTTAAACATATCTACAAATAAATGACTTAAAGCAGGAAAAGACAAATGACCAAACCAAATTTGACCTAACATGACTTTGTCAACAGACTCTGACAAGACTGACTCCAAGGCAACTCCATGGGGTCGTCCAAAAGCTCTATTAGGTGTGTCCAACAAGTATATTCTGTTTTTAGATAGTGTATGCCCTTAGCTCCAATCTGAACGATGTACATTATGACATTTAATGTAAATGAATAAAGTACATACTTGATTCATGTTATTATGGTGTGTTTCTGTGTAATACCCTTAAACTAGACAAATATGAGACTCGTGTTGGTTTAGAATTTTCACAGCCGTTGGATAGATCTAGGGAGATTTATCCTGCCAAGGCTAACACTGATGTGCTGCCAAGTTAGTTGGGGTGGCTTGTCTTAGTTGCTAGGGTGAGACCTAAGGTACATGCAGTGTGGGTTTTCTTAAAACCCTGAACCGGACCAAAATTCCAGAATTGCCCTGGACCTTGGAGATAGATGGGCAAAACTGGAATGTTACACCTGAACCCTAGATTCGATTATGATACTGCACTAGGTGTTGGATTGGCCTGTCTTTGATATGCCAATCAGAGAGATCCTTAGAGGGTGTCAAAACCTGGGTATGTTGGGATAGTCCGAGAATTCATCTGAGTGGGTGATCATAGTGATAGGATCAGCCCATTTTTCGGACAAAGTGAATGATCAAGGATGCACTCTCTCTGATGGAAACCAAAGCTGTCGACAGCCGATTTCAACAGTTGAAATTTGTTTTGCAAAATATATTTATTCAACCATTGAAATTTGTTTTGCAAAATATATTTATATAGAGATATACATATATATACTATGGTTTCAAAATATT
Organism: Nelumbo nucifera; assembly: GCF_000365185.1. The sequence goes on along the minus strand of NW_010729088.1, from coordinate 8,344,191 downwards.
TGGAAAAGATTTTAATTCCTAGATCCATGTGAGTAGAGAGTGCAACACTGTACCTTGCAACCGAGGGAGAGGTCCTCTCTTGTCGGACAATGTTTGATCATTTTGGGCTGAGAGGTTAAGTATAAGACCATTGAGGGTAATACCTGATGGGCTAATCTTGCATCTGCCCACAGTCCTTGGGTTTTGATAAAGTGGCTTGACCCAGGAACCATTTAGTGTAAATGTTGGGCCCATTAAAAGCCCATGGTGATGAACTCATGGGTTCACTATCTCCTACAGTTAATTCGGCCAGGCCTTGTAACAAAGGTTGGGCTGAGTTTGGGTCCAACGCCATACAAGGATACCCAACTAGGCAGCAGTTTGGAGGATAAGTGAGCACATGGACATAATGGGTCTAAAGCCCAATTCAAACTGGTTTAATATGATTAATTAAAGAAGGGTGGTTCTAGGATTTAAATCAGCAGATAGGATAAGGGATTGCTCCTATCCACTCAAAGAGTCCAGATCCAAATAGAGATTTGGATCAAGAAACTTCTAATCAAATTGGGAGGGCTGATCTTTATCTGCAAATAAGATAAGGGATTACCCTTATCTCTTAAACAGAGTCCAAATCTAAATACAAGATTGGAATTAGGAAACTCCTAATGGGATTAGGAGAAGCTCTCTTTAAGGCTATAAATAGAGGAGAAGGGTGAACCCCAGATCATCCTTCAAGATTACTGATTCAAGAAAGAAGATAGCTGCAGTTGGACTGACGTCATCTTCTGCTCTTGCTTTCTTTTGTTGTTGCTGCCATTGAAAGTTCGATCTCCACCTGTAGGAGCAATCAAGAAAGGTTCTTGATATCAGATTTTGAAATAAAAACTTATCTAAAGTCATGCTCACTCGCCCTCCATCAGATTCTTGGTGAAGAATCAGGTTCTTGCTGAAGAACCACTCTACTGATTCTGCTCCATCCTACGTTGTGTCATCTTCAGTGGGAGCAATCTTTAGTGATCTCCTTGGGTGTGAATACCTTCATTGGGAGTTACTACTACTCTGTATCGGGTATTACCCTCTCCTACCTTTTGGTTTCAGATCTGGTCTAGTTTAGTTCAAGATTGATCCTTGAAAATGTAGTTTTCTAAAATAAGGAATGTGATTCCCACATGGGAGAGAGAGAAATATTTGAAATTTTGCCGAACCTACCTATAGGGTTCGACCATCCATATGATGGATCTCTCATCCCTTCAGTGGTATCAGAGCCAGGTTCAAATCTTGAACCAAAATTGGCCAGATCTGAAACTGCACAAATGGGCAGAAGCGTTCTACCCGATTTGCGCAGATAAGAGATTTTCTGGGAAATCGGTTCCCAGATTAAAGGCTATTGATCTGAAATTAAATTTTATAAATCTGAATTATATTTAGAATGATTCTTTATATTTTTTCTTGATTTATGGGTTGTTCATACGGTGGAGATCGTAATCTTGATTGGCGCAAGAAATCTGCGCTTTGCAGTTCTTTCACATTCTTGTCTGTAATTAATTTTCTTTTTTATTTTTAGACTGAATGTATAGGAATTCGATTTGATGTAATATTAATAGAAAATTAGGTTTTTTTCTATTTTATTTCAATCAAGATCGAAGCAGATTGCATAGAAGGAAGGATTTTCGCAGATTAGGGTTTGGCTATCTGCGATTTACAGTTTGAGAAACTGCAAGCTGCGAACTAACCTCTGTTTTGCAGGATAGAAGATCTACGAACAGCCCTTATACTGATTCTTGAATGTCTTTTATCAGTAATTTAATTTCAGATCATAATATTGAATTAATTCTTGAATTAAAAGTCAAACCCTAGACCCATTCGAAACAGATTGGACCAAACTGGTTGGACCAAATCTGTGGTTCGATGGGGGCTGTTCTCAGCCCTAATTTTTCATTCTTGGGTCCAGGAGTTGATGTTTAATTGCAAGATCTAATTCAGCCCACACCTGTAAAACTCAGTTTTAATGTGTTAAAACTACTTGAGCCCATTAACTGAATAAAATCTACATGGGCCGAACCGCTCTTTGCTATTCAGCCCATATATGTAGATAATATTAATCAGTAATATTATGGATTATTATGGGCTTTAATAATGGGTTTTACAGATATTAATTGATTGGATCAATTTTATCCCTACATGTGATGTATGGATGTGTGATGTGCAACGTTCATGGGCCAAAAGTACTTGGCCCATGCTGATAGGATAGTGGCTCTGGCACACACCATGGCTGAACGCACATCATTGCCATGGTGTCCTTAAGATCATTGTATGATCTCCCCTCATGGTGGGCCCCACACCTCCTCAAGAGGAATCGTACGGAACCCTAGCCATTTAAGGGCCCATGAAATCTAGCTTTATGAAAGTCAATGGGAGCCACTTTGGTTTTACCTAAATTAAACTAGGGCATAATGATTTTGTTTCCTCCTGAAATATGGGTGCAAGTGATAGGGAGATTCATGTGATAAACTCTCTAAAGGCCTTCCATCATTAGCATGAAGATGGGTCCTTCAGTAATGAGGAAACACACCATAAAATTGGGCTATCCATTTGCTGCTAGATCTGTTGGAATGTTTCATAAGATGATAGGGGCATCATAGACCGATGTGAGAGGGGCCTATCCTAAAATGGAAGACTCTAAAACGGTACCTTGGCATTCACGAATATGATGGGTGAGTACTCACTGGACAGAAAGGTTTAACCTAAAATGGCAATGAACCTTGTCTGATAGAGGCCAAAGGGAAAGCTCATAAGATGAGTGGATATGATCCATCACAGAAAGGTGGTGGGGTTATGTAGCTGAAACAGTTGGCTCCATGCACCCTATGTGATTTTCCACATTTCTAGTGACATAATTTGCAGCCTCCGTCATTGAGATAGGAGGCAAATCTCAGAGATGAACAAATAGGAATGGAACATAGATTAAAAGTCATATCTATGTAGATAACATGAATCAAATAAGGTTGAGGACTAATATTTGCTTTTTATCAGAAATGGTAAACGGACAATTTGCTAAATTGTTGGACGACAACAAACTTAAGGGCCCAAACTATGTTGACTGATACCGTAATCTTATGATGGTCCTAACATTAGAAAAACTGGACAAAGTAGCTAAAAATCCTGCCCCAGAGCGTCCGGGTGACAGGGCTTCTGAGGCCCATAGGAGGGACTACCAGGAATGGGAAGAGAAAAATTCCCTAGCCTGCTGCTACATCATAGCATCCTTAGACAATCCGATACAGCGACAGTTCGATCAGACCGAATTGTCCAAGGATATCCTGGATAGTCTAAGGACGATGTACGAAGAGCAGAATCGTTCTACTCGGCAGAAGGTCTTGAAGCAGTTAATGATCACGCAGATGTCCAAGAACCAACAGRTTCATGACCATTGTCTTAAAATGATGGGTTATATCAATGAACTTTAGGCTCTTGGATCCGGGCTTGACCATGTCACGAAAGTGGACACCATCCTAAATTCTTTACCTCCTTCTTTCAATCAGTTCATCATGAACTATAACATGAACAARCTAAACGTTAGCATCCAGGAACTCAGCAATATGTTGCTGAGGGCCAAGGAACTGATTAAGAAGGATGAGCCCATTACCATGCTTGTTGATGCCGG